>JAFIDM010000001.1:105911886-105956135 GCA_023159025.1 Thereuonema tuberculata
TTGTTTTTAATTAACATATATGTGCTTTAATAGTTGGTTTAATATTTAAGTTTACAAATAAAACAAAAAATTGATTTTAGCCATTTGGAAGCTATTGCGTTTGTCCTATCTGTCCTCCCATAACAACTCCCGAACGAGTTGTTATGATCGGCAAAGGACAGATCGGCAAACGGACTCCACCATAGTGTTCAGAGGTCCAAACACCGTGGGGTATTTATTTCTGCCTAGTCAGCTATTTGTTTTCCCAATTTTGGGAATTTTTTTCAAGTTTGGTCTGTGACAAGTACTGACCCGATCAACTTGAAATTAGGATATAATTTACTGAGTGTATTCTATACAATCTATATTTGTATTCGATCTTATCTATAACAGTTTGCCGACACAGTCGACTATGTCCGCATTTTTCCGGATAGGCATAAATAAAAAAAAATATATTCATTGTATAGTAGACACTCTAAACTAAAGCATATCCAAATTTCAAGTCGATAAAGTTGATAAGTTGTCCAGGAAAAAAAATCCCAAACTTCACCTTTTTTAGGTGGAAAGTCTGCTGTCGTTGCGCGGCGGATAACCTCCAGTGCTCCTTAGATGAAGTTTATGTTTTAATGGATCGCCCTTAATATTATGCTTTAGCACATTTTTTTTTTTTTTTTTTTTCAAAAATTTGGTATTCTAATATAAGCGAAACGTAGTTAGTAAATATGTTTAATGAGTAATTAGTCATAAATCAAGATACTACCCTCGCATTTCTAAGGATGAAATTTGCTCTTTTTCAATTTTTCTTAAGAAAATAACTGTACTTTCAGTATAACGGTTCTTCTTCATTATCCCCCATCATTCCACCTTTTCAGAATTCTATTTTTCATATCCTCCATATCACGGTGAAATCATTTCTTTTCCTCTTTCTAAGTTTTCAGGAAATTAATTTAAATTGATTGCAGTATCGTCGTCACATTCAGATCAGATTTCTAGCGATTAACGTATTTCTCGTTGCTTCCTTGTTACTCGGATCCTTTATCGTTTATCAAAAAGTTTGGGAAAACTTTTGAAGCTCCAACCATGGTTGTCTTTTTATTGTTTCATGGTTTCCTCAAAAATTCTTTGATTGCTTTTCATACTTACAGCCTAAAAAAATTAGGTGGAGTCAGATTTTCTAAAGTAAAGGATGTAAATTTTGTTAAAAATTCTTAATGCTTTTTTCAGTTCTTTACAGTTCTTCATTAGATAGTGTTAACACTGACAGCAAAAACTTCGTTGATAGCGTTTTAGCAAAATTTTAAAGGTTCAATATCGATTTTCATTGTTTTGTTTTTAAGTGCGATCTCCGAGCACGGAGATACGCATTCTATGGAACTCAGAAGTTCCCATAGAATAAACTGGGGAAAGATACTGAGGTGGTTTCCCGTTGCCTTCCTCAGGAAGCCATTAAAGTATGGTTTCAGATCCGAAGAGAAAGTGAAGAAGAGACTGACATACACAGGAAAGGAAAAGAAACATGCCGCTATCGGATTCGAACCCAGGTTCCAACACATCTGCGTCGTGGGAGGCCGCCTCCTAAACCTCTAGGCCATGCCGGAACGGTCATTAGGCACAACGTTTGTTTTGATCATTTAATTCCAAAATTTGTATAATATGCGTTGTTAGGAAATCTTCTATATTCTATTTCTGTTTAAATATAAACATATTGTCTCAAAGATTTGCACAAAAGATACGAAATTTCTAAGTTGAATTCCAAGAATTAACTTTCTCTTTTAGATAGATAGATCAAAGCTATAATAAACAATTAAAATTTCATACATGATATACTGTATAAATTTTGATCTAATAGTAATCTTTTCAAACTAATCATATTAAAATCGAAATTAATTCACTACAACCCACATCATTGACAAACTACGCATTTTCATTTATTATCTAGAATTCCATAAGCACGATTTGGGGGGGGGGGGGGGGTATTTCTCTATGTGAGTTTTCAAATTTTTAATAAGTAAAACCATGATATTCTTAAAAGAATTATTTGCTCAATGTTGAAGTGGAGTTCATCGAGTTACGTCACTTTTTAAATACTTTTTATTTCTGTTGTTTTTTTCCAATTACAGTGGAACCTCGCTATTCGTACACAATCCGTTCCAGGAGGCAGTTCGAATGGCGAATCATTTTTTCACATAAGATATAATGTAAATTGGCTAATCCGTTCCAGAACCCAGAGATGATTGCTTATTTAAACCTTTGTAATAATACTTTAAGCGTAAAATACATAAAAACTATGAAAACAATAACTATATAGGCCTCTCTTATTATGTCTTTCTTTTTCAGTATAGACGATATGGTTGATTTCGCCATGCCATACTGAGTTGCCAGGTCAGAGACACGAGTTTCACTTTCAAACTTCGCAACGAATTCTTTTTTCAATTCAATTGTCGTTCTCACTGCTTTCCTTTTAGGCTTAGTTGAGTCAGTAATCTTTTTTTGGACCCATGGCTGCACTATTTTCAATAAAAATAACAAAAAATAACAATAAAATATCACAAAGTTTCATGAAGCTTGCGTGGATGATGCGTAGCGTACGGAAGCTAGCACGAGACTGAACTGAAACGACCGCATGGGGCGGCCAGTGACAAGGTCACGCTGTCCGAATCGCGAAAAGCGTACGAATGGCGAGTTCAATTTTACTTGAAAAAGTTGTACGAATAACGAGTTGTACGAATAGCGAGGCGGACGAATGGCGGGGTTCCACTGTACAAATCTTTCATAAGCAATTGGACCTTTATTTTTTTTAATTATTATTATTATTGCTGCATCATTTATGATAAAATATTTAATTAAAAAAATAAAAATAAAACACGCAGAAATGCACATTTCTTGGTTTTTTTTTACATTTCTTTAAATTTTTGGAACAAAAAAATTGCTGATTGCTACATATTTAATTTTTATTCCGTTGTTCTTTTGTAAATTAAAAGCGTTTTGGAATTGTTACAATTTATTTATCTTTTTGAACCAATTTTATCATCAAATACAAAAGAAAATTGGAGAAAGTTTAAATCCTTTACTTTTTCTTCTTTACTTATTAATTACAATATTTCAGTTGATCTCTTGCCGACCTTCCTCAGCCGTAATCTACTATAAATCCGTTAAATTGAATTTGAATTTAAACAACAATATATAATATCTCACAATCCTTATATATTATTTCTCAAAGGTGTGTTTGTGTGGGTACGCCATATCTCACATAATACTTCATCAAAATCAATGATTGAGACATCATTTTGAAGATTACGTTCACCGCTAATGACGAAAAATAAACAAATTGTTGAAAATGAATGTTTTCGTTAAAAAACTTTATTTTAAAAACCTTTTTATAAAAATGTAGACACGCTTTAACAGAAGCGGCTTATCTTTCGAAAGCGAAACCACATTTCAAATAATTCTGTAGCGCCGTAAACTTCAAATATATCCTTTTTTGAATAAAAATGCACTTTAAAATGATATTTCATCGTTTATTTAATAAGAACAGATAAAAAAACAAACAAAGATTTATATTTTAATACAAATAAACGATTTATTCCAATAAAAAACATAAAAATTTGTCAACTTCTCATATATTATTTCTCAAAGGTGTTTTTTTTTTTAATACTTCATGAAAATCAATGATTGAGATATCATTTTGAAGATCCGTTCACCACTAATGACAAAAAATATTGAGGGCAACTATTGACAATGTGTTTAACTAACAGCCACGACAGCTTTGGAGTTGTTTATTATTTCTCAAAGATGATTTTTTGTGCGAATTATTCGCACGGGTCAACTAGTAGTTAACGAATTGTTTCAGCAACAGACGAGGACTAAATTACACATGAAGAAGACTGGAGAATTTTACAGTCGAAATATTGTATATTAAAAATATGTGATAAACAATAGTAGAAGTTTGGTTCAATATGTATATAATGAAAATATAACTGAAGCTTTTGTCTTATCTTCCCGTTTAGGGCTGGATTGTTGGTTTAATATCACTGCTTCATTTTTATGTGCAAGAATAATTAAAGAATGGGAATGTGCAAATTAGTAGAGCATGTCCGTTATCACGGAGGACCACTGTGCGACAACAGGTTGGGATGAAATTGCATTGATCTACATTGAAAACAGTTACACATATCACCTCTTCAGTAGAGTGTATGTTATTTTAGACCAATAATATGCTTTGACAGCGATGGGCATCGACAAGACAAATTGTCCAGCATTTCTTGTGGGATTCTGTACCATTCCTGGGTAAGGGTCATTTCCAGCTGACGAAGCTTCATGGGAGGTTGGTGTTGTGCAGTATATCTTTCAAGGGCACCACAAACATGTTCAGTGAGATTCAGATCAGTTGAGCGTGCAGGCCAGTCCTTACACTTAATCCCTTCATCCTGGAGCACATTGTCATAGATATCGTGCGTTATAATCCACGAAAACAAAGTTTTCTCCAACTAAAGGTCGCAGAATCTCATCCCGGTATCTTACAGCCATCGGAGATCCATTTCGGATGAAGTGCAAGTCACTGCGACCGTCAACACTAATGCCCGTCCATTGTTCGGACAAACCACGTTGCAGAGACATTATCTAGTGATGTTGCACTCGCAACTGCAAGTTTACTGAACGACAATCATCCAATGAATCCACTATTTGCAGTCTTATTGCACTGCTGTGTCGACTCCGTGATAATGGGCGTGCTCCAATAATTTGCAATAATTGATGACTTTAATTCTAATAACGTAAGCTTATTCTATATTGTTCCTTAAAACGCTAAAAAAAGATGATATTGAGTGTCCCTTTCTAATATTTTCGCAATATTCCCTAATTGTTTTAACAAGTGTATTACGAAATTGAGACGAGATTGCTCAGTACTTAGTTGTTAAACTCATGACTGCTAATACATTCTTAATACAGGGCCGTTTCTACCATTAGGCAAGACTAGGCGGCCGCCTAGGGCAGCAAGATTTTAGGGCGGCCGAAGGACGGATTCCGTTTTTTTTTTTGGTTGTTAAAATAGGATTGCGTTTTTTTTTTTTTGATTGTTCAATTGAAGATTTTGTTTTTTTGTTTTTTTTTGGTGGGGGCGGCATTTTTCAGTTCTCACCTAGGGTGGCAGAACACCTAGAAACGGCTCTGTCTTAATATCTCATATTTCGTATACTTTATCTTCCTTTTTCCTTTCATTTCTCATTTGCATAGAAATACGTTATTGTATTCAAACAAATTTCGTATCGCATGTTAGGCAGAAGAAATTCTTGGACTAATTTTTAGTAGATTCAGCTTTTACTAATTACTAAATCGGCAATATGCCAATCACCACAACAGTAATAATAATAATAATCATATGTAACAATGCAAAAGCCTTCACTGATTCATCTAATTCTCCTACTTCCCATATAGCCAGGAAAGCTTCCTTACGTCGTTGTACTTGGAAAAAGTAAGTTATTGGGATTTTGATTAAGCACCCGAAGGGGTTGAAAAGGGATGAAATCCCTAAAAAAGCTCCTATATGCACCTGGTGACGACAATTGGAACTAAAAAATATTGTTGTGCAACTATTAGAACTAAAATATTGTTATGCATAATAAAGTCACACAGCAATCTCGTGACGATAATGGGAACTAAACTATTGTTGTGCATAATATCACCACCTAGTAACCTAGTGGCAAAACTAGAACTATAATATTTTTGTGCTCATCCGCATCCTCTCCTGTTTTTTTGTATTATCGAAACGATACATATTAGACAAATTTTCAATATTCGGATCCTAATAGGCGTAAACAGGGGGAGAGAATCTTTATTGAAGTGTTTGCGTATCTCCAATACTATTTGAGGTGGAAACACGGAAGTTGTCGTCAGTGTTCTGTGTCACAGATATCGAACCCTGAGGGAGTGAGGGGATGGGCAAACATTGTTGAAGGATACTTCTATGGGGTTATCGGGATAGATATAGATTTGTAATGATCACGTCATTGTTTACGAAATGGGGAAGGACTGAAGTGATAGAGTTGTGGAGAAGGGCAGAAAGGGGTGGGAAGTCTTATATTCTCCGATGAAAATATTAATTTCATAAAAGTGCTGTAGTTGGAAACACGAAATTTGACATGAATGTTCTTTGTCAAAATCGAAAACTAAACGGGGGAGGGGGCAACCTTTCTATGCATATCTCTGAAACCGCTTGAGGTGAAAACACGAAATTTGGCATGATTGTTCTTTGTCAAAATTAAATGACAAATATTTGATCGAATTTTAGATATCGAGCCTATGGGGTGTAAATGGAGGAAGGTGAGGGAATGGGCAAACGTTGTTGAAGGATGCTTCTACGGGGTTTTCAGGTTGCAAAATAAGAATATACGTGAACTGGGGAACATTTGGTGTGATAGAGGTGTGGAGAAAGGAGTAGATAGTCTTATATTATCCGATCTCGATATTAATTTTATATCGAGGGATCTTCAGTTACAAAATTCGAATATAACATTACCTTCTAACTATCACGTAATTTTTATTCCAACTGGGAAAGTTTCGAAGTGATCTCACACTTTCAATTTCTTTCTCTCCACATCAGGACATCTTTTTATTGTAACCAGTACGAAGAATTGGTATTTCAGCTAGTTTATTATATAAATATGCCCATAACGAAATATCTGTACTTTCATCTATATCATATTTTAATGCCCGAGTGCACCAAACTCGAATTAACTTGATGGCTGCATTGTGGACGTAGCTAAAATTAATGTGTGTGTGTGGGGGGGGGGGGTACCTTTGTTTTAAAATTTTAGCCTTTGTTTTAAAATTGTGTGAAAGGAAACAAACATGTATAAAAAGAAATTTATCAAGAATCTGAATAAATTTTCTTTTTCTAATGTTTGTTTCCTTTCACACAATTTTAAAACAAAGGCTAAAATTTTAAAACAAAGCCACCCCCCCCACTTATTTTAGCTACGTCCACAATGCAGCCATCAAAGTTAATTCTAGTTTAGTGCACTCGGGCATAAGTCTTTTTTTTTTTTTTTTTTTTTGCATATACACCGATTCCCAAGAACTCCTAATGTTTTACGCTTAGTCAAATTTAAATTTTTATTGCATCTTCATGGTTAGCTGAGATCTTTTTATTTACCATTTTATTTAGTGTTATTTCAAAACAAGACTAATGCCCGAGTGCGCCAAACTTCAGTTAACTTTGATGACTACAGTTTGGACGGAGCTAAAATTAGTGGGGGGTGCTGCTCCAGAAAAATGTTAGCCTTTGTTTTAAAATTGTGTGAAAGGAAACAAACATGTATAAAAAGAAATTTATCAAGTTTCTGAATAAATTTTCTTTTTATACATGTTTCCTTTCACACAATTTTAAAACAAAGGCTAAAATTTTTCTGGAGCAGCAGCCCCCACTAATTTTAGCTCCATCCAAACTGCAGTCATCAAAGTTAACTGAAGTTTGGTGCACTCGGGCATTAATGATTATAACATCGTTGTCTTCAAACCACAGCTATAAACAAACTTTAAACATTTCTTTAGGGGAAAAAGTGATCTATAAGAAATTTATGCAGGAAGTATATTTTGTGTTTTTATGTTAAGGTTATTGAATTGGAGAAAAAAAAAAGAAACGATAAAAAGCCGGTAGTCCATGCTATCTTAAACTCTCACATTTCATTTTTCTGATAAGCGAACAGCTCTCAAATGTAATTTTATATTGCTGCAATCTGTTAATTCTGGTTTAAAAGAATCATACTTGCATTAATAAAGCCTTACAATTTTTCTGTACGATTTTTAGAACAGTAAATTTTAAAACACCCTGAAGTAAGAGCTCGGAGTTTGTGGAGATCAAAGAAAAGTATATTAAATGCATAAATAAAAATATATTTCTTTGGTGGAGATTTTAGGACTCGACTCGCTGTCTTACACACCATTAATACTAATATTGATCACGGTTTGAAACCCGCCCCGGTTGCACCAATTTTTCTTACTTGTTGCTTTGTCTTTGAGGTATACTCGCGGGAGCGACAGTGAGTTCTACAATCCCCATACAAACTGAGCTGTTCGTTATTTAGTAAATCTGGCTGATGAATGCTAATAAGCAATGTCCGGTCTATTGACATCAGCTTTAGAATTCAAAAATCCCACGAACGCAGGTTATTCTAAAGCAAAGCGCGACGGGGTTCGCGGAAGAAGATCCTATCAGGAATTAAATAGATATATTAATAAAGTGAACACTAAATGAATATTAAACAACTTCTACAAGTGGTTTTATTTTTATAAAAACAGTATTACAGTGAATATTTCTTCATTCAGTTATTTTTTTCTTAATTTTGTATTATTATAGTTATGTTGTTTGATTCAGTATTTGCGTCCACAAGCAGTCTTGGTTATTTTTATTATTTATTATTAATTAATTATTTATTTAATTATTTATTTTTGAAGAAAATTTTTATAATGAATTTCCTTGCCATTTTAATTTTATAAACGGGCAATACATTTCCGAAGTTTTATTCCAGTTCTAATTTTTAACTCACGGATAAGTAAAAGTTAGTAAAAACATTATTTTCGAAAACCGTTCCATGAAATGAATTTTATTAATTGAAATTTATCTTTCTAAGGCAACTATGTCATCATTCTTTCGATAACAAACCATTCCTAGTAAAGAGCAAGAGATCATATGATTTGCCGCCAAATTCCAAAAAAAGCAAGATATACACAGAAATTTGTTTGTTTATTTAGACTATGTATTTCATTTCCATCACAGAAGCTTTTTTTTTACTCTGAATCAAAGAAAAGTATTTCTTCCCAGAAATAACGTTTTCTTTAATGATACTCTGAACTACTATCAGACAAATCTTATTTCCAAAAATTATTATTAAAGTATTACCCTAAATGCAAAGCGGAAATCCCCCCCCCCAATGCCACACCTCCTTCAAATAAAATGTAATTTATTACTTAAACAATTGTTGAATAAATATTAAAAAAAAAAAATCGATAATGTTTTTAATAGTTCTTGGTCTTTTTCTTTTATGTAGGTCTACAGTACAGTATATAAGATTTTATGTATATAAGATATGAATTGGATAATAATGAACAATAAAAAAGTAATTTGATCATAGACGAAAATTTGGCAGGCCAGAGAGAATTTCGGAATGTTCTTTTTTTTTTAAATAATAGCTAAGTAAGGTTTTTATCACTTGGTGCGCTGCAGTCAACCCAATATGGTAGATATTATTGGATGTCCATTGTTAAATAATGCTAAAGTAATAAGGTGACCTTTTTTTTCTAAAATAAAAAGGAGGACGCAAATAATTTGAAGAAAAAAAGATATTAGCAGGGGTTTCAGGGGTATAAACCTATCTGTTCAACCAATAAAAAATAAATAAAAAAAAAAACAAACAAACCTGTAAACGTATCTGTTCAACCAAAAAAAAAAAAAGGTTTTAATCTTTACATATCAAAAAGGAGGACATATTACTCATCAAACATCAAAAAGGAGGACAGAATTTACAAAAGGAGGACATTTAGGAGGACACTTCTCAAGGGAGGACAGAGCTTCAAAAAGGAGGACGGTTGGTCACCTTAAAAGTAATTATCAACAGATAATTCTTTCGGAAGTGGTTTACCCAAAAATTAAAATTAAAAATAATTTTGAAATGGAAATTTTCGAAATTCGATGACAAAACCTCTTTATTTCGTCGGTTACTTCTTGCAGAAAGAATTGTTAATTTGTATAAGCCGACATTTGCTTTAGTGACCCAAATTAGACCAATGTTGTACAAACAAATCATTTGTCTTCACCGTCTCTTGTTGTCAAGAGACTATCTGAAAAAATAAAAAAAAAAAACTATATCGGGAAAATGACAATGTAAATGTTACTGAAAGACAGACAACGAAGCTCTTGTAAGCCCTATACTGCTTGAGCAAAAACAATTAAGCAAAATCATCACTGTCTTAAGTAAAATATAAAATTTACATTTTAGGCTTAATAACATTATTTTTTAATGAAAAATATTAATATTAACTATTAGATGTCGTATATTTATAGATTCGATCATTAAGAGTTAACTGAAATGCCGCCCTTCACCCAATAAATATTTGCAATAAAAGTATCAATTTTTCAAGATTTTTATTGATGATTTCATTTATCTGGAGACTTCAAAAACCTTCCTATTACATAGGTGGATTACGGCACTAGTTTACAAACCCTAAGTCCGGTAGCCTACACAAAAAAAATGTGAAAAATTATTTAAAATTTTTTTTTTTTTAATGTACCACGTTTTTAAAACGGACTAAAAAGTATAAAATAATTTTTCCTAACCCCATACAGATAGTCCTGAAACTTTGTGATTGTAAATTTTTAATAGCTATGAAAATCCTTGTAAGATTTAAAACGAAAAACGTGGGGCGCATGCAATAGATAATTGAGATGGTATTGATGGAGTGTATATTATCATGCAGGGCCGTCCCGTGGTTTGTTGGCGCCCGGGGCAAGATTTCGTCAGGCGCCCCCTGAATCTCCAATTCAACAACCAAAAAAAAAAAACGGAATCTCCTTTTGCCGTTGCCGCGGCGCCCACGCGACGGCCCTGTTATCATGCGCCCCACGTTTTTTGTTTTAAATCTCAAAAGTATTTTCATAGCTATTAAAAATTTACAACCACAAAGTTTCAGGACAATCTGTATGGGGCTAGGAAAAATTATTTTAGGCTTTTTGTCCGTTTTAAAAACATGGTAGGCCTATATTAAAAAAAAATCTTTTTTTTTAAATAATTATTTTCTGCTTTTTAGTCTTTGGTAGATAAAATTTTTCAATCGATTTTAAACATTTTAATGAGATTATAACAGAGATAAGAGGTAAATTTCAGTTTTATTTCCGTTTCTCTTCTCTTGTCGTTTTTGTTTCCCCTTCTGTAGTCGTCGCTTGCGTTGGTGACTCTCTTCTTGACCATCGAAGAAATTGTCATTAATGCACTATTCACTATTAATATTATTATTATTAAATAAAAACGTGGTAAAACAGTAAACAGATTGATATATTATTAACGCGCGTCGGCATCTTAGCGCCGCAGGGATATGCGACCTGTCATCCGAAGAATTGGGGTTCCCTAACGAACAGATAGTGTTAATGTTAAGAAAGCGAGTTAATATTGCATTGTCATCCAGTTCTGAAGTATGTTTAAAGTTTCAAGTCGCTTGCTCATCGGGAAGTTAGTTTAAAATTAATTGCAAAATTTGTACCGAACAAACAGACAGGAAAGCGAGCTAATAAAAACGTAATAGTAATAATAAAATTAAAATAGGGTCAACTTAATGAATTTTTCATAAAGTTAAATTTATTCTTTCTTATGCATTTATTTACTGTTACATGTGCTCTATTATAAACTGAATTACTTGTGTTGTAATTCAGTTTATAATAGGTGGCCCCCAAAACTTTGCTTAAATTTTTTCGAGTCCATGAGATTGTAGTTTGCGAAACACTGGTCTATAGTATCCAAACTTTAAGAGATGGAGCACGGAATGAAGGAGATTATATCCTCCCTGAAAATGGGGGAGAACATTTAATGACCGGTATAAACTACAACTTAAAATTTGTTTAAGAAATTAATTTATAACGCATTGTACAGGTTTTCACTTATTTTGACCAAATTTCGCATTCTATGAGAAAACATGAAATTGTCGCCTTTCAATGTCACAAAGGTGTTTTCTTTCTTCATGAAATCAACGGTATTATAATAATTGAGGAAAGAAATTTACAATGTAGGCTAAGTAACACACTACTCCATTTTTTTTTCTCGCAAAAACTATTCATTTTGCCTTGACCTCAATCACGGAGTCCCAAACTTACTCCATTTCAAGTGACTTCCTCGTGTAAGATGGACGGTTAATGAGAAGATAATATTAACAAAGTTTTCTCAAGTCAGAAACATCAAAGAATTTGGGTTTTGGTGTGACCAAATTGAATAAGACTTTCACTTTACGGAAGATTTATAATGATCAAATAAAAACATAATGATTAATTATAATATTAGTTAATAACTTCCTAGACTTTGAATGCCAATTTTTATGAAAAAATTGTTTTCTGTTCAAAAAGAATTTGAAGTCGTTGACTTAACAAAATTTAAAACTTAAAAAAAAAAAAAAAAATAACTAAAAATTTGATTAAAGAAGTTAGCAAACATTCATCTAACTAGGGAATTATTAGGAAAATCCCTTTATTAACAGATTATTTTTTTGTTTCTTTTTTTTCAATAAAATAACAACAATGTTGCTTTTATTATTATTTTTTTTTAATAATACGGAGGAGTTCCTGATAGATCTAGATTTAATTAAAGACGAGAAATATTTATTTATTTTCCACCTTTTGAGTTTTTTGGCATTCAAGTTTCCAAAACTCCACTTTATATATATTTTTATCCTCATCATTATAAGTCCATATCATACCATTTCTTGCCTCTGTATCACTTTAAAATGGTTACAGTGATCGGTTTATTTATTTATTTGATTTTATATTTTGTTATTTTAATTTTTTTCCCCATTATTTTGTTCAGTAAAATGTGCCAACATTTTTCCAAACTTCATTTTCAGAATTCTGCATTAGTTTATTTATTTATTTATTTATTTATTTATTTTATTTATTTATTTATTTATTTATTTATTTATTTATTTATTTATTTATTTATTTATTTATTTATTTATTTTTAATCTTTTTGGTCTCGTTATTTTCATTAAGAGAGAACTTGTCTTTTTGAAACCTTTGACGAGATTACTTTTTTAGTCAATTTAGTTTCTCAAACAACTTAATAACTGAATTAATTTTTTATTTGATCTTTAAAAGATTCTTGAAGTTTTATGAAAACCTAAAATTAGAAATAAAAGAATCTTTACATTTCTTTGAAGATTATTTTAAATTTCTATACTGACCTTGATATACAATCTTATTTCAGAACAGTTTTTCTGAAAATTTTTACTACTGTTTTATCATTATCATCATCATTGCTCACTGGTTCTGGTGTTGGTATGCAGGCTCTCGTGATAACACTAAAACAGATCAGTCCTTCACTATCAGCTCTGCTCCAAGTGTCCCTATTAGTAGCTAAATAATTGCCCCTTTCATCTGTTAGCCCCTTAGACTTCACAGCTACCTTAATTCTATCCAACTGTCTGGCTCAGATCTTCTAGGTCTCTTCTACCCTATTTATAAATAATCTTGTTTGTTTAGATCCAACCATAAGGGTTGCTCAATCGAAAAAAAAAGTAACGATGCTTTATTTGGTTTAAATTTATAAGATTGCATGAGAATACTCATTTACGTATTTCAAAAATGTTCACATTTTTTCTCCTAAATTGGAGAAAAAGAATATCAATTAGCAGTGGGAAGGATTGCAGAGCATTTTATTCCTCCTTGTTTTTTCTTTTTTTTTTTTAATTCTTAAAGAATTATTCAGATGTAATTATAGAGTAATGCTTCTTAAGTAGGCATCAGAAAGACACAAGAGTAATTAGATTTTGTCTTCATTACCTTCAGAATACTTTTCTACTGTCAGTTAAAGTGGAACTCTAATTATAAGGAAGTGATTTGCCAAATTACTACGTATCAAACACACCTAAACCTATCATCAACTTCAAAGAGGAAAGATATAATAGCTTTTTCTTCTCAATTATATTCACTTACTTTTTTTCAATCCCACCATGCTATAGCTTTTTCATCCATTTAAGAGCTTATTAAAGATAAAATTACATCCAGATACTTATAGCTTCATTAGTGAATTTAATCATTGTATAAAATTAATCATTTATCAAAGGGGAAGATTTAAAAAGAACTAATTGTTTTGTTTTATTTCCAGGGACCTGAGATTTAACAAAATCAGTGAAATTCCAGCTAATACATTCACTGACCTTCATAACTTAAATACACTGTAAGTATTACGTAAATTCTAGTCTTTTAAATTAAAAACTCATTTATTCTTTTAATGAAATTTTCAGAGGTTTTTTTCAGAAAAATGTTCATTCTTATCTAAACAGCTTTTGCAAAACAATAAGAATGTTCTAAAAAAACAACCTTTAAATAGATAGATAATCGTATCATGGTTGTAGCCAGGATCTTACTGGGTGGGTGGGGTGGGGGGGCTAAAAATTAAATTGAAGTATTTTACAAAATAGAAAATTTATTGCATTGTAAATATTTTAATTTTTAAAAAGAAAAAGAAGAGTGTGATGCATTTGACTACAGTTTTTGTTAATATACTTAGAACTGTTTCACAGTTTTTAGGTAAGCGATACCTAGAAGAAAAATTTGAAAATAGAGTAATTTTTATATGGATTTACCTAACAAATTGTTTACCTGGAACTTATCAGAGTTGTGAAACAGGCATTTAAGTCTAGGGTTAAATCTTTATCCTAAAGCCAGTCTTCGCTGGTCTTCAGCAAATCTTCTTAGAACTTCTTTTATTATTTTCCTAATTTTACTTCCAAATTTTAGTCGGGGGAGGGGGGCAAATGCCCCTCCCCCTGGCTATGCCTATGGATGGTATAATCATATTATTGGGTTGACCAAAAAATTCGTTTTTTTTTTTTTTTTTTACGTACGTTGGCTCTAGCAGCGGTTAGGTATCTTTAATGTCATTCGACACCATTTTGTTAGATTGTATTGTGACAGCTGTCATACCAGTGTGCATTTAAAACAAAAACTGATCAAAATTGGTGAATTTTGTGTTGCCAATTTAATATTGAAGATGGAAGACAATAAGCTTGCAAGAATGCATGTTTCTTTGATGACCAGACAAAAACTGCTACAGTTTGGCTGGGATATTCACCAGACATTGCACCTTCGGATTTCCATTTATTTCGATCTTTACAAAATTATTGATGACAATGAAAAATGTGTCTTTTATTTTTACTTAAAAATGTAACGAATGTTTTGGCCAACCCAATATTTTTAATAACTATATGACAGTTTATATTTTACAACTATATGAGAGTTGTTTGGAGAATAAAGGGTGCCTAATAGAAATACAAACTTCAAATCATGCTCAGAATTTATTAGCAACAGTCTTTTATTTTTTCATATAATCACTGAAGTTTTAGACACAATTTTGCCCAGCTGAAATCAGAAATCTATGTCCTTTGTGCAGTATTTTCCTTCTAAACAGTGCAAATAAATTTTCGCAACATATTCCACATTGTTGTTCTTGAAATGTTACTTTACTTCTCAGCTAAATGTTCCTTCTTGAAATGTTCCTTCTCAGCTAAACAAGTAATGGTTTCTTTTCCATTTTAAAGAAAGTTGGTAAATCTAAATTTCAACTCCTATGATAAATTTGAAAGCATTATGCATCTCTTTCTGAGGTTTGGTTTGGGACAGGAAACAAAGCAGAATTGCTAACAGTGCTGCACCAATTGAAAGTTAATTTTCATGTACAGAAACAGAAAAAAATTATCCAGTGGTGGCAAAAATGGAACATAATTTCAGTTGATACATGGAACATGATCAAGATTCAGCTAATAAATTCTGAACAAGTTTTGATGTTTCCTGTTCATAGTTCAGCAGGAATGGGCTCTTTGTATTTACTTTCTGATCAATCCTTGTTATTTACAACATAAAGATTTTTTTCTTTTTAATTAAGAAATATGAATTTTCTCAACTTTTATTTCATAATTAATCTCTTTTAATTTTATCTAGTTTTAATAAAGTTGATTCATGCTTCATTTAAAAATATTTTTTTAAGAATATAGTTTGACATAATTATTGCATAAAATAATATATATATATATATTTAATTAACTCACTGAAATTATAAACTATCTGTATCAATTACAAACTTAAATTAAAATACTTTTGATCAAAGCATATCTGCCATAAGAAATTATCCATTTTCTAGTAAACACATTAACATCAGCTCCACTGATATATGTTTCAGTTTGTGGAAAAAAATAAGACACATGGCATCCACACAAGATATTACCTATCGAGGAATTACAAAAGTCTTTACCTAATTGATAACAGTATGTGGATGAAAGCATGTTGAAGACAACATCAAGCTCTGATATTTTTCTATGAATTCTAGTAATTGTTCTTTTGATAGAAGCACCTGAGGATTTTATCCTATTTTCAGACATGCATGATAAAATTGATCAAATCAGCATGAAGTAAATTATCATATTTGTGCATTAAATCAAATTTATTTTAATCAGGAAACCATACAATAATGCAGTATCCATTTAATTGATAGAGATGTAATTAAAGATTTGAAATTCTCAATAGTAAATGAAAAGTGAATCATCTGCTTTTTGCATTCTCATTTTTAAAAACAGAACAATCATCATGACTAGTATCCATCATATAACTATAAGTAGTTCATTTGCTGTAACTGTGCATTCTTTTTCTTGGAAATGTGTATGCATGATTTTGCTTGAATATTTAACTGCAGAGTAATCATTTCTATTTGATATTTCCTTTGGGAAATGAGATTAAATAAATTAAGTCTAAGATTGTTTACATTCTAAAGTTAATGTCGGGGATTATTTATTTATTTATTTATTTATTTTTAGCTTACTTAATAACAATCACATAGCAAGAATAAGAAATGGTGCTTTCATCGGCTTGAAGGAATTACGATATCTGTAAGTACAATACTATTACATTTATTCTCTTAAAATATTAATGTCAATTTCCAGTGTGATTTGAATCTTTTTGCTATGGAATTAAGAAATTTCAATAATGTTAGGGAGAAATAGAAAATGTCTTGTTATTTCATCCTTCTTGTCTATCTTTTTGAAATAAATTCTAATTTTCGTCTGTGATTTTAATTTTTTTTTTTTTTTATGATAATTCTAATTGTTTTTGTTTACGATTATATATTTTCAAATGACTTGTTAATTTTACTTTTCAGATACCTATATAAAAACAGAATCAAAATTATTGAGCCAAAGGCTTTTCAAGGTCTTCCCAAACTGGAGCAACTGTAAGTATATTGTACACTTTAAATCAAACAAAATTATATTAAGGTTTTTTCAGAATTTTATTTATTTATTTATTTATTTATTTATTTATTTATTTATTTATCTATCTGAAAACCAAATGTGCAAAAAGCATTTATACACAATAAAAAAAAAGGAAAGCCATCTAAGCTTTCTATCTAAAATAAGCTAAAATTTCTTCATTTAGTTTAAGGTAGTTGACTTGAAAAATACATATATACACACACACATCTGTGACTGTTTTGTTTGAAAACTAATTAAAATGGACGTTTTTCTATTAAAAAAGAAAGAAAAAAATTCAGTTCTTTGATAGAAGAAAATACATTGGCTATTTTATTTGGCACTGCAGTTACTTCATCAAAAGCATAAACCAGTGCACACATGCCAAATAGATTATCATATGACAAAACACTTCTCTTTGAAATTTATCTATCTTATAGTGAAAATTTCAAGAAATTCACCTATTTGACATTCAGTAATTCATTCTCATACATTTACCTACGAGAATTTTTTATTAAATTTATTAATGTAACTTACTGTCTTATCATACAACTCAGTACAAACATATTTATTCAACTTCAGGTTATGATCTAATTCTGGTTTTTAGCTTAATCTTGATTTTATATATACACATTATTTCAGAAAGGGGTATCAAGGCTATGGCTGAAATTTACTTGTATAATACAGAATTGTATCATTCCAAGACACAACTTTTTTTTCTTACATATTTCATAAAGAAAAAAAAAGCTTCATTAATTTTTTTCTGAAAAAAAAAATAGATGACAGTAATTTTTAGTTATTTATCTAATTTACATAAAATGTAATAAAATTTACTTTTGTAATTTTCAGATATCTTCATTTTAATAAGATTGAAACTTTAGAGCCAGACACTTTCTCAGAGTTACGCTCATTAGATCGTCTGTAAGTACATCTTTTATTATTATGATTTTACAACATTTACACAATTAGTTTGAGATTGGAAAACAAATAGCTTTCTTTTGCTTTATTTGTATTGACTTTAATTAATATAAATATGAAGTGAAATAAGTAGATATTATCAAGTACAGTACATGATTACAACTGCATACATGATCAACAATGGGAATTAGTTTTTTAATTCTAATTTGAAATTTTATCTATATGATTTTTTTTTTGTTCTTAACAAAAAAAAAATAAAAATAAATAAACAGTTAAAATAACTAATGTAAAGTATTGGACCTTGTGAAAGATTTTTAATTAGATTTCTGTTTATTAAATAGTTTTAAATGAATTTTATTATAATTACTTTAATATTTTTAAATAATTTTTATTTTATTAATAATTTTTCTAATGAAGAATTTATTTTTCCATAGATTTTTGCATAATAATAAGCTTTCTCGGATTCCACGTGGAGTATTTCGCAACATGGACTCTCTTAGACGGCTGTGAGTACTTTTTTTTTTTTTTATTTAATTCAGTTTTTAATAATAGAAATTATTATAATTAGAAATAATAGTATTAACTGGCATGATATTTATTAATAAATTTCTATTATTTCTAACAAGGAAACCTCTCAAACCTTAAAAATTCAGATTTTAATAAAACTTTGCAGAATGAATCATTAGATTGTGTTTATAAAATTAAATAAATCTTAGATGCGGAATCAAGCAGGAAGGACCAAAAAATTGGGGTAAATGATAAAAAAAATCGGTCATTTTACCTTTCAAACACCAGATGGTACTAATGATTTGTTGCTAACCAAGAAACCTAGTACTTTCCTATACTTTTTAATAGGAAAGGAAAGTAGTGCCATCTGTTGACTCCTGATGTAACCTTATTCAAAGTCTTTGATTTAAATTTTAAAGTTTCCAAATTCGGAAAGATTCTTAAACATAAATTAGAAAAGAATCAGATATAAGAGGAACCTTCTGCATAAGTTAATTATGATATATAATATATCATAAATAAACATTTTTGAAAGATGAATGCTACTTCAGTGATATTGGCTGTCTACATCTGTTCTTGAAAGAAATGATAAAGCAGATGACTAACATTAGAATTCCATTTTCAGTAATTGTTTGATATGTAACATTGGAATCCTATAAACTTTCCATACCTTGAAATAATAGGTGTCCACACAACTTGCAATTGAATATGCATGTCTATTCATTGAAAACTATTATTTGTTAATTCATTTACAGTGGTAGTCTCTTCCATCTGTAGTATTCTGCATTGATTATCTGTCTCTTCATAGCTTAACATTACATCTTTGAAGTTTTTACTTGTTTCAAATATTTGATATGTTACAGCAGGGTTTCTCAACCTTTTTTTACCCATGGACCCCTTTCCCTTCTTTTTTTTTTTCGTGGACCCCATATAGCTATATCGATAAATGAAAAAAGTAAAGGGATTATATTAATAATCAACGAAATAGTAAATGAATATGCTTTATTTCAAATAAAAACTAATTTAATAAAATTCTATGCAGCATTTATGCACACTGGTAAATAATTCATAATAAACCATTTTAAAATAAGTGTTATTCAATGAGATCCCTGTGGACCCCGAAGAATATTACATGGACCCCGGTTGAGAACCACTGTGTTAGAGGATCCTATCAAACAGTAGCGCATACAGGAATTTATTTCGGTGAGAGGTCCAAATTAGGAAACTGACCAGCAAAAAAAAAATGCTCTCAAGTTTCCTAGTAGAAATGTTCAAGGAGCCATTCTGGCAAATTTATTTTTTCTTAACTGCATTTGTTTTAATTGTTTTAGCATTATCACTCCGTATCACTATTGGAAAACATTCCATGTAATGTAATGAAATAATGAAAAAAAAAACAAAAAAAAAACCAGATGTTTTTTGATAAAAACATTAACTAAAGTTGTCAAATAGCAGTAACACAAAATGTAACACGAAAAAAAAAAAATTCATCTTTTCATTAAAGGGTGATAAATAAATTATATATTTTATTGGAATCTGAAGGTATTTCAAAGAAAAGTAGCCCTGGTGTCAGGTTGAGCTACTAAAGTAATTAGAGGATGATCTGCCCTATGACATAGGAGATACAGATTTGTATCATCAGATATTTGTTTTATAAAAATATTAAAAATTTGGAGTTTTAATTAAACCAAGGAGTTTTAATGAGCAAATAATATGAAGTTAATTTAATTTAAGGTTAATCAAGGAGCTTTAGATCTATTGATAGATAATTTGACACTGAATAAAGGAGACTAAATAATAAATTTCTGCAGGAGGAATAATCATACTATGACCTTCGACATAAACATTTGGTTTTCCTCAGTTATTAATTATTTAATGGATTCTAACTCCATGTGATTAAAAATTGGGCGCATTGGGACTACATACTATAGCACAAAAAATGTTTAGATCTGTATGCAGTCAGTGACTTCCTCCATCATCTTTATAGATTTGTGTGAATTCAGATGATAATACAAGTAGTATTTTTGGATTTCATCTGTAAGTTTCTCTGCAACAATTTTCAATAACCTAACTATGAGAGCTCATTGTCTTAAATCGTAGCATTTGATCTCAAAGATAATGAAAGCAGGATCAGTTCTAGTCCAGCCCAAAGAATGTAACATATAACTTTTATCTTAATTATTTTACACTTACTTATTTATTATTTGTAAAAATTAAGTCAATAGACTTAAGTCAATGTAAGATGACAAATATTATATTAAGTCAATATAAGATGACAAATAAATGGAGACTGTTGTAGTTAAATCTTAAGTAAATAATAGCAGTTTATTTTTTTATATATATATATTTTTTTTTATTGAAAAGCACATTTTTTCATTAAAATTTCTTTCAGTTGTATTTCATTTAAAATGAAGTTTTGTTATTTTGGCTATTCATATTTATATAAAAAAAAAATCAACAAAACTTACGAATTCTTTTTTTCCCCTTCCCAGTCGATTAGATTCCAATGCTCTGGTTTGTGATTGTGAAATGATGTGGCTGTCAATGATGTTAAAAGATAAGCAGACAACAACCCAAGCAGCCGCCACTTGTGAATATCCAACAACTTTGCAAGGAAAATCATTAACATCCATTGCTGAAACAGAATTCCATTGCAGTGAGTTGCAATTCAGAAATTTATTTTAGAAGTAATTTGTTGTAAATGGTTTCACTAATTAGTTCCCTTCACTACTAACTTAAAAAAAATAATGCAGGTCTTTTCTTCTTGTTTTTTTTTTTTGTAATAGATAGAAAAATCCATTGATACAACAATTTATAGCTACTTGTTCCCAATTAACTTTATTAATTAGGACAGATTTAATTTTAGCTGTTTATTATTGGTTTGTAATATAATGGTGAATGAATTGCAGTCTAATTATTCCTTGGATGATTGAGCATTTAAGGGTGGAGTGCACCAAGCTTTCGTTAACTTTGACGGTTCATTAGCGTTGATGGTTGGTGCATCAACTGGCATTTTCCGTGCACCAATGTTCGTTAGAGGTTTAACAGCTGTTAAAATTTGACAACTCATCAGTGATTTAATGACTGTTAAACCTCTAACGAACGCTGGTGCACAGAAAATGCCAGTTGATGCACCAACCATCAACGTTAACGAAAGCTTGGTGCACTCCACCGTAAGTCTTTCAAATATTTAAAGAAGACCAATTCATTGGCAGTTAAATATTTGATGACTTCTTTATACAAATACATGCGTGACCAAATATGCTAATAAGGTATAAAAAAGTTATTGCTATTAATTTTATCTGCCAAATTGCATTAAAAGAACTTTCTGAGAATGCAGAGGCTCTTGATTATAGTATGCCTTGTATAAATTGAACCGTTGCATCATTTTTTATTTTTAGCTATGTTGTTTTTTTTTATTCCACTAGTAATAAATTACTTTGTTTTTAATCTGTAAAAAAAAACAGTTCTGAATCACAACATTAGTTCACTATGATTCATTTCATAACTTTTTGTAGTGGATTTAAGTAAGTCTTACACCAAACTTAGCTGCTGTCATCCATGCTTTAAATTCCAGCTAAAATTATCTTTAGATGATGCTGGGTCATCAGTTTACTTGAGAATCACTTTCTTGGTTCTGTAAGGTGCTAGTGGATTAGCTCCATTGTTTATCTCTTCAGAATACTAATCTATCTGGATTTTTGGGAGAGAGGACAATACTGGAACTTTCTAGATTTAAATATTCTGGATATGGAAACCATCATTCTCAAGGGGAGGTGGATGTTTTGATGTCTCTGATCCAGCAATCATTATTTCAGAAGAGCATAGATAACCAGATCATCAAGATATCTTTGTCTTTGATCATCAAGATATCTTTATCTGTCAATGATATACATATCATTGTTCCTGTATGTCAGCTTCCTTCATAAGCTTCAAAGGTCCTCCTCTGTCATTGTCAGACGACTTTCTGAAATATCCCCATTCCTTTTGTATTTTTTTTTTTTTAAATATTAATGATGTGACCTAAGATTATAAAACTGAAAGAATGAAGTGTAACACATTATTTTTAATTGTACTTAATGACAATTATAATATAAATTTTGAAATGAAATGTTGTGAAATTTGGTGTTTTACATAAAAAAGCCCATTTCAGCAAAATTAACATAAGTAAATAGTCCAGTAGATTCTGTAATTTTCTCTGAAAAGTGTTCTATTCTTGCCAGGCCCATTTATTTATTTATTTATTTATTTATTTATTTATTTATTTAATTGAACAAACTAGAAGGAAATGTCACTTTTTAAGAAGTCCTGACTTGGTTGTTTTTGTCTTTTGAAACCTAAAAGTGACTTAGTTTTCAGTTTCAAATACTGTTATAGAAAAAGGTTTTTCTTTACAGAGATATGCTCAGATAGGGATGCGAAGACATTCTGTTGACAGGAATGTGAAGACTGCATCTATCCTTTTTCTTAGGAATGATCCAGACTGCAGAACATTTAAATCTTAAAAAAAAAAGTTTTTTTATTTTTTTATTTTAGAGTCCTTTCAAGATTAGTAAGGTTATGATGTGAAGGGGAATATTCTCCCTAAATTCCATGCCTTTAATGCCTTTTAATTTATCATGACTGTATCTTCATGATTAAAGAACCTGCCACTTGTTTGACTGTATTACTTATAAACGCTTTTTCATAAATGGGGCATAAGTAAGATAAGGAAGTTAAATTGAAATTTATACTAATTAAAAATACACGTATCATATAAAAACATACGTATATTTATTATACATCTTTACATCATTGCAGAGAAGCCAATATTAATGGAGGAACCTCGAGATGTACTTGTTAATTTTGGAGGAACAGTCTACTTTTCATGTAAAGCTGATGGTGAACCAGATCCTGATATTATTTGGCTTCACAATAGGTAACTTTAGCAATTCCTAAATAAAATATAATGAGCAATCCTTAATTGACTTCCAAATAAACTTATCCATTAATGTCATATACAGGTTACCCTTCATATACAGGTTATCCTAGGATAGGTTTGCCACCTCTCTGGGTTTGACCCGGAGACTCTGGGTTTCATTGAGTTATCTCCGAGCTCCGGGTTTAATTGTTATTTCTCCGGGTTGTGTAAGTAAAATTGAATATGTACAAAATTATATGCAGACTGTCACGTGTATCTCGTGTAACAAGATTTTTTAGATGCTGCAAAATACGTAAATGTAGAATTAGATGCCGATAAATTATATGATGATATCTGCCTTCTGAAAAATATCATTCCTTCCACCAAATCACTCGATTTGCCAACTGATAAAAAATGGATAAAAATATTTTCCTTTGATGTTTTTCACTGAACTACCAAAACTTGTTGGTAGATTCTATCGATACCTATAAGTAATGCTTACGTGGAACGAATTTTTTCGATTATGCGAAATACTTGGACACACAACCGTAACAGGATGCGGGTTGAGCTGGTAAAGGCAGAATTATGTATAAAACTTAATTTTGACATGAGCTGTGAGAATTTTATGAATTCATAAAAAAACTAGAAAATGACGATCTTGTAAAGGCTGCGACGACAAACAGGAAATATACATGGAAAAATCTATAATAAATAAATTATTTATTATACTTACACTATTTTGCATATTGTATATTTTTCTTATTTACCTGTTTTTATTTTATACATAAATTGTTTAGTTTGTTTTTTTATTAGTAATATACACAGTAACTACTCTGTAATCATTAAAATTGTATTTAATTTGTAGGAATGTGAGTTTTGAATTTGTTAATTTATATAAATAAAAAAATTGCATATGTATGCGTGTGTGTTTTTTCTTTTTTTTTTGGGGGGGGGGGAGGTTAGTCATCATCTCCAGGCGAGACTTAGTTCTGAGGTGGCAACCCTATCCTAGGAAGAATGGTCAACATTCTGGGAGGTCATAGTATCTGTCATTCTAAGAAAAAAATTAAAAAAACATCTGTCCTATTCCAAAAGGTTTCCAAGTATTTATACTGTATTTTGAATTTGGCATGAATATTGTTCTTCTCTCCTGCTGTAAGCACCCTATCTGATTTATCTGATTTTGCAAAGTGCATTGATATTGACAGTGAAATTTTTGAAAATTTATTATAAGCTATATTAAATTTGTCACTTAACAATAAATATTAGAAACAATATTTCTTATCGATAATTCTTCATCTATACATTCAAAAAGCTCTATCCCAGAACCCATATAGAATAGGATGCATGTTCATATATTTTTTTTTTGTTGCTTACAAGTAAAGGTCACTATGGTATCACCGGAGTTGCCGGTTCAGACAATCGATGTGAAGTTCAGAGAACAGGGCGTGCGAAAGGCAGATACTCTGTTCGCAGTGAGCACATTTAAGGAAAAACATTAAACACAACACAAAAACATGTAACAAGAAAAGTACCTTTCAGTGTGAGAAGAGTGTAAGAAGGTGAGTTAGAGAGAGGAGAGAGATGTGGAGAGGCAAAGAGTAAAAAGAGAAGCGAGAGGCAGCAGAAAGAGGTGCTCTGCGTGTGTCCGACAGGCTGACCTGTTCCTGGACTTGACCGTCTCCTCCTCCTCTCCTGCTGGCTGTGTACCAGGTTGAAGAAGTCCGTCTTGTAAAAGTCCATGCCCTGCATATGAACGAAGTTGGAGACAGCACGTTTACATCATTATTCATGGTGTAATGGTATCTAGTCAGCACCTTCTTCAAAATTGGAAAGAAGGGAAAGACTCTGGGCAGAAGGTCAGGACTATGGGGGGGGGGTTGTAATGCCTTGCCATGGTTCACAGGCGAAAATGTAAGGGGTGGGTTAGGAGAAAGAGAATTTACGCAGTGGATTGTTGGAAGGACTAAATGAGGCGCCAGGCCCAAATTTACCTCGTTTAAGGAGTTAAGTAACAGGGAAACGGAGAGTTGAGGATACAGGGAGAGTAAGGCGGTGTTAGGCAGTGAAGCCAGAAGGAAAGAGAACAGTTTTGTAAACAAAGAAGGGAGGAGGGAGGGATGACGCCTCACAGTATTTCTCAGCACTCCTCTTCGCACTGTCCCACCTGATGTGAAGTCACTTAGGAGAGCAGCGGTTTGGGTGCAGAAGGCACCAACCTGCCTACGAACATATCTGTTGACAGGCTGGGAGTCAAGAGAAACAAAAGAAGATGGCAGATAAAGTAAAGTGAGGAAAAGTTGAGAAGCAATTAAAAGCAGAGCCCAGATGGGAAAGTTAGGTAAGATGGATACCAGATGAGAAGGAGGCTTGAGGGAGCATTACAAAGCATCTGGAAGGCACCTGATGGAGGAAACAAAGGGATTACTGAAACCAATGCCTGGGAATATGAAGAAAAGCAAATAGTTATGAAGACTTTCTTATAAAGAATGGAGGAAACGAAAAGGTAGAAAATGGAGATAGATGTAGCAACCTTGGGTCGTTACAGTGCTCCAGGCATTCCCAATTGAATCTCACCAGAAGATCTGCTCTGACATTACGTTCAGACCATAAACCTCAACAAGCCGCTTATGAATTTCGGTATGACATGTGCCACATGCTTACTCTTAGTGGATAACAACCTGCACTGAATCTTTTGTCCATGTCTCTTTGCTATCAGAACTCAAGCTCTTACAATGCGGACACTCTCTGAGAAGTTGTTGCTCGGTTCCTCCTACTCCTGCACATGTCTGACATAGACCTTGCAGACCAAACGTTGCTCACTGGAGGCAGATGAATGCCTCTAGTTGCAGACTGTGTAGTTTTCCTCAACAGTATTTCACCTCTGCTAATTTAGATACATGAAACTTATTTTTGGACTTCCCCTCGTATATAAGTATTATAATGAGTTCACAGAAACATCTATCTTAAAATATTACATTTATTGTAATTGTTGATATGTTTAATTGAATTTATTTATTTAATTTATTTGTTTATGAATGAATGAATGAATGAATGAATGAATGAATGAATGAATTTATTTATTTTATGTTATTATTATTATTATTATTTGCAGAAATGAAATTAATTTTGATACCAGAGAAGAAGAAGAGAAACGTTACAATTTGTTAACAGATGGAACACTGATGATAGAAAATACTCAGGAAAAGGATATGGGAATCTACGAATGCATGGCTAAAAATGCAGCTGGCGAAGTGAAATCTCGTGTTGCAAAAATGATCAAATTGTCAGATAAAGGTAAATATAGCATTCTATATATTTTTAATCACAATAATTCATCTCTCTCTAAATTCAACTACCAACTTTTTCATGACTTGAATTCAGTATACCACCACATCTTCGTTAATGGAATTTATGAACTCCAGTATTAATGTTTCTACATTAATTGCTGTAGGATTATGTGCTTTTCCATTACATTCTGATCCTTGTTTTCTTGCAGGTTTGCAATATTTTAGCAATTTGAATAACTTGATCTTTAATTGTGATTCTGTCTCGAATTCAGCATTCTTTTGTCATCTGCTTTTAAAATCACTTTTGCCCAGTAATTCCTTAATAAATAAGTGGTTTGAATCAGATCTATTTTGCTTCCTGTTGATCTACAGTCATTAAGGTAATCTTCAGCCCACATAATTAAAAAAAAATATTTTATTTGTTTCTAAACATTTTTCGTCATGGTCCAACTGCAAATGTAAATGGTTATTTAATCCTTTCTGTTGTTGTATCATATAGCTCCATCCTCAACTTTCTAAGCTTCTCACCTGAAGTCCAGAGAAAATCTAAATCAGTGTGGTTAGAAAGATTAGGCAACTAGAACTAACTGATCCATGAATTGCAACAGTGTGTGTAGGGTTGTGGATGATTATTTGTCTCCCCCCCCCCCCCTTAAAATTTTTTTTTTTTTTTTCCAACCGGATCTTGATCATCCTCTGCTGCATTACTTTTTTTCTCTCCCTAGTTTCATTTTCATATGGCCATTTTTTTGAGTTAACCCAGATTTTCTTTTCTATCTGTATGGAAAGAATAATTTCTATACTTTAAATTGCCCATCTCATATTTCAGATGCTCTGCCCACTTTTTCTTCTTTTTATACTTTAAAGCTTACATTACTGATACCTGATCTTTCTTTTCAGCCTTTACATGGCTTCCTCATTATTTTATTATTACTTTTTTCCCAGCAAGTTTCGTTGATTAGTGTGGACCTCTTCTCCGTAATTTTGTTACCATCATAACAACACCACATCAGCAATCATCCTTATATTTAGTAGACTAATTAAAACACAAGCGTGTGCTAAAAAGTTTCACTAAAGTTTCACACAAGCATAAATAACACATATTTAAAATTCCAGATGCCATTTCAACCCATGCTACAAGACTTTTTTCAGTGGAGAAATAGAGTAGAAACTGTCTAATTTCTGATTCCCTTATTAACTCTTTTTTTATCTCATTGTTTAGATCTATTCATTAAACTTCTTTTTGGCCTTCCTTATATGCACCTTGCCTTAGTCCATCTTCCAATAAGAAGACAAAATGTTTTTCTTCATTTTTCAGAGATATTATGATCACACCCATTTACCATAACCTGTAAAATGTATTTGAAAAACAAATCAAATATGACTTCATTGATTTTTATAAGCAGCATTTTTATTTCATCCTTTTTGTCTTCTTTATTGATTTAATATCTTTCCTGGACAATATCGTTAATTCAGAGTCTATATTTTTGCCGTGTATAGTCCTTCTGCTTTTGTAATCTATAAGATGGTGATCATCATTGGTTTAAGGCATGTAATTACAAAAACTTTATTATTTCATGTAAGCTTTTATCAGTTTTTTTTTTTTTTTTTTTCATTGAAGCAGTTGTTCTATAATCTGCAAACATTTCTGGAAAAGTCTGTGGGTTTTCAGATAAAATGTAACTAAAAGGGAAAATTTGGGAGATTTTCAAGGGGTTAAAATTCTGTTCATTTGTTTTGGAATAAGTATTTGTGAACAATTCAAGTTTACCAAAAAATGCCTTCAGTTAATTTGTATTATAATGTGACCAAAAAAACTGATAAAAAATATAAAGGGTGACGGAATTGTAGTGGATGCAATTTTGGAATTACAGATTGTTAATCTTAGTTGTGTGTATGTCTGTATGTGTGTTTGTTTGTGCAATTTGAAGTTTTCTTTTATATATCAGTGAAATCTGAAAAGGAATTCAACAAACTATACGAAATTTATATGTAATATAATTAAAGTTACAAAATAAAAAGATTGAAAAATATTTTTTGATAAATAAAAAAAAAATGATTAATGAAGTTGAAAAATGGTCTGGAGTGAATATTGCCAAATTGAATTCTTCTTGCAGTAATAAGCAAAATTTTTATTTTTTTTATTTAGCTAATCCTGAAGTTTACCCTAACTTGGTTGACAGCGAGAAGGAAAAAGAAGGTATTTAAATGATTCAGAATTTTATTTAGTTGATTACTTTGCTTTAGTTTTTCTTAACATTTTGGGGTCATACCCTTTGCTCCCCTGCTTTTCCCACAGGTCACTCATGCTATTTTCGCACATTTTCAAAGTATCACGAACACAAGTATAATTGGAAAAGGACTTTGGATCAGTGATAAAGGGCTAATCTTTGTCTTCAAAATTATTTGTTAGATTTTATAAAAAACAAGAAATTTAGTTACAAAGGGTAAAAATTTAGGCGAAAAAAGTTTTACACTGTATCTCAAGTAGGAAAAAATTACAGAATATGACAAAACAGAACAAATAAATATTACTAACAACATAAAATTATATTTTTATATTGTTATAATTATATTGAAAATAATATAAAAATTGAGCCATTTCAAAATGCTTTGAAAACACTATACCCAGGCTTCCAAAACACATGGTAGCATATCGCTAAATTTCTGTGACTTCCGTTGAGATTTCACAAGACTTTACTGATGGCAAATGCTATTGGTGGATTTTTTAACTACAGTAGTACACATACATTCATGCTGGATTGCAACTCGCATAAACATCTCAAAAGGGAAACAAAGCAATGGGAAAGTCGCGCTCAGAGAATTGCTGAGCAACGTAGATTTAGGGAATCTATAGCCACACATAGAACCTATGGGCAAATACCCCAAAGTGTTAATATTGTCTTTATTAAGTTGAAAAAAAAATAATTTCAATTTTACTTTAGTAGTAAAGTTGTATGTGTAGACTTTACAAAAATGCCTATCATTTTTTTTTCTATTCCCACTCAATTTTAGAATGAAATAGGCTGCAAGAAATTTTAAAAGTTTTATCAAAGTTGAGGAATAAAATTTTTAGAAATCTTGCTCTATGTTAAAGGCATATTCACAGATTTGAATGATTGCTTGAAGCCTCCTTATAAGCAATTAAAACATATCTCATTCAAAACAAACTGCTGAGATAATCAATTAATAAAAATATATAAAATATCTGAGTATTAAATTTGCATGTAAAGTTTACTAAAAGCACATTTAATTAAAAAAAATAAAAAAGCAAAACTGCTACAAATAAAATTTAATAATCTTTGATTTTTAACTTTCATATTTCTAATATTTATTTATAAAATTGAAGTTTGTTGTCTTTAAGGGAAAGCTAATCTTACCTCCTGTGAATCCAAAGTAAAGAAAAGCAAATAATGAAATAAAATATTATAAGTGAAATTGTTGGCCACCTTATTAGCTTGCTCAAAATGAATTCTTTATATATTATTTTTTTATTCTTATAAAGATGATTTTCTGATGAAATAATGAATGCTCCGAGTAATTAATAATAATTCCTTAATTTAATGCTGTCACAAAGAAGCTTGAAGAAGGGTAAGCGGCTACTTATTGAAACTGAGAGTTGAAACTCGTAGTTGCTTTTTTTAAATTGTATTTATGTTTTCTCCTTTTATTACGTTTGTGTGTGATGGCTCATATAATTACTCATATAAATTTAAAAACATGTTAAATTTGAACTTTAATACTATTTAATCATACTGTAAACTCATGTATAAAATTTATGTTTGTTTTAAATTTAAAATACCTGGATATGGTAAAGAACTTCACAGTAATATAATTGAAAGTTTTCTTTGATCAACCAGATTATGTTTGCAGTTTCTAATGGTTGAAAGATAGTAATATCTCATTCAGGACTCTACGGAATTGATTGTTAGAGAGTGTGCAAAGCAAATCATTCTGTGGATTATTAATAACAGTGGTTTAATTAGCAAATTTCCACTAATGTCTTGTTCTTGTGTTCATTGTTTACCTTGAAAATGATGATTTGATAGCCATTGAAACCTATTGGTTATATATATTTTTTTTAAATCTTTGAATTTTTATTGTGCTGTTTTAATTTGTCATTGTTAAATAATAAGTAATAAATCATTTATTGATGATGGATGATATTACTATTCTTAATTTTTGAAGGCTTGAGTGATCATCTACATGCACTTTGACTTAGTGTAAAGTTCACTGCTTTCATGATTACTAGCAGATATTGACACATATGGTGAACCGCAATTTTCTATAAAGATAGTGATCCACCCACTTTGGTTGCACAGTGGTTATAAATTTTACAAAAGGGGTATGTTGTAATACAGCATATTTAACATACTATTACTTTTTTTTACGAGGTTGGTGCCCCAAAGCCATTGTGTCCCTAAGCCTAGAGCCGACCCCGTGGTTGCACTAGTTTGCAGTGACAGTGACACTGAATAATGGTGATGCAGGACTCTCAATTGCATATCCTGAGAACATACAATTTAAGTTTTCAAGGTCTGTAACAAAGAAGACATTTTCTGGATTTCAAAAATTATGAATGAACTGAAAGCTGAAGTAAGGATATATCTCGTAATGAGAGGCTCTTGTCACTCTAGGAAAGGTTGATATAGTAGGGCTATAGGCAAATGTTAATGCTGTACGGACATCTCATTTTATCACAAGTTATCTCAGATGATAAAAGCTACGCAATCATAGATAATTTTCAAATACTACATTCTGCATCAAAACACTTATTTCATAATAGGCCTAATAATATTGTTCTGCAATTTTAAAAATATCTTTTTGTGACTAAATTTTATATTGTTACAGAAGCACCACAGTTTACGGAGACCCCACAGGGATTAGAAGTTATTCAGGGAGAAACAGCTAAACTCTATTGTCAAGCAACAGGTGTGCCTTCACCAAGGATTGTTTGGAATCACAACAATCAAGTTCTAAGTTCCTCTGACAATATTAAGGTATTAAGTTTCTGTATTTAAAAAAAAAAAATCTGTAATTTCAACTTGTTTTATATTTTTATAAAAATATAAAAAAGTCTCCTAAATATTATGTCAAACATTTTCTGTGAAAATTGGGATAGAAGATTGATATTGTGTTGATGACTTCTGTCCCATTTTCAGTCAACCATCTATTATTTAAAAAAATTAAAATTAAAATGTTAATGAAATTGATATGTATATCTTTAAAATAACCCAACTTTACAAATTGATAAAAAATTGAATAGCACAGATGCTCACTTGAAATTTCACTCTCTTTGAAAGCTGTCACCATCAGGTACATTGACTATTCGAAATGTTCAGCGTGAAAATGGAGGATCCTACACCTGCACAGCCAGTAATCGTTTAGGCCAGATCACCTCTTCAGCACAAATTAAAGTTCAAGGTAAGGCTACTTTCACTTTTTTAGATTGGTGTCAAAATAATTTTTACATCGTCATCAAAATAAGTTAATTCCAAAAGATACTGACATTTATTTGCATTTGTTTTAGTTCCACCGGAGTTCACCATCCAGCCAAGTGACCAAATTGTTTCTGAAGGAAGATCAATAGAGCTTGTTTGTTTGGCAGAAGGATTTCCAAAACCACATATAACGTGGATCAAAGATGGTACCTAAGCCTTACTTTAAAACATATCTCATGAAAAAGGTTTTTCTGCCTGGAACTATATGAGTCAGAAAAGTCAGTAATTTCTTAAAGAAATAATTAAAATGTTAGTTTCAATTTAGAAAGATCATTTTTTTCTTAATAGTTTGATAATTAAATTTAGTTCGCATGTGTATAATTTATCTAAAGCAAACCTAAACAAACAATTGCAAATCAGTCTGAATCTTTTCAGGGAGAACTATCATTCCAAATGTAAATATACTGATGGAAGGTGGAAACCTTCGAGTTATGAATTCCAGGAAGTCAGACGAAGGGGTGTATCATTGTCGTGCACAGAATATTGTGGGAGTTCGTGAGTCCTCTGCAACTGTAACGATTAAAGAAAAAAGTAAGTTTTATTTTCATTTTAAAAGCCCATTTTCATTAATTAGCCTTTAATTTGTTCACTTAATTTCCACCAGCAAATTAATACAGCAAATTTGACATGCAGTAAATTAAATTAATGTGTACAAATGAATGCTAAAGAGAAGGAACATAGCCAGATGAACATAAAATATCACTGATCACCTATCTTCCAAACTTAAAATATCACGGATGATCTCTAATCCAAAAAAAATAAAAATAAAATATAAACATTGTAACAGAATGTGGACACTTTAGAACCATTAGCTTTATCACACATGCATCCAAGATATATTGTTGAAAATTATAAAGAAGAGAATGGAACAAAACATTGAAGATACCTTCAAGGAGAATCAATATGGATTCAGAAGAGGAAAAGGAACTAGATAAGCAATAGGCACACTGAGATTTTTCGCAGAAAAGATGATTGATGTGAGACGTTCTCTTTTTGTCTGTTTTATTGACTTGGAAAAGGCATTTGATCGGGTTCTGTGGATTTGCTTGAGAAGACTGGTGTGTGAACAATAACATAATCAAGCTGATTGGAGACCTATATAGAAACCAAAACATAATAATACCAATTAAAGAAGGAAAGTCAAATCCAGTACCAATAAAGAAGGAATTTAAAGTACCAATAAAGAAGGCTGTTTATTGCCGCCGGGGTTGTTTAATCTGTTCTCTGAAGTGTTATTTTTTGATCCTACTGTGTTTCACTTTTCAAGAGTTCCTTTTCCACATGTAATAATAGTTTGTTTTGCTCCTTATGGAAGCCTTACTGAATGATCTAATCGAATTAAGGAATAATCTAATTGAATAAAGGACAAGTTTTCCCCTTGCAAAACCTGCTGGAACTGCTTTACTTTACTAAAAAAAAAAAATTAACATTTTGAAGTCTTATGAAATCGTCTTTTTTTTTTTTTTGTATTAAGATTTCAAGGGCTTTTAGATTTCAAAAGAAAAACATTGTATTATTTCAGAAGTGTTATGTTTACAGATTTAAAACCAACAAAAAAAAATATAGTTTTTAGGCAGGAGCAGACTGGAAATTTTTTCCTCACATCTCTGAGACAGCAGGCTTCATTATTTCTGACATCAAAAAGATTTCCAAACAAACTGCTATTTGGCCAAATTTAACATGGTCCATAATTTGTAGGTTGACAATATTTTAAACATAAAAATACCATATACAGTAGAGCCTTGATTATCCGCGGAATTGGGTGGCAAGTGTACCGCAGATAGTAAAATCGCGGATAACCCGAAAAAAGACTAAAAATGAGGTATAAACACGAAAAAAAATATTTCAGCATAAAAACTACGTTTTATTATAAAAAAAAACATAATATGCAAAACTTTTAAAATATGTACAGTACAGCAGAAACCTTTCTGCAGAGCCACAAATTCCGAGAAGGCCTATAGGATTATGATGCACAATAAACTCAGTAATTTTCGATGTTTGCACTGTAGGGCCTATTGTACTTTCCCTGTTGTTGGCTTGAATTAAAATTGGTTTTTTTGAGGTTCGTAATTAAAACATTTTTTGCGGCACTGCGGATCATCCGCTCCTGGATAATCGGGGCTCTACTTTATACTCAAGTAAAAGTTCATCTCATGTAAAAGTCAACCCTGGAATTTTCCATATATCTTGTGTAAAAGTTGACCCTGGTTCTAAACATAACAGATCAACATTTGTGATTTTAAAGTTCATTTTGGAACAAGCATTATAATTAGTGTGATAAAAGAAACGCTCCGTCTGCTTGCCATTTGCAGATGTAAACAGTCATGGGTAAGAATGTAGCTAGGCCTAGCTGAAATTCATTAACATTATATTACCGTATTACTGGGTCAGTATATCATACCATTATTTCTTATAAAAGCTAGGCTTTTAAAATTGGTATTATTACTGTAATTCATTGTGTTTTTGTTTTTGTTCGTTTAGAGATCATTTGGGCTTTTGCTACTGATTCTAGCCTGAATTTCAGCCCCTCAAAAGTAATATCCATGTAATAGTTGACCCATAAATTTAACCTTAAAAATGGCCTAAAAAATTCGACTTATATACGAGTATATATGGTAACTAGATAAATTTGCAATTTGTTAATATTTTATACATATAAAATTTATACATTCATTACAAATCAAGGTTTTATATTATAAAAATATTACACAAATTACATTAATTACATTAATTAATATTACATATTACACAATTCTATTAATGCACGTTAAACCTTCTTTATTATTACACAATTAAGTTTTTATATTTTTTCTTATATAAAATAGTCTTATCTTTATTTATTTTTCCCATCTACTACAAATTCTTTTAGTTCGTCCAGTGTTTAGACGTCGCCCTTCAAATGTTGAAGTTTCTTTTGGAAGTAATATTGAACTCCCTTGTGAAGCAGAAGGAGATCCTGTGCCAGTTATTGTTTGGAGAAAAGATGGCACTATTGTTACTGAAAATGCTCACTACCTATTAAGTGCAAATGGATCACTGCAGTTGCAAAGTGTAACCCAAGAGATTACTGGGAATTATGAATGTACTGCTGACAATGGAATTGGACTTATATCTGCAGTAGCTCGTGTATCAGTTAGAGGCAAGTACACTTTCTGTTTTCCACAGTTTAATTGATATAGTAGAACTTAAAACTCTTTTATGTCAGTGTATCTCATAATTTTACTTCTATTTTTAGCAGAACTGTTTTGCTGGACCTTTTGGTTTTGAAACTCATTAGTCAAAAATATTAAATAATCAAAAAGGACTTATTAGATCATTTTTTAAATCAAATGCTAATTAATAAAATTATAGAACTAACAAATTGGCTTGAAATACTGAAATTTATTTCTACAAAATTAAAAATTCTCATTTTCTTTTCGAATTTTATTTAAAAGGAAAAGAATTCTATATTTAACACCTTTCTAATGTATATTTTATTTCAGGAGGATCTGTAGGCTCAGTTGACAACAATATCATTACAATTTCACTTCAGGAAGCAAAGGAGAGTGTAGACAAAGCCTTGAATGATACTTTAAAAACTCTGTATGGACAAAATAAAGTTCATTCACCTTCAGAATTCCTTAGGTATACATTTTCTTTTTAAATAGGCACCCACTGAATTAAAGGAAGTAATAATTACTAAGTTAAGAAGTATAATTAAAATATTTTCTGAAAAAAAAAAAAGAAAAAAAAAACCCAGCCTGTTGAGTGTATATTAGAATGTTGAGTGTATATTAGAATGTTGAGTGTATATTAGAATAGAGAGCTTATAAAAATTTTCCTATTAAATAATAATATAATACAATAAAGGATAGGACCACTTGAGGATAGGCAGGGCTTCGTAGTTCCAAAATCTCCCACCAGGCTACTGCTTGGCTTGTGGGATAAACAAAGCCATATGATTCATTTTAACCCGTGTAGATGTAGAGGGTGAACTAAAAGAGGTGATTTGGATGAAACAATTGTAAGCCTTCCTAAATGTTCATATCCGATGTAGAGTTGATTAAAACTATTAAAAAAGATGACAGCAATATATTATCAACGAAAGATGTAATTTAATGGACCACTTGAGAATAGGCGGGGCTTCGTAGTTACAAAATATCCCACCAGGCTACTGCTTGGCATGTGGGATAAACAAAGCCATGTGCTTTGCTTTAACTCGTGTCGATATAGAGGAAATATTATTTTAAAGAAGGATATTCCAAGCGTTTTACAGAATTATTACAATAAGGAACTGCACTGTACTGCACCATTCCGTCTTGAAATTTCAAAAAATCGACGATTGTTTGAGTAATTCACACTAAGTTATATGTTTGTTTATCCCACATTATACGTCGTACATGACGTCGATAGGGCGTAAACCTAAAGTGGTCCATTGTTAGTTTGTGTTAACTTCATTTCACATTGTGTTATTATATAAATGTTAAAATTCAAGCTATTATTAAACACTTCAGCAGATAATAATAGAAATAACTTTCTCAATAATTCATATCAGCGAATATTTATTTCATTTCTGTTCTCTTCAGTCACACACTTTGCCATGTCTGCGTTGGGCATAGGCTACTATCACACTTCTTCTGTAAGCTTAGCAAGCAAAGAAAGTTCATATGGTGGCAGTCCATTGCCTTCCAAAGAGCTATAATCTTGAAATTCAACAAGTGAAAAACTGAATTATAAAATAATCTAATTCTGAAAAACAAATTATAAAATTACAATAACAATTTCTATTCTTTAGGTTGTTTCGGTTTCCTGGACCATCGGCCAGAGAAATAGCTCGATCTGCTGAAATTTATGAAAGAACTCTGCTGATAGTAAAACGTCATTTAGAAAATGGTGCCAAATTCAACTTAAGTAGTAAGTGTTGATTTGAGTTTAATTAGTTGGAGTTTCATGTATACATAAACTTTTTTTTTATGCTTGATTTTGAAATCTACTTATAATATTCATATTTGGACTGTTGCTCTGATGCAGAATGGATGGAAATTTTTTTTTTCCATATTCATTCTAAGTAACCAACAGTGGAATTTCCTAATAAAATTATATGTTACTTACTAGATTTAAACCACTTAATAGAAAAGTTTTTTTTGAATTTCCTTGGTGAATGCTGTATCTAAATATAAAATTCTCACCGCAATATTTCAAATAAAGAATAAAGTAATTTGATTTATTCAAGATGTTAATGACTGTATCTAAACTTTACTGTTGTCACTCTATTATTATTGTGATTATCTAATGCTTAAATATAATTATTATGGAGTTTTTTCAGTATGATCCAATAATATGTCTCAGAGGACGTTTGTGAGGAAGGTTGGGAAAAATAGTGAAGAAAAATACTTTATACTGCAGAAAGTCTTCAGATTAGAAAATTATTGTTTCTTCAAGGCATGATACTAATGTTTAAAAACCAATTAGATATATCTAATTGCAATTTTCAGTCTGTTTAAAAACGTCTACTCACTACTCTTCTTAGTAGAATCTTCATGAAAATATCTTCTTAATATCAACTTAAATATCAAATACATACACCACAATCTTCTGTAGAAATTAGACACTCCATTATTTTCCGTCTTCATTTCATCTTTCTGTGTAAAAGACTTCTTCAGGACATAAATTTCCTAAGAATGTATAAAGACATTATGACTATGAACTCAAAAGAAATTTAATAGGACATTAAAAAATATAGGTATTAAGAAGTACAAAAAACTGAAAGAGAGAGTAAAAATAATGATGAAGAGAAGCTAAATATATTTTATATTTCAGTGTTTCCTTCATTCGTTTTTTGTATTTGTTGAGTCAATCAAAAGCTATCTTCAGTGGCCCCCTAATAATTTCCTTTTGCATTCTAACCTATTGACCAAATCCCAGGCTTCATAATTTTGACTTTGCTGTTACTTTTGTCTTACTGATCAAGAATATTTTAAGTTATCTGTATAACTATTATTGTATATGACAGCATCACAGTGTTACTGCATTTATGGACCTTTTCTTACAGGACACTTGCTACTATTTGCAAGAGATAACAACATACTGTATGTATTATCTCATAATCTCAACTTTATGACATCATTGCAACTATTTCACAGAATGAGACGGTCTGTTCTAATTTCATTTGGCTCTAAAAACTTCTCATCCAGTTTCTGAAAATCTGGTCACATGAAATTTATTTTACATTTTTTTTTTTCCTTTTTCAATTCTCTTTTAATTGGATAGCAATATAAACAACATATATCAGTTTGATCTATAAGAACAGAAGAATTGTCAGCTAGCATTTAAAATAATACGAACTTATAGAATTTTACTTCCAATTTAACCAAATTTCTGAAAATATCTGTGAACAGATTTAATGAAAATTATATAGGCTTTATTTTTAGATTTTTTTTTTATGGTTGAGCGTGGTAGTATTTAATTCCTCAGTACAAAGGCTGCTCCATCATATGCAAACTAAATAAAAAAAAAATTAAGGAAATGCTCTTTTTCCAAAAAAATTTCATTTAGCTTCCACACAGTAGCAAAATATTTATGTGGCTTGATTTCAAGCTGACTCATTCCATGTTGCTCTCTGATTAGTTTTTCTCTAATGATTGAGCTTGCATTAACTGTGAAGTTGTTGGATATTTTCTTAAACTTGTAAAACAATAAATTTATTAACTCCTGCATCCTATTGACTAGACACACAAATTTTTTGCCAGATGTAAGAGTTAGTTTCAATTTTTTTTCTTTCGTTAAGAGCCTTTTGACATGTATTTAAGTTCATGTTATAGTAATAATCCATTTCCCAGTAACTTTTACAGTTTTTCATCAATTTCATTTAAATTTTTATATATTTTTTTTTAAATTTTAGATTTCTACTATTCTGATATACTGTCGTCTGGTCAGTTGCAACATATTGCCAATGTTTCAGGTTGTTTAAGCCATAGACGTGTATCCAATTGCTCAGAAATGTGTTTTCATACCCGTTTTCGTACCTTTGATGGAACCTGCAACAATTTTCACCACAAGACTTGGGGTTCATCAGAAATTGGCTTTAAACGTCTTCTGAACCCTATTTATGAAAATGGATTTAATACACCAGTAGGTAGGAAACTATTTTTGAAATCACTGTAGTATTAATTTAAATATCCTTATTTGCAGTTTAAAAGACAATTTATTATAAATATAAGAACTTATATACACACACATTCAACTCTACAGATAATAGTTTAGAGAACTGACTCCAAAATTAAATATCTTGTTATCTTGTAGTTATAAGATTAATTTCATCAGTTACTGTATTTCTATCAAAAAATTCTGTTTTATGTGATTTTTTTAATTAAATAGTATAATCATTGTATATTTAGTTAATTTTTTTAAATTTATATCTCATAATAATTATATTTCTTATCCAGTTAAGAAGTGACTGTACTATAAGCATTGTTTTTAATAATAGGATGAATGACTTCAGCAGTTTTGGGTACTCTACATACTCCAACACCAAGAAACAATGCATTGTTAATCTACACTCAAGCTGCCCTTCTGATAATGGAATCTTTTAGAGTACTCTGAAAATGCTAACTACACTTCTTCAAGTGCATTTTTACTTTCCTTTCTTTATTATTTGCTAAGCCTTCTAATGTAATACATATATCAAATTTTAAATGCAGAAATTACTCATATAATTTACAATCAACTTCTATCGTAAAAACAAACAAAACAAAAACAAAAAACCACTATCAGACTTAGGCTGCATATAAAAACAAATAGGAAGCCAGACATTTGTAAAATTGTTAAAAGGCTGTAAAGAATGTAAAATACATCCTCTAAAATTCAATATTAAGAAGAAACCTTGTGAAGGCATGATATCATAAAACCATAATAATTAATTTGATTTCATTCTAATCACAATAAAATCTTCAGCAATCATCTGTCCTCACAAAACTACAGTATATTGCCAATCTCAGAAAATTGCATTTGTTATTACATCTCTGAGATCATCTCTGAGATAAAAATGTTAAGATTATCTAATATGTCATTGATGTCTAATGATATTTGAATTCTGCTACAGCAGCATCCCAAAGCCTTTTTGTTGTACTTTGATTTTATAATTGAGTGACTTCTCTTACCTAATACTGACTTTCATAAAAGCAGATTTTACTGCCTGCTGGTTTAAGGCATTGATATATCTATTCAGGAGAAACCATAATATTATTCAATGATATCCTGAATTTATTTCAGTTTCTGTTAGGTTGTTGAGATATCAATTGCTGAAGAGCTGGCAATATTCAGAATAATGCTCACTTACAGAAGTAAACTGGTCTTATTTCTCTGAAGTTAACCAATTTATCATAAAATATAAATATGTTTATGTATTTTGGGTATACTGCCTTAATTTTAAATGGTGTATATCTCATCAACTTGGCACTTAGCTCAACATCCTCATTGTAGATACTTTTAGTTCAAAACATAATATGTTAAATCATTTTACATCATTTTATGTAGTGGAGATCCACTATAGGGCTTATTTAAGAAAAGGAATATGAAATTGATTGGTAAATTTCAAGAATATGACTTTTTCTAAAACTGCTGACAATTGTCCATTGTACAGTGAACCCAACCTTGATGATGCTGTCTGTTAATTCAACAGTAGAAATGTATTTAATTAATATTACTAACATCTGTTAAAGCAATAACAAAGCATAAAGATGAGACGTATGTCATGAAATATTCTGTTTTCGCATTATGATAAATTGTTCTTTTTTTTCATTTTCAGAATTATTCTATATTGAGAATCTGATGCTTGCTAATTTCACACCCATTTCAATTAGATTGTACACAACAAGATATTTCAATGTTTCTTTGCCAATATCCAGCTGTTAAGGACAACTAGTTTTTAGATCTTGAACACAAGAAATCTTTCTTGATGGAAGTTGGTTGTTACTGAGCAGCTTAGAAATAGTAATATGAATTTGGCATTAAAAAATCATAGCTTTCATAAACCTGATCTTGCTTGATACAAAAAATTCCAGTTCACCTTGCAATATAAATTCAGGTCTTTTTTTTTTTTTTTATTCACACAGAAATGTTGAGATTCAACAGGGGCATGTACCTGAGTTGCAATTGTACTTCAACAAGAGTTGTGCTTACAGTATTGCATTATTCAAAATACTATGAAATACAGATCTTGTTAAGAAAATACAGTAGACTCTCAATATGTCGAAATTGAAGGGACGCTAAAAGAAAATCGAGATAGCGAGTTTTCGAGATAACAAGGTCATAACCAAAACATAAAATTTCACGTAAAAACACAAGATATGGAATAATATTCTAAAAATTAAGTCTTGATAGATGAGAATAAGTATAAATATGTAATGATAGTTGACAATAACTCTAAATATAGCAATGATAATTTTAATTTTTAAAAGTAGTCGAAAATAATTACATTAAATTGAAAAGAATTAGTAAAACACAATGAACTTACATTGCTAGAATTTCTTAAAAGAAGTCCAGTATCGTGGCCTGGCGACATCTCTTTTGAAATTGTTCTTCAACCAATTTTTCTATTTGAAAAATAGCAACAAAGTCATCGTTTTCCACGCTATCCAAGCATTCCATGAAGCATCGTAGTATGTGAACAGCATCTTTAGCTTGGGATGCAGTAACAATGTAACAAATGACTGGCAAGACATAGTAGTCCACACTCGCATCCTCCTTTCCCCAAATGGAGTTATCGACCAGATGGATTTATCGGAATCGTCCTTGACCCCTCAGAGAGATAATGAAGGGTGTGAGAGATTATTGAAAAAAATACCTCTATTTGCTTTGACACAACTGAACGGCGATTTTTCCTGAAAAATTCATTTTTTACTTCGAAAAATATTCGACATAACAAGGTTTTGAGTGAAAACTCTTCAACATAAGAATTAAAATTAACATTAGATTAATATGTAATATCAAGGGGAAAAATAATTTTTAGATATATCAAGGTTTTCGAGATATCGAAGTTCGACATATCGAGAGTCTATCGTATTATACATATAAAATATTTTAAATAGCATAATATTCTGCATCTCAAACTCATAACATTTTATATGAAAATGGTTTATTTTATTTTTTTATTTTTTTTTTATTACTTAGATTAATTGATCAGTGAATTGATCTTTTATTTTTTTTTCTTTTAGGTTGGTCCAAATCAATTTCTTACAATGGCTTTACAAAACCAAGTCCGAGATTAGTTTCAACTGAAATTGTATCAAGTGATGATATTTCTCCTGATGACTCCTTTTCCCATATGTTAATGCAGTGGGGGCAGTTCATTGATCATGATCTTGATTTAGCTCCACCTACAATTAGCTCAGAAAGCTTTGTGGAAAATGAAGATTGTAGTCAATCTTGTAACAATTCTCCACCATGTTTCCCAATTGAAATTCCTCCAGGAGATCCTCGAATTAATAGTAGAAGATGCATGGAATTCGTGCGCTCTAGTCCTGTTTGTGGATCTGGTTCAACTTCAGTATTCTTCAATACAGTGATGCCCCGAGAGCAAGTAAATGTGTTAACATCCTACATTGATGGATCTATGATATACGGAAGCAGTGAAGCAGAGGCAAGCCACCTTAGAGACTTTGCTACTAATCTTGGACTTTTGCGTCAAGGACCCTTAACACCTTTCAATAAACCATATTTACCATTTAATGATGTATGGCCAGTGGACTGTCGTCGTGATCCTAGAGAAAGTAATGTTGATTGCTTTTTAGCAGGCGATATTCGTGTTAATGAGCAGTTGGCACTTATTGCTATGCATACAATTTGGTTCAGGGAACATAATCGCATAGCATTAGAATTGAGGAATTTTAATCCACATTGGGATGGTGAAATGTTGTATCAAGTAGCTCGAAAAATTGTTTGGGCTGAACTGCAGCACATTACTTATAAGCATTGGCTTCCAAAAGTTCTAGGACCTGTAGGAATGAAAATGCTTGGTGATTATAATGGCTACAATCCGAATGTTGAAGCCACAATTAGCAATGCCTTTGCAACAGCTGCTTTCCGATTTGGCCACACTCTTATAAATCCAGTCCTTCATCGCTATAATGCTTCTTTCCATCCAATTCCTCAAGGCCACATTTCACTTGGGAAAGCCTTCTTTTCACCATTCCGAATTGTTGATGAAGGAGGTATAGATCCATTATTAAGAGGTCTTTTTGCTACACCTGCAAAGATCCGTAAAGCAGATCAACTTCTCAACAAAGAATTAACAGAACAGTTATTTAGGCAGGTAAATATGAAAATTTGCAGGGAAAAAATACAGCAGAAGCTATCTAATGAACACTATCTATGATTTTTTTTCTCCTCCTTTAATATAAACTTCATCGTAATGCTGGAGTAGTAATACAGTATTTTAATTTATTTAATTAATGCTCTTTAGTTTTCTATTTTCAACAATAACATTGCTGGCTTTTATTTTATTTTATTTTTAAGAAAGATAAAGACTTGTAAGAAAGATAAAGATTTCCAGATTTGGAAATTACAATATTTAGTATTGAAGCATTAAAAATAAAAATATTTTTTGGGCAGAGTTTTATAAACATATACTTAAATATTTATAATACTTTATTTTTATTTTTTTATACTAAAATGGCTTAGATGAAAAATTTAACTCCCATCCATTTAATATTCTTCATTTGATCGGAAAAAAAACCCAAACAAATTGCTACATTTTATTGAAACATTTCATTTTAATATAAAGAAAGCTTACATTTCATTTTAAAAATGGAATTAAAAGGAAATGAATTTAAAATTAATAATTCAGTAGCTACTACCAAAATTTACAACATTTTTACTTCAACTAATTGGGTTTTTGGACAGTAAAATACGTGTTTAAAGCAAATAAATAAATAAATGAATGAATGAAATGATTAAATTCTCTAGTTCAGTAATGTTAGCTTATTTATTTACTTTTTTTTAAAATAATTGTAAGTCATTAAAAGTTTTTGTGATGCATTTTTCTAAAATTTTAGGTCCATGCTGTTGCTTTAGATTTGGCTGCAATTAACATACAAAGAGGAAGGGAACATGCATTACCTGGTTACAATGAGTGGCGTCGCTTCTGCAATCTCACTTATGCAGAAACATTTGATGATCTAAAGAATG
>JAFIDM010000001.1:105956145-106023307 GCA_023159025.1 Thereuonema tuberculata
TTTTTTACATTCAAGCAAACTTCATTCAGTGTTGAAGCTTCTTCTTAAGATGCAACAGATGGGTAATGTTTTTTAACTTGTCACAATTGCAAAATTATAAAAATTTTGAGAAATTGATTAATTGTCAGAAATCATAAGAAATTACTTTATGTTGATCATAAACTAAATTTTAAAAGTGACTCGAACAGATCTTCCAAATGCATTTGCATTCTTGTATCTTCTAGTAATATTCTATCTCACTATGTCACAATTTTGCTCTGCACAAGTGCAAAATGGAAACACATGAAAGCCTATTAGCAGCCACAGGATTGGATAGGGTGGGAAGCTCTTGATCAGTGACTGTAACATCACATTGTCAGCAACTTGACAACTGATTGTCTGTTTAAATCTATTTTGATGAACATTAAGTGCAGTAAATATTTAATGACAAAAAAACAGAAAAATGAAAATTTCTTGAATTAAATTCATTATAAAAGTAATATAAATAATTTGTTTCCAGCTTTGCTTAAACAATGATTATTTGTTAAACAAAATTATTCTTTATAAATATTTTTATTCTTCTGTTGCGTTTTTGAAATTGTGATTCAGCTTATACCTCCTCCATGAAAGATTTGCCACTGATACAGAAATATTTGTTCAATTTGAATACTCAAACATCTTTAATAGTATTCTTCTTCATGGTAGATAAATTACATCATATATTTACAGATCATTGGACTCATAAAGGCTAATTAAAGATAAAAAGAAAATGACAATCTTTTGATCATGTTAAGGATACTGGTGACTCGATTCAGTGTTGAAGCTTGGGGTCCAATTGATTTTAAACTGTGCTGTTAGCTATCAACTTAACTCAGTAACCTACATTAAGATGAAATAAAAGCAGCAGAATCTGAAGAGGTTGGATGATAACTTGGAATGATAGGCTGCATTGTATGCAAGTCTGCATTCTATCGAAGTGTATTGTATCGTGTAAGCAGTGTATATCGATAAATATTAGGCTGGACTGTATAACGTTTGCTTTGCATTCTATAAATCTGTTCTTTTCTTTCCTCAGATTTAATGTTCTATATTTTGTGAAATTTATAATTTATGTTCATTTTTGATCTCTAGCAGTAGCAAGGTTGATATCAATAGCTATCGGATCTTTTCTGTCACTAGTCTTGCTTTAACTGCTATCTATACTCGAGCTTTATCATGCTATATGCTAAGCTTTTCATCTATTCATTCGAAACTTCATAGTTTCAAACATTCATTTATCATATTTTAAGATATCATTACTGGTATGTTCTCCAACTGCCATCATTAATCATGACTTATGTATGTTATAATTACATTTCATTTCTTTATGTATTTATTAAGACACCACTAGATAGCTCATAAATTCTTATGAAAATATCAGTCTCTCAATGATATTTGCTGTCATCAGTTTTTTGTTTGGAAGTCATCAATTGAATTTGCTAGCCCTTTGAATACTATTTACAAGATTGTGAAAAAGCAAAACAAAAACAAAATAAATTATTTAAGAATGATATGCAACCTTACATCTAATTTATTCTGATTAATTTATAGATTAAAAAAAATATTAAAAATGTTTCTTTTCATCAATGCAATCAAATACATTTTTGTGCTATGTTTAATTTTTCCAGGCAATATTGATTTATGGGTTGGAGGAATCAGTGAAGAGTTGGTAGAAGGTGCCCGAGTCGGACCAACGTTTATGTGTATAATTACTGATCAATTTAAGCGGCTTAGGGATGGTGATAGGTAAGTAAATTTTAAAGTTGACATTTGAATAGCTTTCGTATTCTAAGGCATTTGAAATGCAGTTATGATTTAAAAAAAGAAAATGATATACAAATGTCCCAGGAGGAAAAGTCAATATTTTGAGATTCAGTATTATTTTAATAGAAAAAGTTTATAGGAAAATGTATCCTACTCTGAACAATCTCTGAAATAGAGCTGATTGAATGTACAGTATTTATGGATGTTAGTTCCAAAAAGGAAATGCCAAAATATACTCAGACGAACAATATACACTGTTCTCCAATGAGTTGCAAAGGGCATTGATAGTTGAATTTTTAAAAATTTATTATAAACTGTAACAAATTTGTTACATAAACAATAAAAAGTAGAAATAGTGTGTAATATCTCTTTCTTATCAATAATTTGCAACTTTATATTCGAATAGTTCTATCTTGGAAACCATTTGGAATAGAATGCATGTTCATATAAACTTTTTTTTTCTTTAAAATGATTGCTGCTATGCCCTTTCAGAATACCGACCTTTCCTTCAGGGGTATCTACATATTAATGTGTGTAGTATGTTAATGAATTTCAAAAGTAATTTTTTTTGTTTTGAATTTAATTGCTGGCTTTTCAATGCTAAAAAATCCTTTCAATTGCTGATTATAAAGTATATAATTTGCATCAATTTAATAATCAACTATTTAATCTTCCAAAATTTTAATAATCATTGTAAAAAGTTGCTATTCTATTCATTAGCTGATAATAATAATAATAATAATAATAATAATAATAATAATAACAACAACATCAATATCGTTCATCAATAGCTAGCACACAAACACTCACTTATTAAGAATACGGTTCCGTACTACAAGTACGTATTACTCAAAGCGTATTAAGAGTCACCCTCATATAAGCTGTACTGGGACCCGCCCCATTCACACAAACAAAACCATACATCACAATAGACCTGACATTACACTTGTTGATAATGTCAACAAGCAGACCTATCTCATTGATATTGCAGTGCCTATCAGCAAGAACATGCAGAATACTCATGCAAACAAGATCAGTAAATACACCGACCTAGCACACGAGCTCCAGAAGCAGTGGAGGCAGGATCGAGAACATATTGTATCCATCATCCTGTCCTCCACTGGTCTGGTGTCTCACACATTGCACCACAGCCTCAGCACACTAGGACTTCACAAAAACACTTATGCACAACTCCAGAAGGTTGTGGTATTCATCAAGCATAGTTAGAAAATTCAAGGACACAACCACACATCCCTAATCATTCTTGCACACGTCTTTACACTTGGCAATATGTGCTTTGGTCCTTGACCCGCCATGTTGTCTATGCTGGGGAAACCCAAGGTTTGAAATTTTTACATAATAATAATAATAATAATAATAATAATAAGTAAAAGTCAGTTTGATTAATAAGAACAAGATGATAAAAAAATTATTAATAAATCAACTAAAAACTTCTTAAATGCCATAATACTTATACAACTTTAAATACTACATAAAAACAACAACAACATAATCATCTTTTGTTGTTTTGATGTAGTATTTAAAGTTGTATAAGTATTAATAAATCAGTCATGCATACAAATTAATTTTAACTTTATCTTATCTTCGTTTGATTCAAAAATAACTATCTGTGATTAACTATGTAAAGTGCAAAAGGAAATGAGAGCCAAGTCTTCTACATAACTAATTTTAAGCCACAATCACTGAAGAGATAAGAAGTTGGATGTGTCTTCTGCACTGCTTGTAGAGATACTGCTTAAGATATTTTCAACAATTTTTATATAAATTTTTTTGATGTAAAACTGTATGTTTACCAGTCAATTAATTTGTCCTTCACGATATATTCTTTAATAATGCTGACATGAAATATTTGTGTGATATTTTATTTGAAATTTAATTTCTAAGAAAACTAAAACTAAAATTATTATTAAAATGCAATTTTTAAATTTTCATTTTCAGATTTTATTATGAAAACCCTGGAGTATTTAAACTTGACCAGTTGGTACAGATCAAACAAGCATCTTTAGCAAGGATTATCTGTGATAATAGTGATAATATTAAAGAAATTAATCAAGATGTCTTTCTAAATCTTAATCTATCTCCATTAACTAAATGTGATGAAGTTCCAAGGATTAATCTTCATACTTGGGCTGATCTTGAAGGTAACAACAATAATGGATTTAATGATTGTAAAAAATATTTTTTTTTGAAAGTGCTTTATTAGTAAATTTTAATGATGTAAGTTATTTTTTTAAGTCATTTAAATCATTTTAAATTAGTGGGGTCTTTTGTTTTATTTATGAATTTTATTAAAAATATAACTGTATTATGTAACTATTTTATAATAAAGCAACTAACTTGATTCTGTCCATTGTTGTTTAGGTTCCATGTTACAGACTGTATGGAACCTAATGAATAAGATTCTCACTGAAACACCAATTTTACTAATAAAAATTACTAATATAATTGTGAGCATCTCCTTCATATATTTTGTATAACATAAAGTTGATGAGACCACATCACAAGTGTAGTTTCTCACCTTTTCAAACAAGTGAGAAATTTTTGAAATGCCATTATCTGTCCAATTCTTTTAAATTACTTTCATGATATCTTTTCAAATTTTAGATTGTTCCAAGACTACCACATATTATCCACGAACTACTATCTATGCTCGTACCAAGAGATCTCAAGAGTACAGTTATCCAGATGATGTAAAAGTTGTGAATAACACTATTTTAAAGTTTAAAGAAGAGGAGCGCATTGAAGGGTTGGAATCGGTAGTGGAAGAATTGAAGGAACAAATGAAGAAACTGACCCATAAGGTATCTATTTCATTTATTTTTTTTTTCTATGAACAAGTATATCATTTAGTAGATCAAATAAAGCATTAGATATAAGATAGAGAAAAGTTATACAATTATTTTAAAATATATTTACATCTCACATTGTGAAGTAAGATTTTATTATTCAACATGGCACAAAACAATTATGATATATAGTAGTCTATAATACATCTAATTTGAATGATACTTTATTTTATATTTTGTAAGCAGGGAGAAAAAGAAGTTTTGATTTTTGTATAGTAAGAAGCAGATACTAAATTAAATGTGAAAGCTGTAAAAATTAAATATTTTTGTCTTCACAATATCAATTAGAACGATTCGATTTGAATGTTTCATTTATTTAAGTATATTAAATACCCTACTTTTTAACTGAAGACACTTAACAAAAAAAAAGTATTTTATGTACCATTGTATTTTAGAGATGAATTTCTCCATAAATCATCCAGTCCTGCATCATTCTTTGGAAAAAAGAAATGTATTTTGTATGCATTAACATTTCTAAAATTTTTCTTGAACTTTGTTGAAAATTCACAACCAATACTTTTAACTTTCATTGGTTGTGGAATTTTCAACAGAACAATAAAGACATAGAATTGTTTATGAAAAGACTTCTATCTATGAAAACAATGTCAACAGAAAAGGCGTTTTTTCCTTCAAAGCATAATATAGAACTGGATGATTTATAATTGAATGAGCTCTAGAATACAAATAGTTTTATTTTTCACTAGGGAAGAAAAACTCAAGATTAGTCGTCATGCATTGACATACTAGAGATTCAATCAAAATCTTATGAAGAGAATCAAAATCAGTCATTCCATCTTTTAATATTTTATTTGTTGCAAAGACAGTTTAACACATCACATGCATTTCATCATCATCATTATCATACTGTCACATTGCACAATCTTAATTTCCTGGAATGTAAAACTGTATGTTTACCAGTCAAGTAATTTGTCCTTCACGATATATTCTGTATTCATCCATAGACTTAATAATTACCCAATACTATCTTAAAATTTGAGCAGATCCTAATAACAAAAATTTTTGGAAAAGAAAAAGTCAAATGACAAAAAGGCTTAGCTGATTTAAATAAATTTTGTAATCCTTTTGGAAGAGCACCAATGATTATCAGCACTGTTATATCTTTTTTATGGCCGTATTCATTCAATTTCAGTTTCTAAGTCATAGTACTTAGTAAACTTTTCCAATATTTTGCTGTTATTAGCCATTATCAATAATATTGATAACTGGTATATTGTGATCTGTCTATCAGTTTGTATTTTAAAATTTCGCAAAATTTTCTATTTATCATTTTCAATAACTTCTCAATATTATGAATGACAAATAGAAAACACAGTTGAAAAAAACTCTTATTAAAATAGTATCATTTTAATATGTCGGATTACAAATATGAAAAACTGATCAGTTCTGAACTGATGAAGGCTGATAACCACATTGTTTTCATATTTGTAATCCGACGCATTCTGTTTTAATAAGTTTTTTTTTTAAACTGTGTTTTCTATTCGTTATTCATTTATATTTTCACGCAGCTTGTTGAATTCTCAATATTTTGTTCCCAAGAGTTTTTGCAAATCGGAAAATTATATTTTTTTACATAAATTTCAGTGAATCAAAAGTTGCATCATGTATGATAATGCTTATAGCAATTTTCTCACAAGCACTAAGCAGATGGTCAACTATTTCTTCCTTTTCACCACATAGCCTACACTTGCTGTCTTTGCTAATCTTCTTAAGTGTAGTGTTTGTAAATAATGCTTGTTCTTGTGTGGCAAATTTTTTTTTTTTCTGTCTCTTTTTCTTAATGAGTCTTTTTGAAGCCACTGCTATTACTATCAGCCTTTCTTCAGTAATATTAAGATACTAATTATGCAAAGATGAATTTCTGCTTTAATAGATAGTTTTAGCTATTTTTTTTTAGTTATCTCTTCCTTAATTATTTTTTGTTTAAAGTTTTGTCTTAAATTTTATCATTGCATTTTTTCTTTTTTAATATGTATTGAATTAAATATAAGAAAACTTTTACTTTCTTTTAAGGTTAAAACACTTCAGAAAGATTGCAAACCCAAAAATAAAAATTCCTGTGAGGATTTTTTTGGTAAAAAAAGACTGAATGGAGAGAAGTGGCAAAAGGATAACTGCACTGAATGTCACTGCCATGTAAGTAATTCATAATGAAGTAATTTAAATAATCACTCTGAAGTAAAAGCATTTTAACATTTCCTTCACCTACTGCTTTTTTCTACATAGATTTAATAAATTTATTTGTATTCATTTTTCTTGCATATTATTTATGGTTAAGAGAGTTTAACATTTCAAAATAAAAGTTGAACAAACTAATCCAAGAATGTATAGTTTTTATCCCAATGCTATATCTGAGGAAACGAACACAAATGCTGCAAAGTTAAATATTTTGTATTATTATTTTGTAAATTTGTCCTTTCAGTCCCATGGCTTGTAAGTTAAATAGAATATCCAGGCAAAGGATAACACAACTGCATGTAAAATAGGTAACAGGTTTCTTCCTGGACATCTCTCACTTCCATTGTTGGAATACTAAGCATTCTACTCCTGCAATTCCAAAGGTCACTCAGACCTGTAATGGAATACTTTAACTTTGACTATATAATATTGAACTAGTCATTGATCTGACAAATTGTTTGCAAATCCAAGTATAAGTCTTCTGCTTGTCTTATTATTTCTATTATGCTGTACTTCTGATCTGTGCAAACCTGCAACTTCTAATCAAGTGTTTTGCTGTCACAATCGTTCAATTTAATCTTTTATTTTCCCCTTTTTTTTAATGAAAGCCTGTGATAGTTGATATTTTATTACTGCATTAATAACACTGTCATAGATTTAATGAAATTAATCTTATTTTTATTTCAGAAACATCAAATCACTTGCTTTGTCAAGAGTTGTCCTCCCATTGACTGTTCACATCCAATTTATCGTCCAGGCGAGTGCTGCCCTGTTTGCTGAGAGATTTACAAAGGATGCCTTAATACTGCCATTCCTGCTAAAATTCATAAAGGAATTATTAATTACTTGCATTTGTCGATTTCTTACAATGTAAATAAGGAAGATTCTATGAATGTTATGAGTCAGCTTTGCTAGTTTTATCTTTCAGAATTCATCTATGAAGTAATCATATCATTTTGCATTTATTTTAGGGAAAAGATGCATTATGTGATATTGTATTTTGTTCCATCCATACATTGGAATTTCCCTCCAAAGTTGAAGTTACAGTGTTTTGTTTTTAACATTATTTTTTTTTATTATTTATTATAAATAAGAGGGAAAAAAAAAAAAAAGAATTTTTATCAAACTCTTGTTGGAAAAAAATTGTACATATATTTTCAATTTCAACATTTGAATTGATTCTGGTTTAATCAAAATAAATATATTCAGGAAAGTAAATGAATCAGTTGATGAACCAGAATATTCTCATTAGAAATATGCCTTCATAAGGCAGCATATTTACTTAGAACATGATAAATATATTTATGTTATTGCTTCCTATATATATATATATTTTTTTTTTTTCTTAATTTCTTATTTTGAAATAGTAATGGAGTTCTTTCAAAACTCACAATGTTGTAAATCAAATCCTACAATTCTAAGAGACAAGATCTTCAGCATTAAAATAAAAGTAGCTTGTGATCTACATTACACTGCCAAAATATCTTTAATCAAGGAAACAAAAGCAGACATTAACTTATTTTTGTTTCAATTCATTAGTCCCAAATTACTTATTTTGCTGTAGGCACAGCTTAAAAAATGTCATTGTTTTGGTATCCCGTTGATAGTAATTAAAACCATCTGATCTTAGCAAAAAACCATTTTATAAGGAAATCTACACTACAGTTGTTTCCACTATAAAGCTGTGTGAAATTCTCTGTTGTTTAAACTATTAAGTTTTGATTTTTTTTTTCCTCCATGCTCAGAATTTACAAACTCAATGTCTTATGTACGAGACAGTTTATAAGAGAAGATTATATATTTAACAAACAATCACACTTAAATACACTTTAGCCAATTATCTTTAACTGATAATGAAATTCATTTGTGAACCAGTTTACATTTCCAGTATACTTTACACTCAGAAGCCTTAAGTAATAATGTATAATGGTTCAAACACTTATTAATTCCAAAGAAATATTTTGATGAAAATGAATAACTACAAATTATTAAATGATGTAGAAATAGTTTCAATTGTACAGAAGTTAAAAAAAAAGTGCAATTTTAATGCCTGCCATTGTTGTTTTTTTATTTTTTATTGTCATTTGTCAAAGTGTCATAATTACCATTTAATTGTATTGGTAGTGAACTAGTTACCACTATAAGTTTAGTTACAAGGTAAGAAGTAATTTATTCAATTTAATTGTAGTGTTAGATATCACAAGGAGGACTGTCTGTGCCTTATTGTGTTGTATTCAACATATACAGTGTCTTTGAAGTAAAATTTTTATTTTAATGTGGTAATTTGAAAATCTTTGAAGTACTTATTTCTTATTTTTAATAACCAACATTCAAAAAAGTATTTAAAAGAAAAACTTCTTTCATCACAAATATTCAGCTGTGCTTCCATTAAAAAAACAAAACCTTTTCTTGTTAGAATGTAATGGAATCTAATCTTTTCGAAATGCAAACATACCTTTCCAAATAACCCCTTACAAAGACTCTTTCTCAAAGTAGAAAGCATTCACCTCATTTATCTTTTTTTTTTGTGAAATTCTCATCAATGTTATTTTTGTCAACTGCCAATGATATTTTTGTGTTTACTTTTTAATGTCATTAAAGAATAAGTTATTAAATTATGATAAATATTTTACAAAAGCTAATATATTCTATCTTGAAGTTATTTATCTTCAATTGATATTCCAAATTGTTATTTGCTGTTTAAAACATTTAAATTTCCATTTAATATCCTGTAAAATAGAAAAGAATCTTTCCTTGCTTAGAAGAACAAAATGGCTTAATAGTTCTTTTTAGCTGATATTTTGAACTGTTAATAGCTATGATTTCCAAAGCTGTGTTATCTGTTAGTTTAAAATCAAATAACTAATGAAAAATATTAATTCAGAAAATTTTCCAGTTTATATATATGCAAATATAGTCAAACACACATATACATAAATTAAAAAAAAAACAACAACTATTATTTATTATATCACATTTGAGATAAAATAAGTCCATGTAAAAGAATTACTTTATATGATCATACACATTTCAAAGACACTATTGTACACCTTGAACATCTTTATTTATAACCAGATTTTTTTATCAGAATTTTATTTTAAATACAGTATGTGCCAAAATATACAGTACTGAAATGAAAAGATGAACAAAACTACATTATTGTCATCTGTGAGTTTATTTCTCCTCAAAAGAAATTAACATACACACTACATACATACATACATACACACACTATTAGCGTGTTGATTTACCATGGTATGTGTAATGTAAGTGTTCAAAGTGTGCACTGCCTTGCTGTAGACAGTGTTCATATCGTTCACGCAGATTCTCAAATATATCCTGAAACAAAGGTTGCTGCAGACTCCTGCAAAAGGAGATGATTTGCTCACATAATGCAGGCACAGTTCTTGGTGGATCTTCACAGTTGAACACACTCTCCTTTAACATTCCCCATAAGTAGGCATCAAATGGTGTAAGATCGGGGGAATGGGACGGGTATGGGAAGTCAGTACTACGTGCAATGATTCGTCCTGGAAAGTTTTTCTGCAGCATGGCTAGAGATGCTCGAGCGGTATGACTGGTCACCCCGTCCTGTCTATATACCACTGTCTATTCATCTGAATGTTCCTTGCACGACAGAACCTTCTCAAATCCTGAAGAAATGGCTCGATCACTATACCCCTGTAGCGTTCTACAGAACACTACCAGAACAGCAAAATTTGGTAACAATAGACAGCATAACTTGTGTTACTTGGTGCCTTCTTATTAAAACTCCTCTTGGAATTGTTCTGCCACCTTTTTCAAACTCGGTCTACCTTCACGACTGCTTTCGTATGAGCAGAAATAATGCTCAACTATGAATACTTTTTCTTCCGTCGAGAGACCCATTTCCAACAACAACTGCACAACACAACTTCCTTTTCATTACTGCGAACACGTGCAGCTGGAGCTATACCCCCTCGACAACTGCAACCCCATGTTCGAGATGTGCGAGTTCCACTTTATATTTTGGCGCATACTGTAATAAATATATTTTGGCGCATACTGTAATACATACAAAATATCCTCAGTTTTTAAATAAATCAGATCAGTAAGTTACTATTATTATTGTTTTTATAATAATTATTTTTTTTGCTGTTAGGATATTCCATCGATCCCAAATAATGTTTTGTTAATAATCTGTACTTAACTTTACATTCTTTTACACCAAACATATAAACATGGCATCAGTTGAAAACCATGGTTACAAGCTTTTGTGAGCTTTACAAAATTGTTCAGTTATTAATAAATATAATAAATTAATTCAGAAAGACAAAAAACATTTTAATATAAATGTCTCAACTTAAAAATAATAACATTAGGATCAGTCTTGCTAATTCCCAAGATTAATAATAGTTATGGCCAAAAATGATATTTTAATTGTTATTATACAACAGATTCTTATCTGCGGTTGTAGCACTAATAAGGGACAGCTGACTTCCTGCCCTATTTGTATAAACATCATACAGCGCAAGTCACATTACATCAATGATTTCTCTTTTATGCTTAGCTTTCAATGGGTGTTTCTATTATTTTGTCTAACCCTTGTAAATTTGTTCTTCATCTTACTAAAAAAAAAAAATCAATTTTCATTGCTATCTACATATTGCTACAATGCTTGTTAGTGGGAAAATGTCTTCAGATTCACAAGTTTTAATTCCTGCGTCAACAGTGCTGAAAATAATTTATAAAAATAATTTAAATGTAAATTGCAAAAATATTTAAGCCTGCAAACAAGTTAATTTAGGCTTAAATGTAGCAAGACTTGTCTATTCTTCTATGATTACTTAAAATAATAAACTTTAGGAAATCATCAAGCTACATAATCAGGATTATTCATGATCCCTACATATACCTTGTATTTGTAAAAATCATTATTTTTATTTATTTTTTTTATTTTAAAAATAAGTTTTGCAAAGACAACATTTTCAGTTAATTTCTCAGTGAATTGTTCTCGATATTACTTTTACAGAATGATTATTGCTGTTGGATTCTTATTAAATCTTTGGAAAGAGGTTTTAGTGAATTTTAATTGCTGCACTGAAATATTCTATCGTATCAGTAACAAATCCAGGATCTCAATAGTGGAGGAAGGAGTTGTTATTATTTATTATTATTTTACAATACTTAAAAACAAATTTATATTTTTACAACGTATAACTATTCTTTAGAAAATATTTCTAATGAATAAGCTTCACGTTATTTCATGATTTTTTTTTTTTCAAATAATCAATTATATTGGATTTGATGAGAGGAGCCTCATTTAAATAGTGAATAATAATAATAATAATAATAAAAAAAGAATGAATCAGTAAAGGCAAGATTTGTACTTGTAACAAAGAGACTAATTAGTTGAATATGAAAAAAGCTTGCACACTTAATAATAATAATAATAATGAAATATCATTACACTATCGGTTTCTTATGTCACACATTTCTTCAGGTAGAGACTTAATTCTTGCATTGCTTAATATTATGCTATCAGGATAGCATCTATTGTATGTATTTATTCCCTATGAAATTTTGGCATAAAAAATATCAATAGCTTGCCTATTTGACAATAACATTTAGATTTACCAAAAGACTAAGCTTTGCTTTCTTTTGGAACATGCATTTATCAGACCTTACAGCTCCCTTACCTTTTGTTTGCATACAAGTTATAGCTTCTAATCCAAAATATATGTTCTGACTTAATGAACTTCTCAAGTATAATGAGCATGCTGAAATGTTTTATTTAATGTTATGGAGATAATTCAGTAATTAAGGTTACAAAGTGCATGTCTTATTGACTTCCCTTTCAATAATATATTTTTGGCTTTACTAGCTTTGAATCTTAAAAAAAAATAAAAAAAATTAGGACATTTAGGATGGCTCAAAATTCACGATTGACTTTTTTTTTTTTTTTTGTGGCATTTCTTACAGAAGAAACTTGATTGAGTTTAGGCTATTTTGATAGTTTTTCTTCTAGTTTTAACAAACCTGCTTCTACAATTCCTTTTTTTTTTTTTTAATATTAGTCTTTAAATATAACTATGAATATGCTGTATTGTTACTGTATCTTAATATACAGCTTTACTCCTGCATAGATCTGCATCATTGAATGGAGGAACAAAACTAAAATTCTAACCTTAATTGGCTTACAAATTTTTTACGTCAGCCTTTACTTAAGCTTATGTAATTACATCAAATATATCATTTAGTGTTTTCTGAAAAGATGCAGTGTAGCTTCAACTGTAAAATGTCAAATACTCATCAATGCTTAAGTTTTGAATTTGGTAATTGTATGTTTTCCTGCTGTTAATTTTAGTTCAGTAATTAACATATCTTATTTCCTCCTCCTCCTCTTTTTTTTAATAATGGAAAGATTCCATCCTATCCTACCTGCTCACAAATTTTATATTACTTTTTACAATCAATTTACAACATTATAATGTATTACAGTAGAGTCCCGATTATCCGAGTTAATGTGGACCAAGACTAACTTGGATAATCGAAAAACTCGGTTAAACCGAAAATTGTAAATAAAATAAATTGTCTAGATTTAAATCTACATTTTAACAAATACAAAAGTTATACAGATACACCACATACAATTCATATTTAAAGAGTTCTTTTCCTTAAAAAAGTTCTTAATTGTTTTTAGTTTTACGTTACTTTGGCGTTTTTCTGCAGCAATGTTTCGGCATTTTTTTAAGGATAACCCAAGATTGTTGGTGTCGAAACCATTCCCCTATTCCAGATAGGGGGTCACATGAGTAGACGAACGAAGATTAATTTGCAAAAAAAAAAAAAAAAATCCTAGAAATATTTGATAGCTCTGTTACAGCAGAAACTTGGATAATCGGGGCTCAGATAATCGGGGCTTTACTGTATTATGTTCTGAATCACAACTAAGAAATTGGACTTCATCTTTTATGTAAGCTCTCATCTATTTACTGAGTTGTATCCTTGATTATTATCCACTTGTCTGCTTCCAGCCTTGAAATCTCAGGTCAGTCTTTTGTATTATGCTTTTTTTTTTCCTTAATTATACAAATTTCCTATTATCTGAGGTATCTCTGTCTCGAATTACTTGATGTCAAGAACTCTACAATGCAATATGTGTGCATATGTATATCATATAAAAAGATTGGATTACTAAAAACTGATTTGAAATTAAAACTTTACTATTTTAAATCTCACCTCCATGTTGATTCAGTTTTCTTACATACATTTAAATGTTTCCAGTGCCAAGGATTTCTTCTTCAAGAATTTAATGTTATATTAGATAGAATTGTTTGTTTCTTCTTACATAAGGAGTTATTTATGAGATGATATTTTTACACCAAACCAAGCAGGACTGGCTATTGCCAAAGCCTAGGAGATAAGTGATAGTAATGACCAATATCCTTGAACCCAGGATGCTGAACAAAAATGCCCAATAATCTAATATAAATCTTGTATTTACTAGACATCTAAAACTGGATCAATTTTTATTTTTCAAAAACTGTTTGAAATAAATTCAGAAACTTCATATCACAAATGCTTACAGAAGAGTAACAAGTTTATTTTGTATTTCAATAAATTAAATGTTTTGAAGACACAGAAGAAAATTGCTTGAAACATTAATCAAAGTAAAAAACAACAACAAAACAGCTTTTTTTTGAGAGGTTCAGGTTTATGGCAATGATGCTTTTCTTTGGACAGGCTATAAAATACGGACAGTCCACGACTTACGATGTTTCGACTAATGATGGTGCAAAAAGTGATATGCATTCAGTAGAAACCATTGTTCGAATTTTGATCTTTTCATGAGTTAGTGATATGTGGTATGATACTCTCTCATGATGCTGGGCAGCTAATTTTAAGTGTTCTGAGCATGTTGAAGATAGACTGGACTAAGCTATGATGTTCGGTTAGATGTAATAAATGCAGTTTCGGCTTATGATGGTTTTTCGGGACCTAACCCCATTGTAAGTCGAGGAGCATCTCTATATCTAAATAATTTCTCACTTATTTAAAATAAATTTAGATCAGTTTTACTATCCTTGTTAATAACTCAATGAAAGATTTTATTAGTAGTAAATTTGAAATTCTTTAAATGGCGTCTGTGGCCTAGCATTTGAATAACAAATTTTATTAGTTCATTTCATTAAGGAATTATAAATATTTATTTACCAAAGACTTGTACTTTACAAGGTTTAAAAAAATTGCTATGAATTTTCCTCTATTAATAAAATGTCAAACTTGTTAACTTTAGAAAAGATTAAGATAAAGAAATGAATTTCTTTGAACTTCTTGCTTTTCAAGTATTTCAAACTAAACAAAAAATGTAACCATATGAAACATTAAAATATTACAAAATTCTTTCTAGTTTAGAGCTAGCCATCTAAAAGCAATCAATAAAAATAGAAAAAGAGAAAAAAAAAAACAATAAGGGTAAAAAAAACGACTACAGAGTAACTGTTGTTAATAATTGTTACAGCAAGAACATCAGCTAGATAGCAAAGTCTGTGACTGCTAACTCTTCTCATCATTTCCTACTTCACTGAAGTAGACTTATCTTTCCTAAAACAGTATCATATTATTGCGTGGATATTTAACATGTGTCTCTTATTAATTTTGATTTATAAATTGAGGCCACCACATATGAGTTAAAATTATTTATATATATAATAAAAATATAAAACACTAATACATTCAAAGTCACTTGACAACGAGGCATAGACCACCTCGAAAGTACTAGTTTTATATTTGTATTGTACATAAATATTTTTAACTGTGATGTGTGGTGGTCTCAATTTATATGTCAAAAAAAAAAAAAGTATCGTATTACTTTATTTGATTTAGATTGCCTTTGTTCCAGGCTTTAGCATTAGATTGCTGGTCTTACAAATTAATGCAGAAAGGGTAAAACGGCTATCAGTATAACAGTATCAGAGGTAAATGGGATCTCATCCATCGTATATATGTTCTGGAAACTCGGTAATACAAACTTTTACAAAAAGAAAAATAACAAACAAAAACCACATATGTTTCACTATGTAATAAAAGGGTTGAAATTGACTTCAATGCTGTGTCGAGATTTCTTGCACCAAAAAAAGAAAGTAAAACTTCTAATGTCCATACAGAGGGAGTGAATGGGCAACCATTCACAATAAAAGGTATGCCAGTCCCAAGCCTGAATAAATTAGGGAGGGTTGAACGCAGGGCTAACCACCTGGCTTCGTAAAACACCATTGTTACACAAACTGATGCCACACCTACAAAACTTTTGAGAAACTTGGAAACAATAACTTCAGAAGGACTTAAAAAATATCAACAGAACGTGGAACCAAATCAAAATTGACATTAAAAATAACAATTGATGGAGAGGTATGGTCGAAGACCTATACTCCTTTAAGGAGTGAAGAGGATTAAGTAAGTAAAAATTCTACTGTAGATATGATTTAAAAGTTAGATTTAACTGCAAAGGAAATAGAATACAAAAGTTAAATTTTTTAATGTTTATCATCATTATCTATTCTTTCTAGTATCCCATTCAGTAATACACCACTCTTCAATTTATTTTAAGAATTTTTGACCATCATTTGTCATTTTGCTAAAAAAATATGTACAATTTTATAACTTTTAAAACATCATAACTTCAAAAAAAGCAACTGAATACTGAGATGCCAAATTGTTTATATCAGCTGGCAGCAGCATGTGATGGCAATGCTTGCCGCAGCTTACAGCAATGACGACCTCTCACTGATTAAAGATCATGTAGAATTTCAAATCTTTGGAGAGCAACAGCAAGGTCTATATTTGCTGTTAATAAATGAGGAAGAAGAATAAAAAAAAAGGAACTAGCTCAGTTGGCATTAATGAAGATGAGAATATACAAATTTTACTATATTAAATCTTTATTATAATAATAAATAAATAATTAGTCATTAACATATCGAGGAGAAAGGGAGTTGGTAGGCCTGGATGTAACACCTCCCCTTTCCCCCTTACAATTGAAAATGGAATTAATCCAGCATTAGCCTTTTTTTTTTTTTATCAGAAAGCTATTGTTTCATTTGTACTGTCCTCCCAATCTGGAAAAAGGGACTCAAGTGTTTTTTTTTTTAGTTATTCGGTTAAGATCATCATAATCTCCCCTCCCTATTCCAAATTCCTGAGCTTACCTTTGAATGTAATTCGATCTTATTTGTTTCAATTTTATTAAAGAGATACTGAATTTCTGTCGGCCATAATACATTGCTCACAAAATTTAGGGGATATTGCGAAATGAATGTAAAAACAGCCAAAAAAAAAAAGGCATTTGAGTTTATTTATTAAAAAATATCATCAGAGAAGCAAATGACACGAAAATGGAAGTTGTCTGATTATGTAAATGAGGTGCAGAATCCATTTATCGGGATTGAGCAGGATGTGACACATGGACGGGAGTTAACATTTACATGTCAAATGTGAAAAATGTGTCGCACATGACTGTTCAGTAGGGCGTATGGTCACCTGAGACAGCTACAATATGCTGATAGCGATTAGGCATGGAGAGGTTCAAATTGTCCAGCAGTTCCTGAGGGATTTGTGGCCATTCATACACTAGGGAAACTTCCAGATGAGGAAGTGTTATGGGAGGTGTCTGGTGACTAGCAACACATCTTCCTAATGCATCCAAAGTGTGTTCAATGAGATTCATGTCTGGAGAAGTTAAGGCCAGTCCACACGTTTTATTCCAGCCTCTTGCTGCATATTGTTGACGAGAAGTGAACGGTGGGGGCATGCAGTATCGTCCATAAAAAGAAAGTTAGTCCCAACTGCTCTAACATAGGGTACAACTATAGGCTGTAGAATTTCATCCCGATATCTTACAGCATTCACCGTTCCATTTCTAACAACATTGAGGTCGGTACAACCACCAATGCTGAGGCCTGCTCACACCATGATTCCATCTCCACCAAAGGAATGTCTTTCTTGCGCGAAACGTGGATTCTCCCGTGCTCCACGTTCATGCCAGATCAGGGCACGATGATTATTCAGGCTGAATCTTGACTCATCACTGAAGAGAACCGTGGACCACTCTTCATGGGTCCAAGGAAGATGCAGCCCACCTTCTACGGGTTCTGCGATGTTCAGCAGTTAATGGAATGCATACCATTGGTCGCCAGGCATACAGTTCACCGTGATGGAGTCAATTTCACACGTCTGAGTACACACTCGTCGTCCAGTAACAGCGAAAAACTATCCCTGCAGCTCAATCGCATTGCTTCGACGGTTCCTTCTATCTATTAGCATCAAGTAGCAATCATCTCTTGCAGTGGTGGCACTTGGGCGGCCCTGCCCTAGTCTTCTTCGTACTGTGCTAGTCTCTCTGAAGCGATTGCAGAGTCTGCTAATCACGCTTTGGGAGGTTCCAACCGCTGCTGCCACTGTCATTGTGTTTGGCCAGCTTCAAGTCGCTCTATGACTCTCCATGCTTCAGATTCGGGTAAATCACGTTGCAGGTGCATTTTCAGGTGATATTCAACGATTTCTGCCACTTGTTGTTGATCCAGGAAAATGGAGATAACCCAGCAGCGCCAGCCTCTTTATACAGCACCATGGGCAAACATGCAAATTAATGTTTTGCATCACATTTGCATATTCAGACAACTTTCATTTTCATGTCATTTGCTTCTCTGATGATGTTCTTCAATAAATAAACTCAAATGCCTCTGTTTTTTGGATGTATTTTATTCATTTCGCAATATCCCCTAAATGTTGGGAGCACTTAAATTGTACATTTTCAGTATTACATTAGTAGCAATCACAAAAAAATAAAAATAAAAATAAGACCGGATTAATTAAGAGAGAACTCGGGTTTATGTGAATTGTAAGCTTATTTCTATATTTGTGATATTAAGTCTATTTTTTTTTATTTTAATATAGTTCTTGTGGGAAGTGTCCTTCCTGTCAATAAATGTTTAATATCTCACAGTTATCTGCATCTCCTATGAAAATAATAAACAAAATGAAAGTGTGATTAAACATACAGAAAAAATGCGTCTGTTAAAGCTGTTAAAACTATTAAAAACTATCTGTTAAAACTATTGCTTTGACTGGTGCAATTTTTCTGAAAATTATTCAAAGTTTTCATAGATGTAAAAATTTGTTATAAACACTCATATAATATTTGTATATTTATCAGATGATGCCATGTTGGAATCGCAAAACTACTCATTTTATATGTATCGTTCTTTTTTAAAGAGTTAAACTTTTCTAATTAATTTAGTGTGTCGGCGCCCTTATGCAGACGATGAAATTTCCATCATTTAAAACTCATTATGGTAGACGAAAATTAGAACAATTAAGGATAACATTCCTCGATTATATATAAAAATTATTTTCTGAAAGTTCTAGGCAATCTGAATTGAATATAAAAAAATTAATATATTAGTTTTCATAAGGGGGGAAAAAATCCAAAGCTTTACAACTTTCTTAATCCAAACTTGCTCCATTTTTTTCCAATTTTGAATTTGGCCAATCAGAAGAAAGCTTTGTCGAGAACTATATATTGGTTTCTAGATTCTCAACAAAACTTTCAATAATTTGTTTGAATAGTATTTATTTCAGTTTGTTTCTTACAATAAAGAATTTTTTTCTTACTTATTATTAAATATAATGTTAAAAAAAAAAAAAAATAGTTTTGTTGATTGCGCATTGTGATGCGCAGTTGACAAAGTAATGCTTCACGTGCAATTCTACTGGTAAGAAGGAATTTATTGCACGTCAGTGCATTATTCTTGTTTTTCTTTTTTTTAATTTATTTTTAAAATTTTGTATGTATAATTTACAATGATTTCTTTATTAAACAATCTTCCGAGATCGCATAGTAGTGACATTTTGTACTTGACTGAGTGCAATAGTGTTCAGTCAGTCTGTCATTCTTCATCCTAAGATGGTAAAGCCTCAGCTGGTAATTTTGAATTTTTTTCTATTTACAAAAAGGATTATGATATTTTGCAGAGTTAGGAATCCTCACTTTACAAATAGATTCCAGATAAATCGTCTGAAGTTTTTAGTATTACTTTATTTCATCAGCTTTATGCTTTTCAGGCTTATAAGCCACGTGGGTTTTTAAAAACGTTCCAAGGGTCTTATTTGATTTGATATATTTTGTAATTAATATGAAAATTCTTTGCTTTATTACTTGAATGAGTAATTGTAGTTTATCTTCTCATAGACTTTTAAGTGATATGTAAGAAATACAGTTAAACTTCGAATTTTGAACAAACCGTTGCAGGAGATGGTTCAACTTTCCGAATTAAATTTCCTCATAAGAAATAATGTAAATGGTATTAATCCGTTCCAGACACCCAAAATTTATCCAATTTAAGACATTTTAAGTGCCTTTTATCCTTCTTTCATCTGGAATTCACTAGGGAGTGTGGTTCATTAACATTACCACCACTTGATTTTTCTTTGGAGGAAAAACTGTTGTCTAATGTCATTTGTTTTTGTCTGTTTTTTTTTAAATTTTTTGTTCGAGTTTCAAACCGGAATTTTCGCAAACTTTTTGTTCGATTTTCAAGTTTTCGAACATCAAACCGTTTGACATTCTAGGGTCTACTGTATTATTTAGATAATAAGGTTTGGATGCTGTCCTTTGGGTTCTCCAATGATAGAAGATATTAAAGCATGATGTGGGGTTTCATTGGCGGATTTGAAGCCTTATTTTAATATAAACTTAACTGCCCGGATAGATACAGTATAAAAGGGATCCGTATAAACGACAACTGGATTACTTGTGAGAAAAATATGAACAATGATTATATAAATGATGAATTCACAGTATTCAGAGACTCAGAAAAAGAATGGATATTCAAAGAAATAGAGAAAACACAAAATTAAGACAAAAATATCCATTAAAATTTATTTGATAGTTTTAGATAGTACAAAATTAAGAAAAACAAATTGGATAACAATTTTAAAAGAATAAATATATAAAAAAAACACTCGCATAAAGCAGTAACATAGATTATTTGTTAGTAACAGATCATGGCTACAGAAACAAAAAATGTAATCAAATAAAATAAATTGCAACATAAAATTGTGTGTGCATTCTCGTGAAGTTTAACAAATTCACGCGATTAATCCTTTAAGTCACCTATATAAGGTTGTTGATAGTAATTAAAAATAACAGAAATTTACAAGCTTTTTAATCTGTTGAACAATAAAGAAAAAAAAAATGAGTTAGAAAAGTACAAAGGTGGTCCTTTCAGAAGGTCATTTACTAGATTTATTAATTTTGAATTAAATTTTGTATTTCACATTATCTGAATTGTGATTTAGTTGGTTATGAATGGTGATACTTTGGCAGTTGCTCTATATTGGGAGAGAAATCAGAAGCTTGCAGAAACATGCAAACATCAGTGTTCAATCTTAAAATAGGTAGTCTTGCTGTAACCTGTTGAAATACATGCTTTAAGTCTAGTAAAGTAAGAATATTAGGAATAATCATCTCCCAATGATTGTAAGTGTCTTGAATTGTTTATTAAGTCTTCCAAAGTAAGCAACATATTTTATTTTGATTATTAGGAATTAGTAGTGGAAATATTTTCTTTTACATATGTGATGAAAAAAATATTTTTATTTTTTAAAAGGGAAATGCTAGCACTTTTATTTTATAATTGATCTGAATTGGTGCCAAATAAAATCTGTACTTAGTTTTACAATTAAAAAGAAAAATTCTTCAATAAACTTGAGAATTATTATAAAAGAGGTTGATAAATGTTACATAATGTATTAAGCTTACAGGATTAATTAAAAAGAAAATTGAGTCTGTAAAGTAATCGGAATGATTTTCTAGTTAATAGGGCTCCAAAAAGACACTTGTCACGAGCAAGAGAGTAATTAGGCTGTTGATAAATATTCAGCTTTGTAATAAATACTGTCAAAAGAGAATAACAGTAAACCCTCAATTTAATGGACTATTAGGGAGATTGGGTACTCCTTTATTGCCAAAAGTCCGTTATCGAAGGTGTTTTAGAACATTATATTAAATGAAGTTATAATGCTTGATTTTTATCAAATTGGTAAAAATATACAAAAAAAAAAATTAAAGAAAAGTGTAAAAAGATACATATTAATATAAATAATTTTTGTTCAATACAAGTTAACACATTAACATTTAACTTTTGTATCCCTCTGAGTCATAATAATGATAAATATTGTGCATTTGTAATTAAGAAATAGTAGTGCTGGAAAACATTAATGTTAATGTAATGAAATAATAGAATGATATTTGATAAACATAATGAAAAAAAATTCATTTTTCTTTGTGAAAAATTGATGAAGTATTGTTTTTAATGTATGCAGATGATAATAATGGCAGAATCAAAAAAGGGAATTAAATAAAATGGCAAATTGGGTTACAGACAAATATAAGTTAACAATAAATTTTAAAAAATCGAAGATAATATTTATAAATGAAGGGTGAAAAAATCGAAGATAATATTTATAAATGAAGGGTGAAAAATGGTTCTGGATTAAGGAAAAATTACAAATTACCAAGATATCTTTATCTGGTGAGATGGTTTACAACACAAAACACTGTAATTGAAAATATTAGGTTCAGAAAGTAAAAGGGTATTGCAACCATGTGCAAATTATTATTCAAAATTATATTCACTTTCACTTGTTTTGTTGATGCAATAGTTTTATGTGGTCCATGTACTTTAGGGTGTGCAAGTTTGTACTTCATTGTCGATTTTTTTTTTTTTAAATTGAAGCCATAATCTGTTGACAATAAACATCTTTGGTTCCTTTTTTTTTTTTTTGTTCAAATAAAATAGATTGAATTTTGTTGCTTAGAAAAAATACATACACAGGGTGCTTTTTAAAGGTATCAACAATATCAGTGACAAAGTTATACAAAGACAAATCAACAAAAAAATGTCCAATAAATATCGAAATATGCATTACTTTCAAGTTACTACCCATTATTGGATTACAATAATGTATGCATACAACTATATGTAACCAATGCTTACATTAATGATACTCTGTACATGTATTGCTTAGAATGTCCCAAAAATTAGTTAAAAGTTAAAAAAAAAAAATTATTGGATCTGTAAATGAATGTAACTGTACAAACAGATAATTGATACTGAAATAAATGTTCATTGAAGCCTCCACCAACAACAGCTATTAAAGTAAATGTTTGAAATGTCTCAGTGCAGCCTGCAAACATTTGAATAATGAATATCTAATCAGCTGACAATTTCTGGTATGTTCTGAATTAGCTATAAACCTTTTTTTTATCCTCTGTTCCAGCTGTGCAATCATCATCACTTCTTATTGATAAACAGTGTTTTTCATTTGACCCTAAAGATAAATATTAATAGAGGATTTAAATCTGGGGATATGATAGGCCAAGTAACAGGGCCACCCTGAGCAACTCAGTGTTGTGAAAGCATGGACTTACTGATGAAAATGTGCTTCAACTTTCTCATTTCAAGATTAACATCTTCCAGCATTTTGGTTAGGTATCTTTGAAAGAAATAGAGGTAAATTGAATGGAGGAAGTAGGGAAAAATTATCCGATCAACCAAAATTCTAGCCCACACATTTAAAGAAAACTGCTGTTGGTATTTTCTTGGAACGATTCCACATGGATTTTTCCTGTGCCTATAAATGTGCATTAGGAAAATTCATAATAAGCCAGTCCATATATCAAATGCATGTCCGCCATTTCAGAAAACAAGTCTATGATCTTCTGACACTATATTTATTGGACATTTTAACTGATTTGTCTTTGTAGAACCTGTCACTGATTTTTAGAGAAAGATGTTAATGTTTATTAATATCTTTCATAAACATTTCATATATAACAATTTTGAATTATCTCCTGTCTCTCACTAAATCTGTGAACATCAAATTTTGTAGCTTTTTAACTCATAGTTATCCCTATTAGGTTAGAGAAGAAAAACAGTGTCTGCATTTACGGATTTCCTTTCTTTTACATTTACTGAAATTTGAACTTTTTTTTTTCCAATATGGCCTCAGATTACGGTGCAATCGAGTATATCTTTTGTACAAATTCTGTAGATGCCAGCTCACATTCCAACTCTTTTACTATTGAGATTTTTGACAAATTCTGGGCAGTGGCATAGGTTATGCAGTGGCCTTTTATATGAAGTTTGTTTGCCTGAACATTACTATCGATACTTAATTATCTAAATAATTACTTTAATGATGTACAATAAATTTCTTGGTAGTTTCCTTTTGCTGTTATTGATAAATACTTAAGTTGTTGAAAACAGTTCTTTAGAATTGACTGTTAAAAGCACATTTTAAGAAAAACTTTTTATCAATAAGCTTTAATCATTTAATGTTGATTTATCATCATTTTCCAGCAAAATTTGAAATTTTTTTTGGACATCCTAAAATTTCCAGGAAATTGTTTTGCACTTGCGACATTTATAACTAGTAAAGATTTGAATGGGACAGGTTCACCAAGTGTACAAAGTGTATTTTTTAGTGGCATATTACTAAATTTATGATTTATATGATAACTTAATTACTTAGTTAAATTCTGAGTTATCTGCTTATTTGACAGATTAGATACCAGAGCACTATTGAAAACCTACTATCAATAGTGATAGTGATCAGTAATGCATTATATATCTCACTTGTGAATTCATGTGAAAGCTAAATAGCACACATATACGAGTATATAAACACAAAAATACAGCAAAATGAACAAAAACTTTATTAAATATTTTGATTCTTGCTTATTTGGATGATTAATATATTCAATATATGAGTGATGGGCGTGGAAGTGGAAACATGATAAAATAGATCAAAAGAACAGACCATTGAATGTAGAGGTTCTAGATATCATTGAAGAGAGTTGGTAGTGGATTGTCAAAAAGCTAGGGATGCTTGTACTTAAAAAAAATAATTCTAGAACTGACCTGTACCTCCACCTTCCCTGCATTGCAGTAACTTCTCAGTAGCCTTTAATATTTCCTTCAGGCTAAAAACAGTTATTAATATCTATATTTTAGTATTTATCTCATCTGTGAGAGATAACATTTTTATACTGTAGTATATTGACATTGCAACAGTTTAAACAGTCATGTTTAACCTTACCTTTGTTAATTCATTAACAGTACATGAAAGCTGCAACCATAGGAGAACCTCAAGCTGTTTTTGAGTAAATGCATGTTTTGTGAAAAGTTTTTCATCTTTTTTTTTTTTCTTTTTACAGAAACAAATGGCAAAAAGCAATACACCCAATGCATCTGAAAGTCAGCCAAGGAAAAAAAGACAAGTAAACGGCAAATCACCAGTGAAAGTAAAAAACTCGAAACTAAAGAAGAATGCAACAATGTCTCTGGATGCTAATGACAATGAACAACAAGGACAAGCAATGGAAGTGGAGAATGGTCTTGGTGAAGAAATGGAAATTACTTCGTCTGATGTGAAAACCAATGCTGGTCTCAAGAGTAAAAGTGTTGTCCAAAATGCAGTCAAGGCAAAGAAAAGAGGGAACACAGTAATATTAGAAGAATCTATTGAAAGCAAGAAAAAAAAAGGTACGTTTAGAGATCCTAAGACCATTCTTAAAAGATTAATTTGGGGGGAGAGACATTGAGAATACACAATTTCCATTTACACCTTGAGTCAAAGTGAATCTGGGACAGTTGCTTCAAACTTTTGTTAGGTTGAAAAATTGTACATTCTTAATGTTTCTTTTTTTTCATGTTTCAATTTGTGCACAATAGCCAGGGCTGTGGAGTCAAAGTCAGAAGCAATTCTTGGGTTACTGGAGTCTTGAGTGGGAAAAATGTACCAACTCTTTAACTCCTAACAAATTTAAATTATGTAAATAATATGTTAGAATTTCCTACTTCACAGACAATAATTTGAGTGTTTTTTTTCTTTCCCCAGGATATATTTTATTTTTAAGTTCTTTGCAAATTTCAAAACAAGTATTTTTATGATATTTATATTAATGAAAGTGGTACCCCATAAAAAACTTCAATTTCAAAAAGACTGTCGATCAGATATTTTTGAACACTTTACAATAACAGATAGGAAACATTCTTTATGTCGGTGTATTACAGAAGATGATGATTGTGAAAAAGCATGTGATTTTTATTTTCTACATTGACATATTCATGTTACCATAAATTGAGCCACAGCTCTGACAATAACCCCCCTCATAAATAATTATTTTGTGTCTGGTCTTTCAAAGCCAGAAATGTCAATTCTTTGAATTTAGTAAATCTTCTTAAAATGCCGTTAGAAATGCTGCTAAAGCAACGATCAAGTGATATTTCCTGTGCACTAACGTTCGGGAGGGGTTTAAAGAGCCGCTAACTCGCTGATCAGATGCCAAATTTTAGCAGCTCGGAAAATGGGAGTTAAAATTGCGGCATCCAATAGAAAACTCGCATTATCCCCCTGCCAAACAACGTTTAAAGATGGTCGGCCTCGATTGAAACAGACTCCTGTGATTTTGACGATGAAGTAGCTGTATTTATTCCTATTAAATATTCTGAAAATAATGTTGAATAAGTTTACTTCCTGTGAAGATCTTATTGGGGCATTTCGTAACGGCAATAAATAAAATTCTGTCCACGTGTATTTTTTCTACTCAGCGGAGGCTGCCATTTTGTAACTTACTGCGCCTATGCACAGACATCCGGAAGTGACGTTCATTGTTGTTAACCAATCGCAGCCACTTTTATAAACAGTTAGATGTTTAGAAAACATCAGTAAATGACTGACGAAACATTGTTGGTGCACAGCAACTATTACTTGACGGCAGATTATTCACTATCGCTTCCATAACTAATGACTGCTTCGTTTGTTGATTGGTGCACTCGGCCCCTATAGTTTCACAAATGAAAGATGAAAAATTGCTTAAGTTAATTCTGCTACTTATTTCTTTGTAATGCCCTACAGTCTTTTAAATATAATAAATGTGTTACTTGCATTTTAAGTACATGCCGAAATTCAACTTTTAGATCTTTCATCGTATTTGAAAGACCAAAAAACCAGTAGTCATACTTAATTTTTCTTTGTAATATTGGTACAAGAAAAATTAAAATATGATTACTGGTAAGGTTACCTTGTTATTACAGTTCTAGCTTAGTTGAGGATTTATTGACAGATATTAAAATTGTAATAGCATTATAACAATATCATTTGTTTTAAGTGGAGCCAAGATTTTTCAATCTTGATTACTTATTTTTCTTCACTCTTATTCAACGCATATTATGATTGCCTTTTATTTTTATTTTTTTTATTGTTGAATTCAGAGAGTTTTGTGACTCTTTCTGCAACATGTGACACTCAAATTACTAATCTCCATATTTTGTGTATATTAACCCTTTGTGGACGGCCATGCTTTTCACATATTTATGTCTTAGGTTTTTTATTATTTAATTTTTTTCTAACAGTAAAATGATCATAATTTTTTGTGTGTTTAAATAAACAATTAAACTTTCAAATGCATATAAGTTTATTTTAGAATTATGAAATTTATTTTATGAAAAAAAAGTATTAAATTCAATTTTTGTTACATATTTTAATAAAAAGTTACAATAGCCAAATTAAAGTTTAATGTCATTGAAATTGCACAAAAAATTTGAGCTACAGTAAGCGTATAGTATTTTTTTTTTAAACAAACTGTCTCAGTTTTCACGGTCATTTCAGAAGTCTTCTGATATATTTGTAATGCAGAGGTTTTGCTGCCCCTTGTCATACCATGTACATTACGACTCCTATATTGCCCAAAAAATAATTTTTTTGATTACATCAAACCAGAGGCAAGTTAATTACTGACATAATTTGTATTAGAAGTACTGCAATTTAAGGCCATTCTTGCCCTTCTTTAAAAATTCATGATTTGTTTTCGGCCATATCTGAAGGATCGTTATTGAAAATGAACTACTGCCATTGAAATTTGCATTTTCATGAAGCAATTCCTGATCCAAAAGTTCCTCAACATGACTAGATTACTCTACTTCATCATCTGAACCATCTTGTTCATTTATTTCAGACTGTAAAAATACTTCTGAAACCTGTGAGTCAGTGACAACATGTTTGTTGTAGTTTATTTTTCTCCCCCCCCCCCCCCATTTCATTTGTTGCTGTAGCTAACCAATACATTTCTTTTTATTTTGACGTTTTTGAAAGGATTAGTTAATCACAGGTGATCAACTTTCGAATCCTCAGGCTTCAGGAATTTCTAAAAACCTGAAAAAATTTTTTTGAAAAGGATCATGCATAAATGCATGATTTTTGCCAAACCATCCACAAAGGGTTAATAAGTTCTTAAACATTTACATAATCAGTATTTTCTTAATGTAATTTTTGTTAATGTGGGTTTTTAATTAGACTAGATGTAAAATTCGATATTATACATTTTACCTTATTTAAATGCATTGATTAGTTACTCTTTAATTTGTAAAATTGAATATGGTTTTCTGATTTTTGTATTTTTGAAGATTATAATTATTAAATAATAAAACAGCAGTAGATTCTTAGTAATTCATCCAGATGTATTTAATTTTAAGAGTTAAGACCACTAAAAGGATCACTACAGTAAAACATTTTAGGATTTAGTGGGAAATTTAGGTTTTGCTTAAGGTTTCTAATTTTAATGAGAAAATTTAGCTTTAAATATTTTATATTTATTATTCTAGAATCGTTTCATATTACTTAGGCTTTAGAGTTTGTGACAGAATAGTTTCAAATTATTAATGATTTGCAGATTAATGAAAAAGTTGACTGATTCAATAATGAGAAAAGGTGCTTGCTGATTTCATTGATTATCTGGTCCCTTAAAGTAGAAAGAATATCTCCCATTTTCAAAGAACCTAGAAAAGATTGGAAAAATGAATAGAAAAGATGGAGGCAAAATTGGTCAATGAGACCTTTCAATACCTTTCAGTTTGAAGAATGAATTTTATGAAAACGCTCTCGGAACAAGCATTGGATTTTAGAAAAAAAGATGTAATATAAAATAGAATATTTACCATATCTAAAGAGATTCTCATTATTGATGTAAAACATAAATTCTTTTAAAATTTATTCATGTTAATATGAGATTTTTATGTAACATATACTTTAATCTTTTTATCTTTAGTAATTGATTTCCATCTGCAGTTCAGTAGAGGAAGTGGAGTTGTTCTCACATTAGGACAGAATGATGTTGGCCAGTTGGGTCTAGGAGAAAACGTTTCTCAGAAGAAGAATCCGTCTGTTGTCGACTTGCCATCAGAGATAGTGGACATTTGTGCAGGTGGAATGCATACTGTGTGTCTAACTAAAGATGGTGATGTAAGTTTTCTTATGTTATAATTCTCTTTAATTAAATAGTCTTGATGTATCAATAGCATTACTGATTCTTTTTTATGGGATATGCATATTCTACATCCTGTTAATGTAAATTTAAAGTTGCAGTTTATTCAGCTTTCTTGATGCTTGCTGTTACATGATTTTTAACACATTGACTGCTGACACGGCTCCGTGTAGATGGCGCTATTAGTATACTTGCCGATCTCACTTGTGTGGCTAGGCATGCTCTATTGATCAGTATGCTGCTGGCACAAGGGGAACATGCTTTTGTGTGCGGATCTCAGTAGACTCCTTGAATTGTTGTAAACAGTTATTAGCACTGAACTTTTTTTTTTGCTCCCCATAATAATGAGTGATGTATCAGGGCCTTGAAAAACACTTAGATTCTCTAAATTTGTTGATTATCGATTTTATGTTGATTTTTAGAATTCAGAATTCGGGGGAGGGGGGAATACAAGTTCCTTGTTAATACATCTATTATCAATATGCCGAAAGATGAACCTCCCAGAATGCAAAGTAGATTATAGATTGTCCTTTCCTGGCCGACCGCTAACATTGAAACAGAAGAGTAGCGACCTCTTCTCTTTCAATGTTTGTGGTCGGCCAGGAAAGGACAATCTATAATCTACTTTGCATTCTGGGAGGTTCATCTTTCGGCGTGTTGATAGTAAAATGATTTTGTGTAAATTTTTTCTGAGAATTTGTTCAGTTTTGTTAATAAATAAAAAAATACATCTTTTATTCTCTCATATTGGTATTTTATTTTGATTTTCTTATCATTGATGAAACCATTAAAAAAAAAAAAAAAAAAAAAAAAAAAAAAAAACCTTCTCGATCTAGTATCGAGGGGTCGTGTAAACTGTACTTAGCACAGTAATTAAGCAGAGGTGCTGCCTACATGGAGCCGTGGGAGTTTATTTCAGTGGGTTGGGTGGTGGAGGGGAGAAGGTTGAAATATGACATGTACTGACTTCTTATTTTACCATATATAATAAAAATGTAAAAGAATCTAGTGGCACTTGGGAATCACCCAACCCTTACAATAGTAGCAGTCAACATGCTAACAAAAATTTTTATTTTTGCTGTTCATCTAAGGTTTTCTTTTTCTTTTTTACTCATACTATTTGAAAATTTTGCTTATTGTAATAATAAATTTAACATTGAAAAATGTTTGACATATTTTAAAAAATTTTTATATTACATATGCGGCTTTAAGCAGGGCATAATTCTTGCAGAGGTTTAAATGCCCCTACTCTTCAGAAAAGACTACTATGTGAAAACTGCCTGCTTTTATAGTCATTTTTCATTCTAAAGATGGGTGATTAAAGATCTGAAAAGTTTTCTGCACGTGACTTTGGTTTATAGATGCCTGAAAGTTGGATGAATGAACAAATATTCAAGATAATAAATTTTGTGCGCCTAATAATTCAAGAAAATGGTAACTGCAGAAGGCACAAAGGAACAAAAAAGATTTCGCACCTCAAGCTGTCACCGGGGAGTCCCAAAGAGGATGAAACGACCGTCCCAGACTCTCTCCGGTGATAGCTTGAAGTACGAAATCTTCTTTGGTTCCTTTGTCTTCCGTAGTTACCATTTTGTTGATATAGTCAAGATGTTCCTTTGTATGTGATAGAGGATGGTATCTGGGTTAAAACACTCGTACATTGATGAAAACTTACATGCAAGCTCAGAAGAGGTCAACAGGAGTAATAGTCAAGATTTCTTCAATGCAAATCATACAGACAAACATACATGGCAGAAATGGAAATAGAATTCAAATATGCATTTTGAATTTAGTTGCTATGAGTTTAAATTCAATGTTTCTTCAGTTGGCTTGTGAATTTCACCAGATTCGTAAGCATACTTGTATAAAAGCAAGCGTCCGTGTCCTTTAGTTAAAAGAAATGACGAGACTAATTTTTTGGAATTTTTGATTTTTTTTTTTTATGAAGTTACAATGTAAATGGATCAAGAAAGGTGCAATTGCTGTTAATTTATCTTTTTGAGATTATACAAGTGAGGAGAATTTGAAGGACGTCGTAGTAGATTATGATGCTCTTACATAAACAATATGACAGTCCTTTAGGAAAAAAAAAGTAGTCTTCGGCAGAAATGTATTTTGTACTCGGGCTACTATTTCCATCATAAAGAAGGTATCACTGGAAAAATATCTACAACTATTACTAAATGTAATTAAATACCTATTCAAAAATGCTTCACCTACATTCGGATTGAACTGCAAACCAATATTTGATTATATATTCGAACTTTAAAACAAAATGTGGGGGAGGGGTTTCAACAAAAATGCCTTTAAAGACATTGGATATGATTCATCCCTTTGTAATGTCATTGTCTCATTTGACATTAAATTGCAAGAGTTATTGGGCTTTCATATGGAAACAGATGAAATGATTTTATTACTATAAGGTGCTTTTCTGTATTATCGAATTTTATTTTGATCATTTTATTGACATCCTTTATCTTCACATAGGGAAGGGGGTTGAATAAAATATGATTTTGCAAACTTTTGTTTTTTTTTTCATATCTATTTATGTGTAAAGCTGTATTAATTCAGTTGTCTCGGTCAGTTTTTATTGAGTGTTATATTTGTAAACAGAACATATTTTATTATTTTTTGCTATCTTCTCCAACCTCTTTCAGCCCCAAACAATGCATCCCTGCATCATTGACCTCTGCTTCGTCAGTTGGCGCTGATGGAGGACCACATGATTTTTACATAGAAGAAAACTTACCACTGTTCCTAGTGACATCATGTTGGCTTGCATGTAAGTTTTAACAAAGTTCTGAGTGTTCAAACCTTGCGTTCAGACATCCTTTGCAAGATCAAAGGCAGAGCTTTCATTTGCTCATGAATTTATTCTAGTATTCTGTGAAGAAAGTTTAAAACCATTTTAGCTTTTGTATGCTTTTCTTTTCTTTTTAAGAATCTTGATTGTTATTAATTGAAACATTTATTTGTTGTGGTAGTTTACCCTTAACTCTGAACAGCCGTCAGGCCTCATCTGTGTGTATTGTTGAAGAGAGTAATATTTACATAGTATTTTTACCTTTCATTTGTGAGGGTTTCAGTATCTATAGAATTGATGGTAATCAGAGACACATTAAATTGGGTAAGATTGATTCTCCCACAGTAATTGTTCATTTTGCCTGACCTTTTCTTGGTCCTTCAGCAAACAATTGGCTAAAGGCTTGTTAAAAACATTCCTAGAAAAGTGAATATCTGCTTAATGAATTCAAAAGACTAAGCTAAAAATTTCATCACCATTAATTTAAATAGAAGATATTAAAGAATGATAATGTGATTTCTTAATAAAAACTGTAATTAGAAAGATACTACATTTTTGAAATTTTCCTTGGTAGGGTCTGTTGAAAATTTGATGTCAGTTGCAACACTTGTGATATGCTACACTAAAAAGAACCCAGAAGAGATGTCTTTGTCAGAATTTATATTTATGTTGGCAAAATTTGTTAGAACATTGTTATTAAATGCAATCATAGCTCATAGCTAGCTCACTTAATTGTATAGAACCATTATTTTCTTGAATCTTCAAGAACTAGACATTTTACTTTTTACACATATGATTATAACCGCATATTGTTTTTAAGTAATATTACTTTCTAATTAAATAGGTATATACATTTGGCTGCAACGATGAAGGTGCGCTTGGCCGTCTCACTTCTGAAAGTGAAGAAGAGTTTGAACCTAGTAAGGTTGACCTTCCACAAAACATTGTACAAATTGCAGCAGGTGATTCGCATTCTGCTGCTTTAACAGAAGATGGAAAAGTGTTTGTCTGGGGTACTTTCAGAGTACGTATTTATTTTGTATGTAACAGTTAATATTTCAATTTTTGGCTTTCCACATTTTAAAGAATCAAGTAATCATTGCTTTCTAATAATCCATAAATTTCCATTAAAGACTGAAGTTGCCTTCAGAATACTGTGATTAACAAATTTGAATAGAGGAATTCATTAATTTTTGAACAGCTGTGATTTGAGTGACTTAATTGTTTATAACAATGAATGATCAGTAATGTATCTGATGGTCATTTTCCCTGTCAGGATTGAAAAAGGTAAATTATGAAACTGTAGTACATTTGACTTGTATTCTACAGAAAAGTTTACATTGTGTTATGCATTTAAATCAGATTATATTATTTTTATGTAAGTATAATATATGTAGTGAATCTAAAATAGAAAGACAAACTGCGGGGGTGGGTTCTCCCGAACCAAATGAAGGTAAAAAAGGTCAGATAAACTATGACGGAAGCGTATAGTTGCCAACTTGTCCAATCCAAAGAAACAAGCAAGCCAGACTACAATGAACATGAACATTAGCTTTATTGGTCGCTCTTTGTTGCCCATTCACAACAATGTGGTAGTGTAATTCAGTAATGCTTCCAATACAGATACTGTTCATGTCCATTGTTTCCATTGTAGTCTGGCTTTCATTGTTTTCATAAACAGAGGGCTTAACTGAATGTTGTCTCTGGATCTCCATAAATGTAATGTCCCAAAGAACCTTGAGAATATTAAATTGATAGCCAGCAAACCCATCTTTTAATCTTCTTTTTTTTTTTTCATTTGCTTTTGTAGGTGTTTATTTGCTAGCACAAATTTTGACCCCCTCCCTCCCAAAACACTTTTCGTAAGCTTGCATTGTTGTAGAAAGATGAAGATTCTCTTTTAAATCTTCAGTCCCTCAGATATAATCATAAGTAGAAGATATCTTTCAAATCTTAGTCTTTTTTTTTGTATCTTCGTGTAAAATTCCCCCTCTTCAACCCATTTGCATATTCTGTTTGTTTCACGCTTCAAGCCAGTAAGATGTAACACGTGTACCTTCACAAGCTTCTGTCTCACAGCCGATTTGACAAACACGTACATTCTCTGTAGGGGTAGATAATTGGCACCCTCCCGCTGTTAATTTTCTACTGAATTCTTTAATTTTTCACTGACCGAGAGATAATGAAATAAATTTTAGTGGTTGAATTTAAATTTCTGCTCTGTAGTTTTAGCCAGTAAAAAATTTTCTATTAGCTTTTTAAGAAAAAAAAGTACTTCGGGAGAGTCATAATTTGGGAAGAAACTTGACGTCCTGAAGGGTTAATCATTGAATTTTAACAACAAGCTAGTAGAAAATATTGCTTTTCTAGAAAAAAAAAATTAATATTAATTTACTGATTATGATACTAAGAATGAAGTTAAAATCTTTGTTAGGAGTTTATTTGGCTCGTCTTTCTGTTTTCAAGTTTTTCTGTTTTCAAGATTTGCTAGATTGTTAAGGAAGTCTGTTTTTGAACCATCTATGAATTCAGAGGATTTCTGAAGAATTGGCCCTTATTCCCTAGATGAAATCAGGATTAAAATTAACAATATTATAAAAAGACAAGAAGTTCCTTACAGAACTTAAAGCCTACTTAAGTCATGAAAATAATACGAAAAGCTGTATTTTGAAATTGTAGTAACTTGTGAATAAAATGAGTATACATTTTCTATTTTGTGAAGTAATTAAAAAAAAAGGGAAAAAAATGCATTAAATAAGTTAATTTAATCTGTAATCTCATCAAATCATGCCCAAATTACTGGATTAACTAAGCAATTAATACCCATTGTTTAGGTTTTAATCCTTGCTATGGAATTTTTGTTCCCTTCTCATGCTGATTTCTCAATAAAGGCCTGTTTGTAGTCAATTTCAACTATCTATATATATATATATCTGTTTGTATACAATTTCAACTATATATATATATATATATTCCATTGCTTTTTGAAAAGATACAAGTCAGTTTTACTTCAATCTATCAAATGATTAAGATTTAATATATGAAAAATCACAAGTTCAGAATTTCTTTCCCAATTCAAGTTGGATATCGCTGTTACTCTTACTCTCATTTTTATTACAAGCTGTATTATTAAGCCATTGAATTGGACATTGCTAAATTTTGTTCCAGGCTTTCGAATTCCATCAGACTATTTGTTGACTGTTCATAGTTATAAAACACATTACAATGGTTTACATTTAAATATTAAGCTGTATGTTACCTGACATTTTGCCAAACATTAAATTAACTTTGGGGAAACAAATTTTAACAGGCAAATTTATTTTTTATTTATTTATTTTTGTTATTTTGTAAAGGATTCTTCAGGGGCCATGGGTCTCATTACAAAGTCTACCCAGCGAACACCTTACCAAATTCTGAAGGATGATCCTATTTTAAAAATAGCATCCGGTAACAGCTTTATGATATTTTTAACAACAGAAGGTACATTATATTCCTGTGGTTGTGCAGAGCAAGGTCAACTTGGACGAGTTGCTGAATGTTTCTCTCATCGGGGTGGCAGGAAAGGCTTAGGTAGGTATTGATTGTTTGCCTTTGTATTTTGAACAATTTAACTTAAATACTAGTTTGATAGATGGTTTAAAGATTGTATTTGCTTCTTTTACAGGGTTCTGACATTCAGTTTTATTAATATCATCTTACTGTTAAGTAATGTAAAGTTTATTTCTTATAAAATAAAATTAGAACTATAGGTTTAACATAGAAGTCTTATAATACAGAAATCTTGAACAGTGGAAGGAAAGGCAAATAATAAATGAATTGAAAAAAATGTGTGTATTATCACAATTATGAAATGCTATAGTTGATTGAAAGATTCTAGAATGTTCTCCTGATTACGATTCATTAAACAGGAGGATGACTAATCATTTAACCCTTCAAGCCAGTAAGACAAGACGTACAAGTGTATGTTCCCATATATCAATCTCACAGCCGGTTTGACGTATAGCAGTACATTCTCTTCAGGGGTAGATAATTGGTGGCCTCCTGCTATTAATTTTCAACTTAATTCTGTAATTTTTCACTGACTTTCTTTCAATAAAAATAAGTACTGGAGAAAGACATACAGGAAAGAAACTAGCCTGCCTGAGGGGTAATGATAATTTAGATTATCAGAAATAAATCATTATGTCCCAAGGATTATTTTATAGTTAATTTCTTGTAGGATTACTATTTGTTGTAATGACTGTAGAATGAGGGACAGTTTTGTCAACAATGAATTAGTCAAGGAAAACTTGGCTTCTGCGAGTGGAGTAATAGTAAATGTGATAATGCTCCATGTTGAATGGTCACAAACAGAATAGATAGGGAATAAACAACAGGATATGTATAGACAATTTTATCATTAAGATAGCCATAAAGACAAATTCCATAGAAGTTAGAAGAAAATTCTTTCAAGAAAGAAAAAAAGGCACAAGATCTTGAAGAGCCAAATTTTTGTTAAGTTGCTGAACACGACTGCAAGTGTTGCAAAAATAGTTATACAAAGTGAGGAAACTCGAGTTTCTATAAATTCTTCCAACTTAAATGTTGTGAAAATCTTTGTTGGATAAAATCTAGCAAAGTAAAATGTCACTAATTGTGAAGAGAAATTGAAATTTGGCAATTTTCCAGCTGTTTGATTGAAATGCAGTCTTACCTTAAAAATTTTCCATTCTGTAGTTTGATAGAGTAGAGTAGATGAGGACAAAACAATTAGTATTATGGTAAAGCAGTTACTTAGCTTTTTATTGATATCTATAAAATGAAAATAATTTATAGTGTAGAGTGTTTGCCTTTTATATTTGTATTGCTCATTAGGCAGATCTGTTTATTAACCTTAACTTAAATTTTGGCTATACTGTCCATGACCAGCAAAAATGCTTATTTCATAATACATATTATAAGAATAAAATAACTAAAACAAACATGTAATCCATCTGAAATTAATATGAGAGAAAAAGTTACTGTAGTTTCACCATCTACAAGGATTGTCACTGTCTGCAGCTCACGAGTTGTACAGATGGTTTTTTCCTGTTTTTCTCTTATGCAGCTCACATTGTGATTCATATAAGCATTGTGCATAGAGAAATTTGCAATAAAGTTCTTAGTGATAATTTAAAAGCTGCATATGCTAACAGTGAAATTTAGGTTAGAATACAACAGGAATGATGTTATGGCGGAAGTGTTTATTTCTGATCTTGTCCAAACTTTTAAATACTTCTAAAAGGATAGCTTACTATAATAATAATAATAATACAGGAATAAGTGTATTATTATAGGCTTGGTTGAATATAACATCCGAAAAACACAAGGACTACTGAGGGAGAGAGAGAGAGAAAGGGTTAGAAAGAAGAATTTTGTAATATAATTTTAATTAACAGCATATGTATTGGTGAGGCCAAGACTGCCAATGCGCCATCGAAGCTCAATTTTCACCATATTTCCAAAAACGCAGTTCACTTCCCTTTAGAGTTGAATTTCTTATTCTCAGTGCTGTATTGACAATATATATCATTGATTATATAGCACATTAACTCTTGCTCAATCTAATTGAGTAATTTAGTTGGCATCTGAGATTAATGACATTTCAATTTATCTTTGGTTGAGGTGATATTTTTATTTTTTTGTTGTTCTTATAATGAGAAAAAGATACCTTTTTTTTATATGTTGGGTCAGGGAAAAAGTCCATGGTGTTTTTCCTGAGAGATGGTGTCAATTGCAAATAACGCCGGAAACACAGATTGCAGCGACACCACTAAACGCTCGTTGGAAAGGTGACACTTTGTGTATAAACATCGAAATTGGTACAGTGGTTGGAAAGTTGTTTGCGTTTGAAAACTGAGAAAAGTAATGAAAAATTTTGCTATATTTTGCAATTTATTACAACAAAGAGAAGAATGCTGCGCAAACTTGTGAAAAAATTTATGCTGTGTATATGGTGAAGGTACTTGATCAAAATCTGCTGCGCGGAAATGGTTTGCTCGCTTTCGTTTTGGTAATTTTGATGTGAAAGATGCGGCACGGTCTGATCGTCCACTCACTGAAAAAGCTGATTAAATTCTTGAAAAAGTCCAGCAAGATAAGCATATCAGCAGTGTCGATATTGCATTGACCACAAAACTATTTTGAACCACTTACACAAAGCTGGCTACAAAAAAGAAGCTTGATGTCTGGGTTCCTCATGAGTTGAGCGAGAAAAACATGATAGACCGAATTACCATCTGTGATGCGCTGCTGAAACGCAATGAAATTGAGCCATTTCTGAAACGTATCGTAACCGGTGATGAAAAATGGATCACCTACGACAATCGGAAGCGTAAAAGATCGTGGACAAGGAATTGTAAGCCGTCACAAGCATTCGCGAAGCCAGGATTGACGCCGAAAAAGGTGATACTGTGTGTGTGGTGGGATTGGAAGGGGATCGTCCACCATGAGCTACTTCCAGTTGGTCAGACAATTGATTCTCAACTCTTCTGTGCACAACCAGAGAGATTACGCCAGGCAATTGAAAGAAAACTGCCCGAATTTAATAACAGAAAAGGTGTTGTTTTCCATAATGACAATGCCCGACCACACACTTCTTTGATGACCCGTCAAAAATTACGAGAGCTGGTTGGGAAGTTTGGTTGCAGCCACCATATAGTCCAGACATAGCACCCTCTGACTATCACTTGTTCCAATCTCTGCAGCACTCTCTCAATGGAAAAAAAAACCTGCTTTCAAAAGAAGCCTGTGAAAACCACTTGATTCAGTTTTTCAACCGGAAACCACAGAAGTTCTTCACTGATGGCATCATGGCTCGACCCGAAAAATGGTGAAACATTGTCGATAATGAAGGAGCATATTTGGCTTAAATAATTTTTCACACTATAAGAAAACTAGTTGAATTTTACTAAAAAAAAACACCACGAGCTTTTTCCCTGACCCAATATATACATAAAAACATATATATTTTGGTTTTTAGTAGTATTTTTGTCTCCTTTTCAGTTGGTATAGACTACAGTATATCAGTATAGTCTGCAAAATCTTTTTTTTTTTTTTTTTTTTTTTTTTTAAGGTCTAATGCCCTGTTTCCCAACGTGGGGCGCATGCCCCACAGGGGAGCAATTTGATTGTTAAGGGGGAGGGCAATTGGAAAATGGAAAATTGTTTTTTTTTTGGTTGTGAAGGTTAAAAAGTCTTTTCTTTTGTGAAAGTTATACCTGATTTGGTGAGGCACAACATACTTTAGATACTTTAGGTGGGGCATAGCACAAAAAAGGTTGGGAAACACTGGTCTAATGTCACTTTATAAAAAAGATCAAGAAAAGCTTATCTATATTTACTAATGTGACAGATTATAATATATTCCTGTAATATTTTGTTTATGATTTGCTTCAATAGCCCAGCCAGGCATTCTAATTGCATGTCATATTGATGAGAAGGAAATGAAAAATTTAAATGATGAATAAATTCTTTTTCCTGGCTTGCTGAAGCAAGAAAATTAATTGGAAACTTTAAAACTTTTTAATTTTTTTTTATTTTTTTTTGTAGATGTTCTCTTAAATGCTTTGCCAGTTGTCACACGGAAAGTTAAAAGTCAGAAACTTAAGTTTGATGATGTTTGGGCTGGAGCGTACTGCACTTTTGCTCGAGCTAGCAAAACCTCTGATATTTATTGTTGGGGTCTTAATAATTATCACCAGTTAGGTAAGTAATAAACAACTAAATTACTGTTAATAGAATGGCTTTGACATTTTTTTAGCCTAGTTAAATTTTAAGTAGTGGATTTCCTTTTCTTACTTGAATGATTACAAATAATTATTCGTATAGGTGAAGTGTGACTGTTGATGTAAAGGGGAACATCCATAATATTAAAGGATTTAAGTAATCTGAAGAGACTACGTAATTTAAAATTTTACATCATTCAAGTGCTCCTTAGTGAGGGCTTGATGAAAGAAATCTTTACTAAGAATTTAGCCCTAACAATGCTCCAACTGAAAAAAGTGTATTTGGTTAGATAAATTAATATTGTGCAGAATTGTTAATTGTTTTTGCATATTAAACTTTAAAAAAAAATCTTTAATTTTCAAATTACTTGTATAATAGAGTACAAATCCACATAATCTATCAAAATTCTGTGTGTAGATGTATATTTTGCATTGCTTCTCCTCCTCTTCAATCATAAGTAGATGATGATCCTACAGTGGCCATTCTCGGACATTGAGTAGGAGTCAAATTATTATAAGCATTCTATTTTTGCTGTGAATTGCTAAAAAAATCTTTTAATTCATTCTGCTCTGGACTTGCATTTTATTAATGAAGATGCCTCTTGAGGGTCCTGGGATTTGTATGTATAGTCAATCCATTTGAGGAAGGCAGTCCCCTCAGGCGTTGGAACTGAGAACTTGAAAAAATAGGGGTGAAAGGGTATCGGGGTATTGTTACGGAATTAATAAAAAGGCCTTATGTGACATTTTTTTTAGTATTTTGAGAATTCAGCTCTTCGGAAATAGTTATTTAAAGCCGATAATAACGAGGTCAAGCTCTGCCAACACTGTTGTAATATTTCCTCCCTACCCCCAGTTACCTTATACCCTTTCTCCCCTATTTTTTCAACTTCTCAGTCCCAACGCTTGAGGGGACTGCCTTCCTCAAATGGATTGAATATATATCTCCAGTGTATAAGAAACAGACGGAAGATATATTCAGACGGTGACTTTTTATGTGGATGTTATCCAGAGACAACGGGGATTTGTGTGTGAACGACCCTCTTTATTGGGATTAAATGGGATAAGGGGAGAACTTTCACCCCTGAAACCTATGTGTATAGTTTTTCTCCCAGAAGTTCGTCCACTTTGAACTATAGCTGGAGCGCAAAAGGAATTTCTCATAGCAGAAAGGGTTTAAAACATGGCATCTCTTTCATAACACAATCGACTATGACAATGTTAGAATTTTGTTGTTTATTAAATGAAACTAGAGTCAGTAAATAATAATAAAAATAAAAAAAAAAATTAACAAACTTACATTAACATTGTCCTATTTTTAATTAAAAAAAATAAACAAAATATAATCATTGACTAGAATGAAATATCATGAAATCATTTTCCTTCATTATTTTTTTCATTTCATTACTGTTTTTTTTTCCTTTTAAATTTAATGTTTTTATTTGTGTTATAATTAGATCAGAATTCAAAATGATAGAATATTAAAAAAAAAATTAAAAATTGGTAAATTGATTTTGAAGTATTGTTCCTTTTTTATTTATATTGTAATTTATTAAATATAATTTATTTGCATAGTAAATTAAATATGAATTGTTAGAAATAAAAACTTCTTCATATTAAAATTAGTGATATTAAGTTTTATATTTATTAATAATATTAATATTACTAAAATAAATAAATTAAAAAATTATTTAATTTTTAGACTTCGATGTTTTTTAGCAATTAGAATAAACTAACATATTTGGTTGACCAGTGAAAGTTAAATTCCAATGGCAATATTCTGTTGTGGGATGAGTTACTGAGAAAATATTTAAACTACAGTAGACGACGCTTAATGTAATCACGGTTAATGTTATCATTTGTTTAATATTATCAATAACCTCCGGTCCCAAACAGACGTATTCGAATTAACGCAAAAATGATCGCTACATCGCTTAATGTTATCAAATTTTATGGCAATTGGTTCGTTTTCGATGAGCGATTCCCGGCGGAGTTCGTGGAACGTCTTGGTCATGGAGGATTCTTACAACCAGAAGAAAGCGCCTATGTAGTTGTGGAATAATTGGAGAAAATTATCAGTGCTCCACCCGACATAACTGCTCAAGATTTCGAAGCTTGGATGGACATCGACGAGAACCTAGAAACTTTGGACTGTATTAACAGACTACGACATTTGTGAAGCTGTATCAAACACGAACGAAATATCGACGTCTGTTTCTGATGAAGATGAACTCGAAAATGTTATCGAGGAAGAGAAGACTCCTATGAGTGTTGAGATGAGGAATGTGCTTCTAATTTTGCAACTGGGAGTGCAAAGAAAAGCAGAGGCTGATGGGTTTCGTAAACATTATGAGTACGAACGTTTTATTAATGACTTACTCTGTAAGCAGACCAGGCAATCAACAATTGATGATTTCTTTGTTCCTTGTATGTACTATTTTTTGTCTATCAATTTCACTTTTTTATTTTATGCATGTAATTTCGTTATGTTAAGTAAATGTTTTCTGCTGAAATCGTCCTCTCCTCATCATTACTATAGTTTATGCTGCCCTTTTTTAATTTATATTTTTCGTTTATTATAATCAATCGGTTATAGTTATCAAAATCGGATCAGCCCGATGTGATCACATTAAGCAGCGTCTACTGTATTTTAATCCGATTGGAAATAGTGTGCAAACAGAGATAGGATAGAGCTTGATAAGCACATCTCGTTCTTAGGTTATAATACCAACCAAATGAATTATGAGACCATCTGAACACACCTTGAGAGATAATGTTTCAGAAAAGGAAATGTCACATAAAAGAATCTTTATGTATTCTTTTTGAACTAATATTTGAATTTCATTATTGCCCTTTTCAATTTTGAACGTATGTTAAGTGCGACAATGACTTTTTCTTGAAAAATTTTTTTTTTTTGTCTTATTTAGGTTTTGAAGATGAGAATAATAGGTATGTACCAGAGAGGAGTCAAACTTTTAGTATTTGTAAAGTTTGGCAGAAAATAGCATGTGGACAACATCATACCCTGGCATTAGACAGTGAAGGTGAGTAGAGAGGATTTTATTATTTTTGGTTAAATTAAATTTCAGGAGTCTGCTCACAAAATGTCTAATTCAAGCTCTACATCTGGTGATGGTAAACTTATCTTGATTAAATTGTTAGGAATGCCTAATAATTCTGTCCTGTAATTGCAGTGGTTCTTCATGTTTAAAAATGCTGAAAATAAGGACACTGAAGAATCGCTGTCACCTGTTGTAATTTTCGGTTTGAATGGTTTAAATGGAATGAGGATTTGCATCTTTGCAAATCTATTGCACTTTCAGTTAATAAATTTGAAAGAATAAAAAACAAAATATTCAATAAATTTGGTCTTTCAGACTACAGTAAAAATTTCAGTTGAGCTAACATTCAAATCCAACATTTTGAATAGATACTGTATTACAGAGAAGAAAAGTATTTTGAAAATAACAATTAGAAAAAAAAATACCCATTCGTTAACCTATAGCTATTTGGCAGGATTGTTAGAATTCTGATCTGTTTACTGCTGATTGGTGACAATATGTTGTCGTCACAAACATTCCTTTGCATAATGAGTGAAGATAATAACTTGAAATAAGAATATTTATTTTTTATATCTCAGAAAAGGAAGAAGGGATTATTGAAACTATTATTGCATGAATGCTATGGGTCTTTTTTCATGATTAATTATAAAAAGTATTTAAATTTTCTAAATCGTAGAATTAATTTTCAATTATTTGTTTAGGTAAAGTGTACTCTCTTGGCCGAAAAGAATACGGGCGCCTTGGTCTTGGAGAAGATTGTGAAGATGTGTGGCTGCCTACAATAGTGCCAGCGCTTAAAGATCTAACTTGTGTTGACATTGCTTGTGGGATTGAAACTTCATTTGCAGTAACAAATGAAGGTAAGTGCTGATTAATTTTTTAGGTGTCTGTCTCATTGGAACTGCATTAACATTATTGCTATAACAGTTTTGGTTCAAATATCTTTTAGCTTGCAGGTCAACTATACTCAGCAATTTTCCATTAAAGAAATTGGGTGGGTCTTACTATGCATTTCTATATTTGGACGTTTTAATTTAAAATGTAATATTTAATTGTCCATTTAATAAATAAATATCTTATAGAATAATCAGTAATACTATATTTACAAAGCGTTTTCGAAAAGTAAGTACCATTTGACTATTTAAAATAAAAAGCGAGAATGTGTTTTCAAACAATTTTATTTTTTTCCGATTTGTCAAATCTTAAATTACTTTCCTATGTAGTTTCCACCATTGTTGAGGCATTTATCATATCTGGACACCAGTTTTCTATTCCCCCCTCATAGAACTGGGCTGCCTGTGGAAACAACCATGTTGTCGTTAAGAGAATCGCTGGCCACCATGGTACTTATTCAAAAGCAAGAGCAGGCAAAAGTCACTTAGAGCAAGGTCAGGGCTGTAAAGGGGGAGGGGGAATCCATTTGTTCCCAACAAAATGACATGATGAGGGCAAGAGTTTCGGCAGCAGCATGTGGCAGAGCATTGTCATGATGCTACACAACTCCGCTAGCAAACTTGCCACATCACATCTTTCGTTCTGGAGTACATGACCTGGCATCTTCAGGGTCTCACAGTAGGCTGCTGAGTTTATTGTTATGCCTTGAAGTAAGAATGCAAGAAGCTAAACTCCTTGACTGTCCCCAGAAACTGCACGTAAGCTTGTGGGTTAAAATTGTCTGCTTGAATTTCTGCTTTTTTGGGCTGTCAGATGTGCCTCTACTTCTTGGACTGCTGCCACAGTCGCATGTAATATCCATGTCTCGTTACCTGTGATATGGCTTAAAAATTCATCACCTTGCTTGCTGTATTGCATGAGAAAGCAATGAACGCACTGGCAGCCCATTTTTTGGTGCCCACATGATCATAGTTTCTGAAATTTCAAATGATCTGTTGCAATTTCATTGAGAATAGTTCTTAAAATTTGTTAGAAATGCCAGCAAAGCGATGAAATTGTGCATCGGCTGCCAGTACCAAACCATTATTGTCTGGCCACTCTGTAACTCGTATGTTCTCAACAACCTTTGTTGAACTGTCTGACCCATTGTCTCGCCATTCATCAGTCATAGCATTTTGATCTCATAAAACTGATAAATAACAACTGGTTTAACATTTCTGACATTCAAAAAAGGCTCACAAAGATCTTATTTCACAGTTGCAGCCAATATGAAAATAACGATACATAAACACAATCGAATGTTCTCAATGGTGTCTGGCTGTCCATAGAATGACGGAAGTAAGCATGCATGCATGCGTGAAATCCCAACCATATTGCTGCAGTGAAAAATTTGCTTCTGAGTATCCCTCATATAACATAGTATAATAAACAACAACAGTATTTTTCATTTGCTTTTCACTAAGTTACTTTTTTTTTTTTTTTTTTAATATACCGTATGGGCATAAAATAATGTGAGGTGTTCAGAGCCCTCTAGCGAGGAATGTATTGGACGAAAAGTAACAAGATTCGGTGGACATAGAGTGGAACATGCGTTTTGATTTCTAAAAAAAAAAAAATAGTACCAAAAGTTGCCAACAGGGAAAAATGTGGGGAAAATGATTCAACGCTTTGAAACTACTGGAACTCTAGCAGTGCCAGGGACGCAAAGCTATCACTCACCAACACGTTGAAGAAGATGCAACTGCTGTTGTAGAACAGGAGATGACCAGGGTACAGCAGTAAACTGATATCCCATACTCAATGGTGTGGAAAATCCTGCATCAGATGTTGAAGTTTTACCCCTATAAAATCTGTCCTACTCAAGAATTATTCTCTGGCAATGCGACCACCGCATTGAGTTTGCATTAAGATTCTTAGCGTGAATGTAAGTGGATGAAGCATGGGTGTGGTGTATTTTATGGAGTGATTGAGTGCACTTTTATTTGAACAGTGATATTAACGCACTCAACTGTCACTTTTAGGCTGCGACTAATCCACATGTGGGTCTGCAGATGCCTATTGACTCGCCGACAGTCAGTGTGGTGCGACTTTACGTCATCGTTTTATCATTGGTCCTTATTTTTACAAGGAAACTCACTGAAGTGGACCAGTGACCTGTTCCGTCAATGCTGCATGGTATTCCGATATGCTAAAGAATGTTGAAAGTGTTTCCACAACTGCAGCAAAGAAGATGTGAAGCGGAAGCACTGGATAGAGCTTGAGCCGTTGCCTCGTAATGAGACGAGGAAAAAGTCTTGAGTGTCACCGGGGAACTCAGTTTCATCCAAGCTGAACGATCGGATGCTAATGTTACAGCGATACTGGAAGGACAAATGGAACTGCTGAAGAAAGGACTTTTCAATGCCTTTGCATCAGCTGCATTATCTACAAGACTTGTGAGTGTTTACGGTTATATGATAGTTAATGGAACTGGAAATACGACTGCTAAATTCAAGTTAACATTCAAGGAAGAACTTAAATAAAATTTCAGAGTCATATGACTAATAAATAACTTAATGTACTTCTTGAATTGTATACGCCTTAATTTCTGAAGTCAAGAAATTAAATTTCAGCGTGCCGTGAATTTAAAGTGAAGGAATTTAATTAAATAACTGTGCTAAAAGAATTTGAGTTCTTATTGGAAATTGCTACTAAAATTAAGTAGGATAAATATAAATAAATTGTGTTTCAAAAATATAGAATAGTGCTACTGAAAGTTAAAGTACCCCTCACTGCAGGCCTATACAGACCTATTGGGGCGCAGGAGGTCAGGCTCCGGCGATGCAAACCATGGGACGAAGTTGGGGCCGGGTGGTCAGCCCGATGCCCGCCCGCCTTTAACTCTCGGGAAAGAAACCCGGTACCCATTTGAGAGAGGGTTGGGTAGACCCTAGGACCCGTTTGGAGGTGAAAGGAGCGTGGAAAAATCCCGCCCTCCGCCGAGGCCGGGAATCGATCCCGCCACCTCCAACCCGCAGCCCAGCGCCCTGACCACTGGACTACCGGGCCCACCTACTGAAAGTAGGTGGTACTAAATTAAAGTGATTCAAGTTTAAATATGAGCTTCATTGAATGTGTAGTGCGTTTTGTGGAAAGGAACAATGTTTCGTGATTGCATAATTAGCCACTGTTAAATTTAAGAAATTATAAATTGTGTTTATTGCAACGAGACTTCTGAATAAAAGAATTAAGTGTGTATAATAGTGTGCTTAAAAGTAATTATCAAGTCGATTACCTTATTTGTAATTACCAAGAAACATTATCTATATTGTTACGAAACTTTACGTGTGCTGGTTTGGCAATTATTCATTCATTACTCATATGTACTACAACCTTTGCAGCGCCACATGTTCCCCTGTTGGCAACTTTTGGCACTAAATTTGTTTTTGTTTTTTTAGAAATCGAAACCTCATGTTCCACTCTGTATGTCCACTGAATGTTAAGATTCATCCAATACATTCCTCGCTAGAGGGCTCTGAACACCTCATGTTATTTTATGCCCACTCGGTGGTAGTAGATTTAAGTATTAGAAATTTTAAAAGCCTTCTCATATTCATATTCTGTGTGTGGATTTCTATTGTGGTTATTATTTTTTTATAGAATTATTTGTTTTGCTGGTGTTAAAGATTAATCAAAATAGCATTCCAAAGTATAAAGTGAAATCGGCTACTTTAAATTTGCTACTTGGATGATAGCAAAATTTTATATTAGTTTAATCTGTTTATGAAATTTTTCAGTAACACATTGGATGATGTGTTGTAATCAAAATAGTTTTCTTAAAATGTCTAATTGTCATTGTTATTGAAACAGTAATAATTTTGAAATATACATATTAATTATACTGGGATATCACTTCTTGTACCAGTTTCAACTTTGCTTTGAAGAAATGACGAACTCTTGCTGAAGATCCAGGAATTTATATGACATATAAGTAAATTATACATCATGTAATTTAGTGTTAGTGACTGCATTGGAACTGTTAATAACTTGAATGGGGTAAGGCTATACCCAACAAGTTATGTCATGACATCTGACTGTATTACAATTTTTAATCTTTTTTTTTTTTTTTTTCATTGTTAAAATACAGGGTGGACATAAAACAACGGGGGGGGGGTGTTCAAAGACTTCTGTTTCTGTATTGGTTAACGCATGTGGTAATCGAAGTCCCTTGATATGTGCACATCCAAGGAGTAGTCTTAATTCATGCCACAGTCAATGAAGAATGTCTGATGTGATGGCCTCCATGGCATGGTTCTTTGAGTGTATGTACACATTCTTTCATGTATCCCATAGAAAGAATTCTCAAGATGTTAGGTCCGAGATTGTGGTGGTCATTCATTGTCTACATCTGCAGCATGTCCGATCCAGCTCTTTGGAAGAACATGATTGAGGAGGCACAGCATATATCATGATGGAAATGGGAAGGGAGCGCAATCCTGTTGGATAATATAGTTGTTGTAATCACTGTCCAAGATTGGAAACTACCAGTTTAATTAAGGACTTTTTTCTTACCTATTCAGTGAAGTAACCTGGCCTAAATATTTGCTCCTAAATCTTGGGATGGAAATGAATTTGAATATATTTAAGCTCGGAAGTATTACAATTGTCAGCGCAGTTGAGAATAGGAAAAATAAGTGTGCTTTTTAAAAGAAGAATTTCAAAATCTTAGGAATGCAATCTTTGAGAAAACTATTTAATGTAGTTGAGTTAAAAGATTTTTTTTTGTTGTTGTTAGTTTTCTGTATTTGTCAGTTCTATATTGGAGTAAAATTAAGAAATTGGAACGTAGTCACCTAATTATCATTGATTATATTTTAAATTGGGCAATTTTATGATAAAAAGTTTCAGTTTTGTAATTTCTTTCTAATGTTGTCCTAGGCAAAGTTTTCAAGTAATATAAATTAAAATTACCATTTTTTTTTAAATAGGTGCTGTGTATGCTTGGGGCATGGGTACTAATGGAGACTTAGGTACAGGAGATGAAGATGATAGGTTCGTCCCAGAAGTAATGCGTGGCCAGCAACTTCAGAACCGTAAAGCAGTAGCTATAAGCAGCGGCGGACAACATACAGTAATTTTAGCCTTGAACAAAACTTGAGTACCTGATAGTACATTTCTTTCACTTGTTGATCATTTTTCTGCCGACATTTTAAATACATTTTAACAGAATCTTGTTTATTTAAAAATGAATTCATATTGTTTCAATTTAATATTTTATATTGGTATTTTTTTAGGAAAGTTTTTTTTTTTTTTTTTAAATCGGATATTCTTTTTAAGGACATTACAGTGTTCATGTAAATTGTCTTAGTCCAAAGTAAAATTTCTCTTGTATTTGTAAATATTAATAGTGGTTTTAAAAGAAAAATACATTTAGGGTAAAAAAAAGAAATATTAAAAACATTAACAGCAAAAGATGTGTTCATTATTTGCCAAATTATGATGAATGTAAAGCAGTGATTTTTTGTTAATATGAACCAAAAGAGAAAAAAAAAAAGTTCTTTGTACTGCTTAAGAAATTAAATGAAAGATATAGATTTATAAATTTTTCAGTGTTAATCCTTTATGCATGAATTTATTTCGATAAGTCACCAACCATAAACAGCCTGAAATTGGAGAAAGTTACAAATAAACAATTAATTGAAATATGGCATCCTACTGAACTGTAATCTTCATTGTTCAGTTTTTAAAAATGTTTATCAAGATCAAGTTCTTTTTTGTTTTATTAATTTATTTTTTTTGGGGGGGGGGATGGAGGGTGTATTAATTATGCACATCTAGATTTTAAAATTAATTCAGAAAATAAATGATCTTATTTGATCTAGAATTTAAAAAAGATTCCTGTTAGTGAATGATTAAGTAATTAAGCAGTATTTGTTGTTTTTTTTCAAATAGAGTCGGACCCCGATTTAAAGAATTCATCGGGATCGAAAATTTTATGCGTTAAATCGGGAGTTATTTGTAATATCTGTGTCCAAAATATAAAATTTCTGCACTTACCTTACGGAACAGCCCTAATAAGCAACTTTACAAAAATATCCGTAATTAGAAATTGTACACTTTTTATTCAGCAGCTTAATAATACAGCGAATAATTACGCACTAGTTAATTTGAAATTTTAAAGTATGCACTGACTAATGTTTGACAATTTCCTTGATTCCTGATTCGAAAAAGTTCTTTTTCGACTTTATGTAGAGAAGAAAATACAGCGTCATTTATATCCTGCTGCATTAGATATAGATATGTTTAGGTATGTTTAACCAAACTTAAAAAATCGGCTGTTGAAATAATTCGTTAATTTGGAGTTTCTTATTCGTTAAATAGGGGTTTTTGCCTTCATTTTAATCAGGGAAAAAGAAAAATTCGGTAAATAGGGGTTCGTTAAATCGGGGTCCGACTATAGTAGGTTACAACCTTCAGATGGGATCGTTGTGTTTGGGATGGCTTGTACAGGATCTTAGTAATAAAATAACCTTATCCTATTTTTGTTAACGAATTTCTATATTAGTAAAACTGTCTTTATTTCTTCTATAATAACTCCAAATAGCAATATAACAACGAAGATCATTAAATTTTGAATTGTTGTAAACTTTTTATCTTTCTTTGAAGATATTATAAATCTTTATCCTCATTAATGCATGGGTAGCTTTGGATTATGCATGCTTCAAGTACTTATCTATTATATTTATTATTTAGAATAAAATACATACCATATGGATTATTAAGCATGCATAATCCAAAGCTACCCATGCATTAACGAGGATAAAGATTTATTTGTCAATAGTAACACATTATATCTTTCTTTCTCATGTAAACTTTTGAAATATTTATAATATCTTAAAAGAAAGATAAAAATTCGATGTAATTTAATGATCTTTGTTGTTAGATGCAGGCAGAACATGAATTTAGGTTATTTATTAAAAAACAACAACATATTGTTCAGTTGTACGAAGTCATTTAGCTTGAAAAAGCAGACTATAGAAATATCAGTGAAATGTTGCTGTTTGTAGTTATTATAGGAGGAAGAATAAAGACAGAGTTATATATATATATATATATATATATATATATATATATATATATAAATAAACAAAAATCAATCTATCAATCTATTACATAACAAAAATCAATCCATATATATATGCGTTTTGCAATAAATGCCGGGTGCCTCTATTGGACCATATACCGTATATGCTCCAATAAACGCCGAGGTTCTTATTGTTGCCAGTCTCTAATAAGCGCCGGGCTGCAGAGGGGACACGGCCAAATAGTAGCCGGTCTCTAACAGTAGCCGGGTATTTGATATTTGCCTACCGATAAGCGTCCATATTTTTATAGTCTTGCGTAATACCTTACGGTACATTGCCTTATAAAATGCCGCCGAAACGGTCATTTGACATTGCCTTTAAAGATTCGCGCAGTGGAATACGCGAAAGAAACTTCCGGTGACAAATAGCAGCAAAAGGTACAGAAAGACATTGCCGTTTATCTTTAACAGTCTTATGTAGCAAGTGAAATTCAAATAAAGTATCTATTTGTAATACTAGCCGGTATTTATGTGTAAAAATATTGCGTTCTGAAGGTTTTTGTTAATAATGGCCGACCTCTAATAGCAGCCGGTCTCTATTAAGCCCCGGGAGCCGAGGCTAGTTTTGTAAATAAACACCGGGGGCCTCTATTGGAGCATATATGGTGTATATATATATATATATATAGATAGATTGATTTTTGTTATGTAAGAAAGATAAAAATAACTTATAAGCTTTTAAATTGTAAGGAAATCAGCAGCTCAAAAAGATATAATGGATCCCTTATTGATATCTCTATTGTCAGTTAAGAAAAATCCATAGTAACAGTGAGTTAGCTAGAATCCTTACATGGATCTGTTATATATATATAAAAAAAAAATTTTTTCTTGTAATTTAAATCGTTCTTCTTCAGGAAGCTGTCTTCCTAGTCAGACCAGATAAAGTTCCCTGCAAAATCCTCATCATTGAACTACACTATGGTGCAAGAATTGTACTTTTGTCATTTTGTTTTCGAGGTATTGATTATCAAAGAGTGAGTACATAGTTCTGGACCCCTCTGTAGATGCTCCCTCTATCCCAACTTCCTCCACCTTTTCAATTCTTGAGTAATCAAACTGATGATTATTTAATTTTTTGATAATTCCGAAGAAAGAGTTAAAAGATAAGTTTTATTTATCTAAAATTATTTATGGTAATTTTCATCAAAATAGAATTTATTTCGAAACAAAAAATATGGATTCATTTTATAGGAATGGAAGTGTTGGAAAGATTCACAAGTATGGTGAATATTGAGGATACAAAAAAAAAAAAATTCTTAGTAGTATGACTTGTAACCCATTTTCACAACATAAAGTTTTGATTGATTAACTGATTGATGTGAATAGTTATTTTTACTTTTGGCACACTTTGCTCACTAATTTTAAAATATTGGTTGTAATGTCATGCGAAGTGTAGCTTAGGAAGACGTCACCTGTGTCCTGAGTGTTGAACGGTGTCGGAAGTGACGCTTTCGAAAGCGGCACATAAGTACATCTCGCATTCCTTTGCGAAAGTTGTCTGACAGGAAGGCATAAAGAAGTGGGTTGATGGCACAGTTAAGATACATGACTCCAAAAGTGATGGGTGTGAGCAAGACAGCCATGTCAGAGGATCCTTCATATGATGGTGACCAGTATTGCCATAGCTTACGTGCATGGTATGGCAAGTTGCACAGAGCGAAAGACAAAACTACTGCTACCAGCATACGTATCACCTTTTTACGAGCTTGAAGACTAGACTCGGACATGCGGAGATGTACACCATTCGATATTCTTCCCTTTGGTACTGCTTTCTTGCCACCCAGAGGGGTCATCTCCATCTGATCTGGTTGACGGCACGGTGATGTAATCCACAGCTCCATGCCAATACGTGTGTATATTACTGAGATTACCCCAAGTGGTAGCAGGAATATCACTGTGAAATTCACATAATCGTAAATCTGTGAGTTATAGAGCTCACGTTGAGGGATGCAGATTGTTTCAGTGGCATTCAGAGTGCTAAATGTTCGTGTTCCATACATGATGAGGCGTGGACTAGCATAGGCAGCACTCAAAACCCATACAATGACAATGACACAACGTAACTTGCCTAAGGTCATAATTTGTTTGCTTTTCATTGGGTGCATGATGGCTAAGTGGCGTTCGAATGCAATTACCATCAAGATGGCGATAGATGCTGTATATGAAAGGGTGTGAACAAAGTGGTACATCTTGCACAAGAAGTCTCCAAACACCCAGCTGGAGATGAGATACTGTGACAAGTTCTGATAGATGCAGAATATACCAACACAGAGATCAGCTACTGCCAAATTGACGAGGAAGAAGTTAGTCAGGCTGCGCATTCGACGATGAAGAATAATAACGATGATTACCAGGAGATTACCTGAAATGAATAAAAAAACTAAGATTAATCAAAATTGTCTACTCTTTATTTTTATTCTACATCAAAAATAGAATAAATTATTATTCTACATCAATTACAAATTGCTTTTTGTGATAAGGAAACAGCTTGGGTTTTATAAAATCAGTTTTATTTTCATAAACATTTAGTGCTTTAATACGATGATAAAGTTAAATCCAAAGGAAATGTTATAAGTTCTAACCGTTTAGTAATAATAAAAGCCAGAATATAATAAAAGAACTAAAAGCAAAGCTTGAACATTCAATTATTTGATTCTGTTGTATTTCTGACATTTTAAGTTAAGAGGAAATCCAATGAAAACTGTCAAACCTCGAAACCTGTGGAGTGTTACAGCATACAAACCCCATTTTTTTTTTTTTTTAAAGTACTTCAATCTCACAAAAGGACATTGAATTTGTGATATACAGGGTGTGTCGTCTCCATGTTAGTATTATGCTGGACCTGACTTTCTCAAGGACAGTTTTCGACTTGGGACCCATTGTAACCCTGCCGTAAACGCGCCCATTTGTAATAAACAGTAATTGTTACACTACTCACTAATCCGTATCTTGCCACTGAAAGCTAAGATATAACATTTACAAGTTTAATGTTGTTCAAAAAGTAGAACAAGGTAAACGTAAATTTTAAAAAGCTTTAACATGCCAAATATGTTTCAAATTGATATCTTCAGCTATAAAGGAGATTCATTATAGATCGACTGACGGACGTTTTCATCAGTCATCTCACAAATGAGTTGCTTTTTTTTAAAAATTTACTTTGAATCTTTTAATTTTTACCACTTTTCTTGTTTTTCATCTCTTAAAAGACAGTTTGTTTTCTTTCTACACCTTTTTCTTTTCCCTGCAGTGGAATTTTTTTTTTCGCGGCCAGAACAGGTTTTTTTTTTTTTTTTTTTTTTATGATGATAGTTGTTTACCTTTCCTTGACAACAAAAGAGAAGGCATCTGGGGCAAAATGAGTCACACGGGGAAAGAACAACATTTACTTACGAGGACACCCTACGTAACAGCCAATTATATAACTATCTCACGAACAGATCAGCGCGAGAACAAGGAACTAGAATTAAAACAGTTTTGCTTAAGAAATTAGTTCACACGCATCTAAGACACTGCATGAATAGCAGTGTTCAGTTTCTGAGAGCAGAGATATAAATAACAAAATACTGAAAGGATATAAAGAATTATACGACTTATATTAATGCTCCTTATGCAATAAAATCATTAACTTAAATTCTGACAATATGTTAATTTACTTGTTGTAAATTTACATAGAACAACGATCTAAAGCCGGGTTTTTTTTTTTTTTTAAATCCGAATATTGCATGATAACCATTTGTTATATTCAATCTAATTGAGATTTGTTAGATTGATGTAATATACATGCAGTGCCCAATAGCTACAGTCGGAGATTTGCAAGATGTATGTGTATATACAATACAGGTCAAAAGTTTGAATACACTCAACATAGTCTTAACTTGATTTTTTCCAAAAATATCAGGGATTTATCTGACATTTTTTTGGTGTTAATTAAATAAGAATACAATTTATAATTTCGATTATAAATTCTTTTCTAAAAATGACATAATTTTGCTTTATCTGTGAACATGTGTTCGAGTTGCACATCTGGGTTATAAAATTTCTTTAATTGCTTCGAACTCTTTAATACTTGTTAGGTTTGTTAGTAGGTAACTAATTCTAATGCAGTTGCTTTTTGGTACAAATGCACGTCGTGTTTACTTCGGAGAATCATTTCCGTCTTTGTATTGGAAGTTCGAACAACTGGATTACATTCAACGTGGAAAAGAGAAGGAGATTAGTGTGGAAAGTGCTGTAGTTGCTTTACACAAAAAAAGGCAATTCACGGAGAGAGAGATTTCAAAGAAATTAAGTTTCTTTGGGAGAAGTCCAATTAGCGTTTGCGCGATACATGGATACTGGCACTTTAATTGAGCTAGGACCTCGCAGGAAGATCAGCGTATAGTGATAACCAGCAACCAAAGAAGGATAACAACACCTGAAATTCACGCAGTTGTCAGTAAAACCTGTTTCACTGTGTACAATGAAGAGATGACTGACAAATGTTGATTTCAAAGAACGCTTTGCGGTAAAAAAAATATTGCTTTCATTCTGTACACAGAAATGTCAAAAAAGAAAAAAAAAAAAAGGGAAGTTCCATGTCCATTTCATTCTATAAACTACGTATATACAATGGCAGATATCTTGGCAGCTTAATCAGGACTTAAGCGACTTAAGGCATGATTGTAGGGGCCCGGGAGATGGGTCACTCCACTTCAGAAGTTACAACGAAGTTCCGATAGTGTGCAAGATATGCTGTCCATTTGATATTGAAATGTCGACGTAGTTAAAGACATGATTTTAGGATACCAATTAACGTTTAAGGTTGGTTTGATCTGTTTTGTGCATGCGAATAAGTATGCTGTGGCTAATCATGGAATTGAATGAGAGAACGAAAATGTACCGTAATATGATTACAACTGCTCGTGATTATTTTCACCTTTATTCAATAAATTTACTAATTTATTCTCATGATCGACAACTAAAAATTGCTTAAAAATTTCATTGATTTTCAGTCTACATTGCTGTACTGAATCAAGAAAGGAATTTGTTCCGATATTAATCCATCAAAACTAAATAAAGAATTTGTCGTAAAGGAGGAATGAGGTAGTCATTTGATATTAGTTTTCATTTATTTCCAAAGATCTGTACCGTAGCACTGAAAACTTTTTCGAACATCTGTTTTTTATTAATATTATTATTATTATTAAAAGAAAATTAGAAATCTAATCGAAAGATGTGCAATTTTTTCTGGAAAATTTGAAATCCGTTATTTCCTCTTATAATTTCACTTTTCTTAGACAGGAGGGGAATGTTGATTGACAAAAATCAGAACTTAGGAAATAGGAAACCGTTTGCAGCACAGATATATCCAGGATTTTGGAATGGGAAGGGTTAGGATGACCTTTCAACCAAAAAAAAAAAATCAAAACAAAAATGTCTTGAGTCTTTTTCCGAATTGGGTGGTTACTAACAAGCCGATGAACTTTCTAACCAAAGAACCAGGTACAAAATCCTAAATTTTTTCCATTTTTAAAAGCAACCGGGGAAGGGCGATTCAACATTCCCTGTACAAATTTTAAAGGTAGGTCATGAATAAAAAAGCAAACCGTATTCATAGTCGAACGTATGTCTAGATTTAGCCTACCGCTGATTACAGTGGAAATTACTTTAATGTTTTACTTTTAAGTGATTGTAACAATTTGTTGTAATCTAATTACTAGTTTCTCAAACATTTATATTGAAATATATTAAGTTACACTGTTCTACTACAGTGTCCTTAGGAGGTAAGGGTCCCTGACCAATTAAATACATTATTGATGCAATTTTTAAATGGTTTCATTTCTCAAAGACAATTGAGGGCGCTAGAATCAAAAGCAGCTAAATCCATTTTAATTATTCAATAAAAGAATAACCTGTCATTATAGGCGTTCAGTGTGCTATCCATTGAATTCTAATTCCTACTCTTGAAGATTTCTTCATACAACGTTACCATCTTAAAAAAAAAAAAATAATTGTAAAATTTCAAAACATGGATTTAGCTGCCTTTGATTCTAGCCCCCTCAATTCTTTGATTATTAGACTTTATTTGAACGTTTCAAGACTTGATTGCATTTTGTCCTATATTTGTCAAAAATGCTTTCTTCTGTTTGACTTAGCTGATAATAAAACTACCTTTCACCGAACTTTCGAAACTGAACAAATCCTTAGATCTATGTTGAAAACTTTCGTTTGAACCAAAAACTAATATATTTTTTTTCCTCCCTCTGATGCGGGGGGAAATCTATTCTTCGTGCCATTCTTTCTTAGCGGAAAGAAAAGAAAATGATGGACTCGTTCGATTTCCGGTGAAGAGAAAGGAATGATGGTATTCAACCGATCTTCATCGATACCAACTTTAATGAAGTAGATGAAATACAAATGAAAAAACAGCCTACGCTTGTTTTAAACTGAAGTTATATATATATATACTGTTCGTTTTCATAAAGCAGATCCATGACTGGCCGACGATTTTACTCCGCAGAGGGGTGATACGCTGAGATGGTCACTTTCCTAAGAAATTCTTTTGGACATTTTCGCTTTTAAGAAAAAAATAATGGAGGAGCATTTCTGCAATAGTATTTATTCTTTCCATAATTCTTTCCTGAAAAGCGCAAATAGAACGCAGCTACCGGTAAACTAACTCTGATAAAAAGTAAGCACCCCTATTTCGATGAAATCGAAGGAGACCTGACGCATGCGCAAAAGCGTTGAAGGCTTGTAAACAAAACTGAACAGTATATATATATATATTTTTTTTCTGGTTTTATAAATATACATTTTCCTACCTTAAGGTTCTTTTACAACTTTGTTTACTAACTTTTAATCGAAAAAGGAACTATAAAAGAAATGGGCTTAAACGTTTTTTAATCAGTTTTTAACATAAATCCTTACAATGAAAAGATCTGCAACATTCTTATCAATGAATGACAAGAATACAATTAAAGAATGATTATCAGCATCGTATCATTGAACGAAGTCTATAATAGCTCTTTTAACTACATCTCATTAACAGCGCTGCCCAGTACACTTTGTTTCCCAATATGGAGCCTCCGAAGCAAAAACAAGCAATAATAAATTCATCAAAAATAAGACAGGTTAACAGATTCATATGCTGGCATTCCGCCGGCCTCAAAATAAAAAAAAGCATTAGAAAAAAGGGCACATAAAACAACAACAACGGGTGAGTTGAACTTCTCAATGTGGGGTTCAATATGCGGTATTGCAACGCGCACGCTCGCTTCCAGATGTTTGTCGGTATCGTCCTTTGGATTTCAATTGCGTTATCAACGAAGCTTGTCTCAGAGCGGCCTGCTGACTGTCGCCACTGGCGGGAAAACATGGAAGAATGTAGTGGCGCGCTTAGAGCAAGAGAAGAGAGTAACTCTTAACTGGTGTTCATACCAACATTCCGATAGTCAAGTCTGAGACAGTTGCTATTAAAAGTTACGACATTTTTCAATTTATCTGTTGGCAGCAATGTAAAAGATCAATTTTAAGTTATACACGGATTATGCACCCCTGGATTAGATGAAGCTTAGGAGCTTTTTAAGGTTATCCCTTTTTATTGAAAATTAAAGAGGACATCTGATAACTGCAATAATAGACGCTGTATAACTCGTCAACTTTCTTGGTGTTTTCCTCAACAAAAGTTATCTGAGGATTAAGTTGATGATATGCAGAAGGCGTCGCAAAAGAGGACGTCCCTTCCGACTGAGGTCTTACGCTAGCAAACACCATCCGATTTTGGACCAACTTAGTTGGCCAACTTCAAGTTGGTCCGATTTTGTCAGGTGCGAACACTAGCCAACTCGCAACTGAAGTCGGCCGAACAACGTTTCAAACCTTGATTGATTTGCAACATATTTATAAATATATTTTTTTTAAATTATTAGCCGCTGATTGAAGTTGATGGTGTTATTTCGATGCAAAAATAACTAACGACCAACATCCAAAAACAAATCATGCTTCCCTGGCAACAATGCCTATTGCGTCCTAACTTTGCATTACCACGACAGCGGCTATCCCACAGTTCCAAGCGTTTCCCCCCCGCAGCTGTGGAAAATCCGAAAAAATCGAAGTTTTGAAACCTCTCTGATAAATTCTGCCGCATACAATTACTGCATTTCAGTAAAAAATGTATTTGTGTGTGATATACATTGATATACTTGGATATACATTGTGTACTCTCTCGCCGTCAATTTGAAGCGATGAAAATTGTTATAGACGCCATTTCTTTCCATGGGCGTGACGTCATGACTCACGTGTTCCAACGCTGCCCTGTGATTGGGTAATTTCCGACCAACTTTCCCGAGTTGGTTCTCCCCTCACCAACTAAAATTGCTCCAAAGTCGCTATAAAATGTGCTCAAAGTGCGCTGTACCAATTCGAAAACTTGAAGTTGGCCAACTAAGTTGGTCGAAAATCGGATGGTGTTCGCGTAGCTTAGGTGGAGTCTAATTAATATGAAATAATTAATTGACACCACAAGTGGACATCAATTAATGTTCTGAAGGCCAATTAATTCGGTGGAGTCCAATTAATATGAAATAAAGGCAACACCACAAGTGGACATCAGACAGATTGCATTTACCCTTCACAGATGATTTAAAATTTTGTAACTAAAGATTCTCGGAACGTCAATACATTTGGAAAAGAAACTTACGAAATCACCTTTCAAAATCATGGAAATGGAAAGCTTTTAGAGGTGAAGGGGTAATGATGTGGCGTTCGTAAATAAATATCTACGTTGAATGGGAGACCCATCTGCCTGCCGATACACAATGGGGATGTTTAAGGTCTCTGGGTCGAGGCTGGAAAAGTCACGTGACGTAGGTGTGTCACTTCTAAAAACATGGCTAAGATTACCGAAAACCTCTGTATATTAAAAGATTTCTCAACTTTAAATACAGGGTTAGTCCAAATGAATAGGACAATAAGAAAACTATTTTTAGACGAATGTATGTTTATTGTAACCAAACTACAGCTACGTATGGACAGATAAACTATCCAAGTTTTTTCTCACCTTATCTGTCCATACGTAGCTGTAGTTTGGTTACAATAAACATACATTCGTCTAAAAATAGTTTTCTTATTGTCCTATTCATTTTGACTAACCCTGTATATTGAATAATCGGCATACAATTAAGGAGGCGTATGGAAATAATGTAGATACGTTATTTCTAGATGAAAGGAATAGAACAAATTTCTCTTTAAATATATTTATGCCTTTCATCTAGAAATGACGTATCTACATTATTTCCATACGCCTCCTTAATTGTATGCCGATTATTCAATATATTTAAAGTAGAGAAATCTTTAATATACAGAGGTTTTTCGGTAATCTTAGCCATGTTTGTAGAAGTGACACACCTACGTCACGTGACTTTTCCAGCCTCGACCCAGAGACCTTAAACATCCCCATTATTCCTAATCCATTCGTTACGGATGAACAATTTCACTTTGGAGCAGTATATTTCATAGTTTTCTAAATCGAATAACAATGTTCATCTATCCGCCCGACATGAAGATAATTCGAATCCATTTACCTTCTGAAGCAGAAAATTGTGATAAGGTAATCAAATTCAATTCCCTATTGATGTCTGTATAAATTATACCAAATTTAAATATCAGAGTTGGGGGATTATAAGTTCATTAAATCCTATAATCACAGTAACTTAAAAGCGGTTTGTGACAGAAAGTTACAATTATTTTAAGCGTAACTGGATAATATAATAAAAAATTGGACTGAAATATGAGATGCTACTGAAGTGAAACTACTGCCATCACCATAAATATTTGTTCTGCAAACGATGACACTTCAAAGATATTTCGAAAGTATTTTTTTCATCTTTTTCAAAAGCTATAGTTAGTTAAAAATAATATAAGCAATTTTTTCCCCCAACTAAATTTTTTGTCATTTCATCGGTATGTACTTATTCGTTATCAACTTTTCACAGATACAGTATACTCTCGATATTTCGAAGTCGAAGGGACGCTAAAAAAATTCGAGACTACATGAATATATAATATTAAGGGGAAAAATAATTTTTCGACATATCAAGGTTTTCGAGATATCGAGAGTACACTGTAATTAAAAATAATACATTGTTGTTTTTGTTTTTTTTATAATACGATAATAACTATTCTTATTATTTTTGGGAGGTATTCGATTTCACAAAGTACATTCTTTCCCCAAGTGCAAAGTCTGTCAGTTTTCAACGGGGATTTCATATTCGTTTGCTCTTTTACCATCTGAAATTCAAAACCGAATTTTTAATTTGTTTCGATGTCTGGAAATTCGTATGAATTATTAGACAGTGTTTCGGAATTAAATATACTATAATGCATTAGGTTATAGATGAATATTTAAAGAATTTCTTTCTGTAAATATAAAGATAGTATTTAGCTCCCTACAGTTTGGAACTTTATTCGCCCGATACCTTTGAAACACTTGGTCCATTTCCGTTCCACATTTGAACCTTTGTACTCTATTTTCATTGAAAACAATGTGTCCAATTTTCATGTTATTCTGCCGAGTTAGCTAAAAGGAGACTTGAAGAGCTGCTTTTAAGAAAGAATAACAAACTCAATCTGTGGATACAATCGAACAATTGTCGAGCACATTTGTAATTGTCCACTTCCGTCTCTTTCGAGATTCATTATAACGACAAGAATTTTCGGAACAGCATTTTCCTACGCCACAAACTAACAATCTCTTTTACGAGAGAAGATTTAAGCCTTTTTATTTTCTTCATGCGTTTCTTATTATTGAATCGAATGTCATTTACATTCATAAAAAAGCAATTTACCCCATCTCACTGTTCGCTGATGATTGTATGGAACTTAGTATTATAGTAAAACCTCTCGAATCCGGCCTAATGTGGCGCCCAGTAGGCCGGATTACAGAAAAGCCGAACTACCGAGAGTGTTCTTAAAATAACTCAATAGCTCAATTTTGGTGAAGACATAATGCCGGGTTTAATTAATTTAATCCTATTTTCCTAATTTTGCTTCAAATGTTTATTAAAAACAATACAGATGTGCTTTTTCCGACACCAAGCTCTAGTGATATTTGTTATGCAGATTCCCCTGCATCCAATCTCCTTTACGCATTAAGCTTCTGTTCCAGCATAGTTATAAAGTTTTTCTTTCTTTTTTTTTTCACTCATAATGAATACACGCGGATAGGGAAACAAAATAGGGAAACGAATTTAGTTATTAAAAAAAAAAAAAAATTACTCAGGACCAGGCCGGATTAGCGTGGGGGCCGGATTTGAGAGGTTTAACTGTATATCGACAACTTTAAAGAAAAGTAATATGATAACCTATTTATTTTAATTCTTCTTTCATCGAATACAAGAAAATAATTTCCTAAAAATACTGCACTAACTTTTAAGACATAATCCCATGAACGTTATTATTTATAACGACTGCATTTGTTTGTTTTCCCCGATTTAAACATGAATTAAAATTTCTCGAAACGAAAGTTTTAGTTACGTAAAAGTAAACAGTTTTTACTATAATAATGGAAATAAATAAATAAATGCGTGTTATTAATATTAAATCTTAAAAGAAAAAAGTAAGACGACTGCTCATGAAAGAAGCAAATAAAAAAAGTAATAATTAGAAACGAAATTATCGACCTTTCTTTACTGATTGTACAAGGGGAATTTAATTCTTCATCGAACAACATTAAATTAAACATTTGAAATAATAACGCATAAGTCATTGAAAATGAGGGTTTTGGAACGGCCGTTTCGCCTTCTTAAGGCTCATCATTCAGGTTCATCCAACTCAAAGACTTAGATTTTTACCAGGAGGGCAATCTGAAAAGGAACAAAAACGAGCTCATCTTCAAATACACAATATTTTTAAATAAGCTACTTTTATAAAAGATAAATTTTTGACTTTTACTGACTACAAAAGAAGAATTTCTTAACAGGAAGCCAAATTAACAGAATCAAAAAAAGTTGAATAGCACTTTATGAGACTGTGAGAGACCTGTAAACTAATGCCTGGTCTCGCAGTTTGTCTTTCAAATTAAAGAAAAGAAACCGCTGTTAATTTAATTTTAATGTAACCGCTTTGTCGCACGCAGATTCAACGAAGCATTCGGAGTTACACAAACACCACTACAATAAATTTCAATGGAACCGTGAAATAGATTTTCAGGTTCATAGTTTTATTTACGTATCGACGTATGAGGAACAAAGCAACAACAAAATATTATGATAGACATTCACTAATGAATTATTATTTTCTCTGGCGTTTTCAGTTATAACAAACAAGGGATTCTGAGAAAATATTTCTGCTGGTGAGCAATTTTGGCTCAGGACAAATTTTGACATATATAAATGCAAAATGGGCTAACAAGCGTAAACATATTTATACGATTATTCTTTACATACAGGGTTGTTAACATTAAAGTTCTTCTATATAGAAAGTCCTGCAGCGCGTTCAAATGGAAAGAAAATGAAGAAAGGTACTTCAAAGATGCGCACGCCATTTATTGAAGAAAAAAAAAATACAAAATTGCAAATAGATGGCGCTGTAGCAATACAAATCTCGTGAACAGTGTTACAACTGTTCAATGTGTCCACCATTGTTGTCAACGACGTTTTCCATTCGCAAAACGGCATTTTCTACCGCAGAACGCAATATCTTTGCTGGAATTGCTAGAACATGACGTCTAATGTTGTCCTTCAGATCTGACAAAGTTTGTCGTCTTTCACGATATACCTGGTTCTTCAAAAAAAAAAAAAAAACCCATAACCAGAAGTCAAATGGGGTGAGGTCGGGTGATCGGGGAGGCCAAATTGTCTGGAAATAATTGTTTTTACGTTAGTTATGGTTAGCTATTGCTACAGCGCCATCTATTGGTCATTTTTTTTACTATTTTTTTTTCCCAATAAACGGCGAGCGCATCGTACCTGTTGTCCAATTTTCTTTCCATTTGGAGCCTTAGAACGCGCTCCAGAGCCCTCTATGTGGAGGAACTATAATGTTGCAACCCATATATATATATAAAAAGTACAATAACTGTAATCAGATGCAGGATTTTTTTAGAAGTTATTTATGTTTCAAATATGATCTCTGGATTTGAAGAATTCTGCACAGAAAAAGAATGAAGTTTCTTATTTTTGAAAACTACAATAAAGCTTTTATAGCGTACTTTATACGCTTTGAGCAACGCTACGTAAACTGCTGTTAGTTAAATATAATATTTTTCGATTCCTATTTGTATCAATGTATTGGGGTTGGCCAAAAAATTCTTTGCTCGCTCGTTTTTCTTTACGTAAGTTGGCTCTAGTAGCACTTAGGTGTCTTTAACGTCATTCGACACTATTTATCAGATTTTATAAGATTGTTTTAGATGGTATACAGGGCCGGATCTAGGTACCGCCAGTCCCGCATTGCGGGGGGGGGGGACGCTGAAAAGGGGGGCCCTGATGCGACTCGAAATAGCGTGAAGGGGCTCGTAAAGGATTTTTGCTGGGGGGGCCAACAATTTTTAGATCCGGCTCTGATTGTATTGCTTGTTTGGGGAGTTTTGATTCATTCGCCATATTCATCAGATATTGCACCTTCGGATTTCCATTGATTTCGGTCTTTACAAAATTCTCTTAATGGAAAAAATTCAATTCCCTGGTTGACACCAAAGGCACCTGGAACATTTTTTGCTCAAAAAGATAAAAAGTTTTGGGAAGATGGAATTATGAAGTTGCCTAAAAAATGGCAGAAGATAGTGAAACAAACCATTGAAGATGTTGTTCAATAAAATTATTGGTGAAAATGAAAAATGTGTCTTTTATTTTTACTTAAAACCGAACGAACTTTTTGGTGAACCGAATACTTGCCACCCGATCTTTTTCTTCGTCTTTAATGACTGATTTTCAAGAGTCTGAGATATAATATTAACAACAAAATCCAAATAACCCTTCATTAATTGTTAACATGAGCTCTTCCGCCTAGAGCCGATCTCGTATTCGTTCCAATTTTCAGAATGGATTTTTAATGTTCTCTCATCTAGAGAATTAAGATGCATTGCTTTTACTAATTGATATTTTTAAAGAAACTACAGATTGCCAAAGAGACAAACCTGTCCCTAAAGTGCCTAGTTAAAATTCGGAATTGCTACGGAATTGCGCCTGATCGTCTCCAAAAAGAGAAAAAAAAAAACCCAGCATCGTAAAAGATTAAAGCGACCGTTTAGCTTCCTGTTAAGTTCCATTCATTTGTATGTTCCATTAAAGGATACCGTAAAGAAAACTTTTAAATAGCATTAAAAATATCGTTAACTGCCTACAATTTTCCCAATGTGTTAAACACTTTAAAAATCACTATTACTTCACAAGACACTTGACTGTTTCGATTTATCAACAACAGGGGGAGCTGTCTGTCAAATGAAGACGAGCATTGTTCACATAAGCACTTTTAAATTGATTTTAAAACACAATGTTTGTATGTCAATTTTCAGTTTAATGCAGTACTATGTAAACACATTATTAAATTTAGCAGCGGATAATGTATATTGCAGAATGAACTGCTCTTTTGTGGGATGAATGTGTACATAAAAACGCTAAAAACAAGGACACACCCTCGATTCAAAAAAAAAAAAAAGAAAAAATAAATAGGGTAACTTTACCACCAAATAAAGAAATCTATCATAAATTTAATATAAAAGTAGGAGATGGAATTCTTTTTTTTTTTTTAATTCACTTTATTTTTTTACTTTTTTTCTGATTAACATTTTAAAGTTTGCCAAATTAAAAAAACAAACAAAAAAAATCTACTTCAATTACGTAAAATAATAATAAAAAGAATAACTATCTCCTCATAGTTATTATGGGGCTTGCATATTTTGGCCACATTTTGAGGAAAGAAGATTCCCTGGAAAAGGCTGTCATGCTTGGGATGATTGAGGGAAAAAGAAAAAGAGGAAGACCGAGAACAAGGTGGCTGGATGCTATCAAGAATGATACAAATTTGAGTTTCAATGACCTTAAGAATGCCACCAATAACCGTGAAAATTCGAGGCAGTTTGTCCATCGGATCGCGAAGAGTCGGACAGAGACTGAATGGATGATACAGCAAGCATAGTTATCAGGTTAGCTTTTTTTTTTTCTATTACCAATGTTTTAGACTTTTTGTAAAACACTAGATATCTAAAGTCCTCCTAGCGAAAGAATGACTCTGACCTTGAACTACAACAATGATCTCTTAATCATTCCAGGACTGAAGTTTGTATAGAGAAACTATTCACAATCGCCAATCAGAAGCCAAGCACTTTCCCGCCATAAACACTGACATATACAATCGATTCAAATTCTACTATTGCGACATCTGGTGGCCACGGTTGTTCTTTAGTTTGCCCGATAGTAGTTGATGTTAGTGGTTAGTGATGTTTGAATTACTAACTTGGAGACATGTTATGCTGTCAAAAACAGATTCATAAATTATATATCAAAATGTTCAGCTAAAAAAAAAAAAATAATGATACCAAAATTTTTACCGGTTGACCTGTAGGTCAAAAGTTTTAAGCTTTTAAAAATCTCCGAAAACAGCAAGTGGCCGTTACAACAATGAGCGCGCATAGCGGTGAAAAGTGAAATGACTTTCAGTTTCAGTTGAAAACTGATCAATTTAACATTTCAATACTTTTATTAAACATTTACGTAACAATTTTAAATAAGTACACTTTTTTGAATAATATTTCATCAGAAAAACATAGAGCAATTTCGCACCAACCTCATTTGATTACAGATAATTTTTGCGAAATGGAAATTCGAGTTTTCATTCTATTATCAATGTGCAATTTTGCAGATGTTTAATGAAATCTTTGATTTGTTTGTAGAAATAAAAATCGCATGGTTAACAGATAGGTGCGCATTCCAGTGGAATCATTTTGAAAGTTTATTTTATTTTATTTTTTTTACATCTTTATTTTTCTTATTTGTTTTAGTAGATTCTTCTTGCATTTTTCTAATTTTTAAAATAAAAATAATGAGAAGGAAAAAGTGAAATACTATTACAGGGATGACTTGTGAGTTATTCGATTTTCACTCATAACGTTTCACCCAGAGGTCACCTTATTAAATTTTGGGTATCATGGTTTTCTTTTCTTGAAAATCTGAACAATTTGTTATGTGACCTTTAGGTCAAAAGTTATGATCCAAAAAAAAAAAAAAACGAAAAGAGGGGGGATCTGGAATCCATTGGACTTACGATTATTAGGAATACGGTAATTGTTTTATTATATTTCAACATGACTTCGAAATAATGAGAATAAATAATTTTTTTTTTT
>JAFIDM010000001.1:106043307-106063421 GCA_023159025.1 Thereuonema tuberculata
TTCATGATCGCAATACAGGACCAAGTCATCTCCACACGCAACTACAAGAAACACATTCTACACGATGCAAACACACATGACGACAAATGTAGGAAATGCCACACTACGCATGAGACGATCGACCACGTAACATCAGGCTGTCCCCTTCTCTCTCAAACAGATTACCTCCACCGACACAATCAGGTAGCGTCGATCGTTCATCAACAACTAGCACACAAACATTCACTTATTAAGAGCACGGTCCCGTACTACAAGTACATACCACAAAGCGTATTAGAGTCACCCTCATATAAACTATACTGGGACCGCCCCATTCACACAGACAAAACCATACATCACAACAGACCAGACATCACACTTGTTGATAAGGTCAACAAACAGACCTATCTAATTGATATTGCACTGCCTATCAGCAAGAACATGCAGAAAACTCACGCAGACAAGATCAGTAAATACACTGATCTAGCACACGAGCTCCAGAAGCAGTGGAGGCAGGATCGAGTACGTGTTGTACCCATTGTTCTGTCTGCCACTGGTCTGGTGCCTCACACATTGCACCACAGTCTCAGCACACTAGGACTTCACAAAAACACTTATGCACAACTGCAGAAGGCTGTGGTACTCAACACTACACGCATAGTTAGGAAATTTATGGACACAAGCACACATCCCTAATCATTCTTGCACACATCTTTACACTTGGCAGTATGTGCTTTGGTCCTTGACCCGCCATATTGGTTTTGCTGGGGAAACCCAAGGTTTGAAACATACAAACATAATAATAATAATATAAAAAAGAGGCTTAAAGAAAACTTGAAAACAAGAGATAAAATTTTAAGTAAATTATCAAAATTGTATGTTTTAAATCTTTTATGTATCATAAATATACAAGATAAACATATCTTGTATACTAAGAAACGATATAAGATAAACAAGAATAAATTTCTTTGTACTTGTTTTTTCCGGGTTTTCGTCAACCTCTAGCAACATCTCAGTCACGCAGCTTATTAAAAAATTTACTTGTTTTTTTTCGCTCGACCTCTCTCCGCCTTCTCTCAATTTTCAGTCCAAACTCTCTACCCATTTTCCTCTTTTTATCTACGATTTTTTCCAGCATATTTTTTCTTGCACTTTGTTTCTTCTTCTGTTTTAAACTCGGTTCTGTTAGACTCTTTTTTTAACTTCTTTCGCCTCTTGTCTGTTTTTTTCTTCAAATTTGGATTTACAGCTGTCTCTAACCGATCTTCACCTTTAATCTTCTGTTCCTGTTTTTATCGTTTTCACACTTTCTTTTTAAGTTTAACAACGTTTATTCACTTAGTTTCTTGCCATCATTATTAGATTTATCTAATTTCTTTCTTCGCTGTAATCAGTTGTGATTTTTTAAATCAATCTACCTTTTTTTTTCTTTTTGTTCTTCAATTTCAATTCTGCTTTACTTTCCTGTTTTGTACAACCTACATTTTTTTACGCTTCATCCAGCTTTATTTGTGTAAATTTAAGCATAACATCTATATTTATGTGTGTTTGTTTATTAAGAGATAGTCATCCCCTTCCAGCCTTTCGGTAAAATTCCATTTCAAACATTTATTCCAATACTGCCTTCTTTCTCCTTCTTATTCGCTTTCTTTGTCAACTTTGTTCTTCTTTCCCAGAGCGCAGAGACTCCGTTTCATTTGTTTACTCATTCTGTTTCCCTCATCCTTCCTCTATGGAACCATGTCTTCTCCTTTAACCTTGTTCCCGTTAAATCAAAAACTATGTTTGTTCTCCTTTTCTCCAAAAAAATGGGCAGATGGGCACTGACATTACATTAGTCAATCCAATCTATTTCTGAAAAGACTATCTGTTCCTTATCCAGAAAAAGTCAAATCCAACTCCTTAACCATGAACTCGACCAGCAGAAGAAGGTGTCGTTGAAGCGAAACATTATTATTAATATTAAAGAAATTCTTCATTTCTTTTGTATTATTTATTGAGAAGAGCATATGCTCCTTCAAACTATTACCTCCTTATGATTACGAAGGGTGCCGCTGTACTTTCAAATCCCAAGAAATTTTTTAATATGATACTACGGACAGCAAATAGGTTGCATTGCTTCCCCCATTCAGGATAATGTCTTTAATAACTAGGTAAATGTTCATCCTTCCATCGCACAGTAGGGACTGAACATGTAAGAAGCTCTGGGTGGGGACACATTTCAAGTTCTGTATTGATGGAGACCTATATAATCGTGTTCCTATATGAAGTTGGACAGTAAATAAACATCATATCAAATCTTAAAGAATCCGTGATGGTTTTTTCAACCAAGATTTCGGGGGTCAGTTTTGAGGGATGGGAGGGTGAATACTAAAACAAATATGGACCATAAGTGAGGTATGTATCAAATTTGATGGAAATCCATTCGGCCGTTTTAACCTTATGCACACGTACAAATAATTGATTTTAAGCAACTATTGATTTTCTGTTTAAAGTTCATTAATAGTCTAAACGTTTTCACTTATTTTTCGAATGCTGATTTTCTTTTCTGCCATCAAATCCTGAATTATCTGTTGTTGGAGAATTGAATGAGAATTTGATATCTCAATAAAACTTTAATTTATGAACAGGTGAACTTCAGCTTTGAAATTTATCGCACAATCTTAAAACCTTCACGATGAGGTGCAATACAGAAAGCCTACAGGGAAATGTATTGACGAAGTGATTTTCAAATTTGACGAGCTGAAATTCAGAAAACACGAACGAACACTGAGATTAATACTAATATAAGTTTAATAAATAAAATAATTGAAAATACAAAATTAATTATTACAGGTTTCATGAATTCAGGATGTTTGTGGCTCATGTTCTCCAAAGAAAATAATGTTCAGTATTTCTTTGCGAATTTGTAGAGCTACCCATCATCGTAATTTCCAGAAATTGAAGAAAAACAGGTTCACCCTTCTCGTTCTAACCCGATGATATGTAAATCACTGCGCGACTTGAGATTTTGGCGCCAACGGAGAATGAACAAAAGGCCATTCAAAATGGCATTTTTTTTTTGTTCGAAAATTCCGCGCTTCCGCTATGCTGCCGAGTGGTGTACATTAGCGGCTTCTTCTTCCATTGCATTACTGTCTATAAAGTAAACAAAGCATCCACATCCAGTAATATGTTTACAAAAAGAAGACTATGTAAAAATCCAAAGAAAATTATTGGGCTTCGTTAATCTAATTATAAAAAGAAGTTAAGTAAAAAAAAAAAGATATTTGTAAATGCTGAAGCTCTTTAAAAATCTATACAGACCTGTATTTCTTTTCCAATCCATTATGATTCGTCTTATACTCCGTTCATTATATCTGTGAAGACACGTAACCAATCAATATCATTTCCTTTCTTTACTATAGTTATTGCTTCGTCGCGTCTGGAATGTCATTGTAAGTTACTTCCGGTGTTTACATCGTTTGCGTTCTCGCGCTACAATGTTTTATTTTTATTGGTTTCAGTATTATTATTTTTTGTTTATTTATTTATGTTTGCTTTCATAAAAAGTTTATTTTTAGGCATGTGCATTTGTATTTTTGTGAAGTCGTCTGTTATCGGTGCTGGCCGCTCTCTCTTCTTGCCCGGAGTTTCGAACAATGGGCTAGGCTTAGTGGTAAGCGAGGTTTACTTAACAATACTAACACTGAATGATGATACACCTGCTGCTTCAGTCGTTTTATGATAGAGATCCTCTATGGTCAGACGACTTCAAATAACAAAAACATTCCAAATGATTCCTCTCGATTGACTCTTCAAAGTTTTGCTGGCACAAACGAACAACGGTATGTGTTGAGGCAGCCGCCATGTTCAAAACGGAAGTACGAGGAGTAACTAATGCTCTGTCGTTCACCATATATGGAGTTGTCCGTGTCTTCACAGATATAATAAACGGAGTGTAGTCATTTTCCCCATTTCAGGTTTTTAAACTTCCTTTAGTTTAACTACTTAATTGTGTATTTTATTCGTGATTACGCAATTGCGTAAATTTAAATCATTTACTATTACTTTTGAAGTAATGTTACTTGGTATTTTCAAATACTTACTGTGGCTTAAGTAAGTATTTGTATTTCTTTAACAACTGTATCCATTTCTATCATTATTACGGAAATTGCTCATTTTTTACTAATGGCTTTGACGTCAGGAGCTGCGGAAAATGTTATCGCCGGTAGTGGCTTCATTGGGAAAAGACTGAGCGAGATTAAGTAGAAAATGAGGCGCATAAGCAAATCCAGCAACTGCATCTGTAGCATTTACTTCCCCTTGTAGCCATCGGCGTAGGAGTCCCAGCCGGGAGATAACATTAAACTACCGAATGATTAGCAGTTTGTAGGCGATGACCTTCATTCTCTAGTGGTGGAAGACCCATTGTTGATATGCTAATCTTCGGGCAATGGTTTCCTCTCTTAAGACTCAATGACTTTTCTTCAAATTGCTATATGGAACTTAAATGAAGGTCATACAAATCTCACTGCTTTTTATTATTCATTTGTTGTAGGATTTCCTGGGCATATTTTGAAAATTCTCTAGGAAATGAATTTGACCTTTTATTATGTACGACTCCATAACGTTTTTGACCATTAGTGTCAAGGATGCCTATCCACGTCCGCTTTTTCTTTTGTATTAAATTTTAAACTAAAATTAAAGTAAATTCAGACTTTTTTCTTAATTTTTTTGAAATGAATCTGATTTATTGGGTTGAGTCATAAAAAAACAAAAAAAAAAAACCTTCCATTTTCAAATAAGAATTTTATTTTTGAATAAAAAAAATTACAATTATACCTTAATCTGTTTATATTCACCATTGTTTAAAATGATAGTTGCCATTTATTAGGGAAGCGCTTTGATTCCTTTTGAGTAGAATTTCGCCGGTTTGACGTGAAAAAGATCTCGACAAACTCGAGTCTGGTCTTCACTATAGAACTTTTTCCCCATTAGAGTTTTGCAAAGATGATAATCGGTAATATAAGGTCATTCTCGTACTGGGGGGGGGGGGAATGGGATTGGTGTGTGTGTGGTCGGTTCGCACCGAAGTGCGAGCTTCGTTGCCGAAGCATCCGTGCTCTAGGGAGCGCTAGTGTTCCCAAGACGGCGAACCCCTAGCAGACTCCCTAGAATTACAAGGGAAAGATACTGGGGTGGTTTCCCGTGGCCTTCCCCAGGACGCCATTAAGGAAATGGGATTGGTAGAGGTTGTAAAAACCTCTCCCCTAATTTGATCCAGAATGGAAAAAAAATGTAGGATTTTTGAGCCTTTTTTTTTTTATCTTTTGGGATGGAAAATTCATAACTTTATTTGTAATCTCTCCCCCATTTTAAGGACACGACTTTTTTGTTTTTTTGTTTGAAGACCGTCATTCCCCGTTCCATTGGAACATCTTGGATATGGCTATGGTGAGTACAATGGATGGGGTAGAAGCCAAGCTCCGTCCTCCGTCTTCTTGCTGTATGAGATCTTGCATTATCATGAAGAAGAACGTATTTTTCCGATTAACGAGTGCGGGGCCCTTTTCGAATGAACTTTGATGAACATGCTGCAGCTGCTGGACTTATAAAATTTCAGTATCCGTTTCATTACAATTTAATAGCTCGAAATGAATAATACCATGACGATCCCCTAAATGACAGAAGATTATTTTTCTTCCATCAAGCTCTCTTTTTGGATACGGCTTTGGAGGTGTATCCTTGTCAAGTCATTGTCTATTGTACATTAACATTAATATTTGCAATTCACTTTTTATCACCAATAATTATTATATCAAGAAACGAATGTTTCTGTCGTGAAAAGAAGACTTGTTGCTATCGATAAACGATCCATCTTCTTTTCAGTAAGAACATATGGAAAGCACTCAGATTGTTGACTTTCCCATCTTTTCCAAGTGGTAACATATGGTGAACTGTGACGTGTTTTAATTTGTTTGTTAATTCTCGAGTACTTTGGCGTGCATTATATTCCACTAATGCTTTTAAAGCACTAATGCTTTGGCTTGCATTGTATTCCACTAATGCTTTTAAAGCATCATCAGAGTTTTGGTTCATCCTTCAATGACGTGTCTCCATAAAAAACAATTTTAAAACGTATTAAAAGTCAGACACATTAAATTAACACTACATTTAAAAAACATACATACATAATAGAATGGGGAAGCTTTTCGGATCCTGTTAATACGGCATCCTTTTTCAGCCTGTGGGTTCTGTGTTTGGGCTCACTATATATAGGGGTTCTTCTTTCTTCTCGGATGCTTCTACCAATGGGCTTCTCGTGTTGTCTTCCAATGGTTTTTCTTAACATACTAGTCGGCTACCCGTCGCTTCGCTCCGACAGCCTCGCTTATGTAACGGAAAACAACTTTTTTATTTATTAAACACAAATTATTTATTACACACAAATTACATCAAGAAAACTGAAACTTTTTTTAAAGTTTTTTTTTTAATTTAATTTTTGATGTCTATATTCTCTCGATCTACGACTGCTTTTAGAACCAGCGTGTAAATCATATATCTATGATATATTTTTATTTTTTATAGAGATTAGAATGTAGGTCTCGTGGTCTAATGGCTAAGACGTCTAACTTCTGAGCAGTATTCTACCTAATAGAAATAGTGCATCTTTCTTTCTTGACTCTCTTTTTTTTTTATTCCTATTGATACTTTTCAGTGGTTTTCGAGTTAGAAATAGTTAGAAAATGATGATTTTTGAGTTACAAATAGTGATTTTTCAGTATTCTACCTAATAGAAATAGTGCTTCTTTCTTTCTTGACTCTCTTTTTTTATTCCAATTGATATTTTTCAGTGTTTTTGAGTTACAAATAGTGATTTTTCAGTATTCTACCTAATGAAATACTGCTTCTTTATTCCTTGACTTTTTTTATTCCAATTGATACTTTTCAGTGGTTTCTGAGTTACAAAATTGTTCAGTATTCTACCTAATAGAAATACTGCTTCTTTCTTTTTTGAGTCTCTTTTTTATTCGAATTGTCACTCTTCAGTGGCTTTTGTGTTCCAAATATTGATGGTTTCTGAGTTACAAATAGTGATTTTTCAGTATTCTACCTAATAGAAGTACTGCTTCTTTCTTTTTTTTACTCTCATTTTTATTCTAATTGTCACTTTTCAGTGGCGTTTGAGTAACAAATATTGATGGTTTTTGAGTTACAAATAGTGATTTTTTTCGGTTTTCCACCTCAAAAAAAGAGTGCTTCTTTCTTTCTTGACTCTGTTTTCTTTACTCCAACATCTGCCGTTTACACGCACTTATTTTTCAAAATCACATAGAATTTGGTTAAGTAAAAATATTTAAAATATTGCAACGTTTCGGCATTTACGTTTACGCATTTCAGTACCTTACATGAATAACCAAAAAATCAAAAATTTAACTGACAAAATGTATGATCAATTTCTTAATATCAGAATCATAGAATGTCACACAAAAAAGAATCACTTGATAAATAATTTGAAAAAAAAATGTCAAAAGAATATTAAATAATACAATACATATGGAAGATTACATTTTGATATTACAAATAGGAGCTAAGAAATATTTAACCCCTTTGATTATTCAAAAATGAGACAAATAAAAAAATTAACCACCCTCTCGAAAGAGAAATGGAATATTCCGATAGAAGAAATAGAAGAAACAGAAAATACAATTAATGAATCAAAATATAAAATTAGATAGGTATAAAAAGGCAATTTTAAGAAAAGGAAATTAATTCAATGTAGAAAAATTTCCGGATAAACCTGAAAACATAATAGGTCTCACAGAAAAAGCCTTAAAAAGAAGCTTAATAAATAAAGAAGAGAAACAAAGAATCAGACATCAAATAGGTATTTTGGCTCATTATAACCCCCTGGAAAAAAAATAGTAATATTTCACCTTTGGAAATGAGAGCGTATAACAGAATCAAGAAAAATAAAAATATTGTTATAACACAATCAGACAAAGGCAATAAAGTAGTTATTTTAAATACGGATGATTACAAGACTATGTTAAAAGATCTTACAGAAAATAAGGATACTTACAAGATAATAGATAAATCAAGTGATGAAATACAAAAAATTATAAAGAATAAATTAAAAAGAGTAGGATCAGTGCATAATATGGACATAGAAACAATAAATAGAGATTTCTGCAAAGAGAATACTCAACTACCTAAAATGAGAGTAACTACCAAGACACATAAAATAAAAAATGATAAAGGAATGTTTAAAACATGACCTATAATAAATTGTAGAAACTCTATAATTTACAATGTATCAAAGTATGTAGCCGAATTTCTCAAACCTTATAATCAAAATTCGATAGGGCACGTCAAAAACAGTTACGAGTTATGCAAAAATTTAAAAGGATTAAAAATAAATAAATTAGACAAATTATTTTCTATTGACGTTGTGGATCTATACACGTCTATTTCCCTTACTTTATTAATTGAAGCATTGAACAACCTACTAAACATGGACAAACAATGTAAAGATTTAATAATAGATTTAACCACATTCCTAATAGAATGTCAATATTTGACTATTGACAACACGGTAGTTCAACAGTATTGTGGTCTCTTCATGGGATTACCTTCTTCCGGTTTTTACGCAGAATTAGTAATGGAATACATAGAAAATAAATTTTTCATCAATTATCATAATCAGATTAACTTTTACCAAAGATATGTCGACGACATATTCATAATAGCTACAATAGAAAATGAAGAAACCATAACACAACAATTCAATACAATACATCAAAATCTAAAATTCACCATAGAAAAACAATCCATAGAAAACAATTCCCCTTTTTGGATATCCTCATTTCTAATGATGAAGGAGGCATTAAAACCGAACCTTAGAGGAAGTTTACATCATCAAATGCTGTTTTACCATTCAATTCGTAAATTCCAAAACATGTGAAAAAGAATTTAATAACAATGAATTTAAGAACAATGTTCAGAAAGCTTTCCACACATGCTCATCTTTTGATTTATTTAATAAACACATTAAGAATATTCATAATAGATTTCTAGATAATAAATATCCAGATAAACTTATAAACCATATTATAATAAATAGTATCAATAACATTTATAATCCAAAAGGAAAAGAAAATAATGAGAAAAACATAACTGTATCATATCCGTATCACCCCCTATTCTATAATCAAACTAAAAAAAATTCAAAATAAAGACATCAGAGTTTTATACTCTTTAAATAATAAATTAACATTTCCATTACATATGAAAACAACACAGATAAAAGATAAAGATAGGATGCATTTATTTAGTAAAATGCATTAACAACCCATGTTATTATATTGAAAATAGTGGAATGAAATTAAACACCAGATTTTCAAACCATAAAAGTTGCGTATGTACTGGCAATATAAATGGATCGAATATTTCTAGACACATATATGAAAAAAAACCATAATGCTGATTTTGAAAAATTTATAATATTAGGACAAAATAAAAACAAAATAGTCAGAGAAACAATAGAATCTTATTTTATTTCTTTATTACACCCCTACAATATAAATATTCCTAATGCAAACATAAATACATACATTAATAATCACAGATTCAAACAATATAAAACGAAAAAGTCAAAAGAAATCGAAAAACAAATAAATAAAGTATTTGGAAATGAAATAACATTATATGACGACGATGGAATATGTTAAGAAAAACCATTGGAAGACAACACGAGAAGCCCATTGGTAGAAGCATCCAAGAAGAAAGAAGAACCCCTATATATAGTGAGCCCAAACACAGAACCCACAGGCTGAAAAAGGGGATGCCGCATTAACAGGGTCCGAAAAGCTTTCCATTCTATTTTGTATGTATTTTTTTAAATGTAGTGTTAATTTTAATGTGTCTGACTTTTAATACGTTTTAACAATGACTTTGTTAACATACGTTAAATAATTTTTAATTAAAAAAACAATTTCGTACTCTCCGATCTGTTACGGTGTTTTCATCCTGTACGCTGCATATTTTTTCAACAGTGTCCGTGTATTTTTTTTTTCCTATTTGAACTACTTCATCAACATTACCTGATGAATAGGCACTTTCAGTCCCTCCATTTTACAACTGTAAATTTACTGCAATTTCTGACTGTTGTGATAAACTGAGGGACACCTGCTTACTCCAAACATGTCAAAACTTGTCTTGTTATGATGCGTCATTTGTGTCACTAGCGAGTCTTTAAAATTTATTTCCGAGGGCGTTAGGTTTTTATGACTTACCCCAATATTTTTCGTTCTGGAAACAACATAACCAATTAGTACCGCCTTAATCATATTCGTCAGATTAAGAGAAGCAGGAGTTTGCATTTATGAAGAAATCTTATTCTTTCTAATTTTTGAGCGTGATCTTCCCTGTTTTGTGAATATACTGCTAAAAGTGATTTCAGTCCTATTTATATTAATTTACTTAGTAAATAATAATTTTAAGTTTATTTTCTTTAAAGACGTGATGTGAAATAAGATACAATTAATTAATGATTAATTATTATTTAATGTTGCAGCCTAAATGTTTTTGATTAAATAAAATTATTTTCAATGTTATTTTCAGAAATCCTATAGCATAGATTTTTTTCCTAATCTTTTTACCTTCTCTTTCTGTTACTTTCTATTGAACTGTTAATGCTGACTACTACAAAACATATTTTAATCTTTGAACTCAAAGGCGTCTCTAGATTCTTCTATGAGTCCCTTACTTTCAAGTAAAAACGTAGCTATTGATATTTTGACTAATGAAAACATAACTCGAACGGAAAGCTATTTGATTTCTTCTAAAGGCGCGTACAGACCAAGTTCCAATGCAAACCAACGCCAACTCGACCGAATGTGTTCGTTGGTTTGGGGATTGGAAACGATTGGAAATGATTTTGATTTTGATAAAATGTTGTCGTCCACGTCAGATTTAGTTTTGAATTGGAAACCGTTGGTTGTGGTTCGGTCATTTTACGCGGCAAGGTATTGAATTGATCGTCTCGTAATGTCTTCAAATGATGATGATTTATGTGCAAGTGCCGGATTTTTAGTTGTGAATTCGTTAGTTCAGAAAAAAAAAGAAGAAACGCAAACCGAGACGCTGGTGGATGACAACACGATATAAAAATAGAAGTGCCTACAATACAAGTAATTTGCTGGATGAGCTTCGGAGTTCAACTGCAATACTCTGCAAATATCTATCTTCTTTTTTTTTGAGAGTTTATAATTTCTATCGCTAGGATCCCTTAATGTAGGATTATCCTAGTATAGTTGAATTAGTTTGAGACACAAATCATGGTCCCATTCCATATCGAAACACGAAATAAACAATACGTCCCACACCAGGGAATACTTGCCAACGACTGAAAACGTTTTAACTCGTCCACACCAAATCATTCTCTTTGAAGTATCGGTAAGCGACCGAACGCAGGCCAACGCCAATGGTCGCCTTGGAAACCGTTGGAATGCATTGGGATGCGTTCGCAACGGCTGCGCGCCGTACACATCGATTCCAACGCATCCAAATAACTGTCCACATGTGCCTTGGTATGCGTTGGAGCTTCGCTCTGTACGCGCCTATCTTTAATATGCGCTATCTTTAATATCGATGATGGCGATTAAGAATGGGTTAATTCCAGATATAAGTTTATAGAGCTAACATCCTCTTCCAAAAAAATAGAAAAAAAACGAAATACAGTGATCTCTCACTTATGCGCGACCAAAGGGGACAACGAAATTTTCGCACACCCTAAAATAAAGCTTAAACGCGAAAAGTTAACATATTTATACTAATACTAATGGTACACTACTAATACTAATAAATAAATACGCACATAATTTCCGTTTATGTATTGTAATTTAATAAGAATGTAAAAATTCAAAGTTGTTACATACGTACCAAACTTTTGTTAAACTACATTTTCTTTAAGAAAAAGTCATCAATAAAGGTTTGTTTTTGTTTTTCGGGACCTAACGATGAGAGTCTTTTCAAGTTCATCTAGGTGCGAAAAAGTTCTTTCGCTTCCGGAATTAAATTGAAAATAATCCCGCAGAGTTTCCAAAGCTTCAAATGCTGTTGTGGGGGTTGGGGGAATTTTTGCTGTATCTCCTTCATCGTCTTCCACATCTTCTTGGTTGTCTTTGTTGTCGCCAATTTCTGCTGCAATTTCGCTGATATCCCGCATCTCACTTGTAATTAAGGTTTCGTCGACATCCACGAATTCAGAGAAAGTATACGATGCCAGTCCGCCAGATACAGCATTCCAATCATCTTCGCTTACATCGGCCTCGCTTTGTGTTTCTTTATCGTCTTCGCATTCCTTTTCTTCTGGGAACAAAAATCCTGCCTTCTTAAAACAGTTTTTGATACAAATGTCAGTAATGTTTGTCCATGACGAGCACACCATGTGAATAGAGGACAGTGATCTGCTTCGAATCATCTTTCACCGAACGTTTCATTTCTATAGCAGCAAGAAGACGCTGGATTAAAGTTTTTCTGTAGTGCACTTTCACGCAACGAATGATGCTCAGGTCCATAGGTTGAAGTTTGTTTGTGCAATTGGCAGGAAAAAACATAACTTTTGTATAGTTGAGAGACAGACGATCTTTTGGGTGTGATGGGCATTGATCCATAAATTGGATAACTTTTCGTTTCTCTTTTTCCATTTTACTGTGAAATTTGTGCAGGAAATCCAGAAAAATGCCTGAAGTCATCCATGCCGTTTTGTTACTAGCATAATCACATGGAAGTTTCTTTACATTTTTGAAGCATCGGGGATTCTTTGATTTCCCCATGACTAGTGGAGGCAGTTTATCCGAACCATCGACATTGCAGCACAGCAAAACAGTTAACCTTTCTACACTTTTTTTTACCACCATGGCATGGTTCTTTTTTAAACGCCAAAGTTCGGTCGGGCATTGCTCGATAGAAAAGTCCAGTTTCGTCGCAATTGTAAATGTTTTTCGGATCGTATTTTTTTACTAAATCAGGCAAGTCTTTTTGCCATTGTTCAACAGATTCAATATTGACACTTCCACTTTCACCAGAAAGGACACAAGTTGACAATCCATGTCTAATATTAAATTTCTCCATCCATGTGACGCAGAAAAGTTTTCCATGTCATAACTCTTCGATAATTCCAAGGCTTTCTCTCTTAGAAGTTCAACGTTTACAGGAATGTTGGATGCACGAGTTTCTTTAAACCAGAGAACTAAAACTTTCTCGAATTCTTCGTTCTTTCCGCTTTGAATTCGACTCCTTCTCTTGGCCTGTATTCCACATTCTAGATAAGCTGCATTTACAGCTTCTCTATTTTTCAAAATTCCTCTTAAAGTTGATTCTGGAATACGGAAATGATCAGCTAGCGCTGTTTTTGATTTAAAGCCTTTTTCTTCGTATTTTTTTATGATATCAATTTTAAAAGAAAGCGACAAGTTCGTACGTTTTGCCATTTTTTTACACTGTACAGTACGTAAGCGAATGAACAAAAACCTAAAGCATGTTCCGCGCTCAGTGCTTACCATCCACACCGATTGGCTGCGACTTTTAGTGTCGTCACCCGTTCACCCCTCTCGATGTCAATCACGAGACTAATCCCTCCCCCAATTGCACACCTGTGCGAAAAAGAACGCGTTGAAAATTTTTTTGAAAATTTTCCTTGAAAATTTTTTTTATCGCGCATAAGAGAAAGGTGCATTTTAGGTTTCGCGTATAAATGAATAATAGTTAGCATTGTTTTCCTATATAGCGGCCGGGCCCGCGGGAAAAACGCACACAAGTGAAAAACACGTATAACAGAGGTCGCGTATAAGTGAGAGATCACTGTATTTCGATAATTTTGATAAAAAAAAAATCTTTGTTAAACAAATAAAAATTACAGTTCCTACTGTGTTCCTGAACATGTCTATTTGATAGATTTGTTTTTCTTTTTTCCATTAGAGCCCCCATTGTGTTCTCTTGCATAATATAAGAAATAATGTTGGTATTAACATTAGTAAACTTTTACAATACAGTTTAAATAAGGTTATTTGGAAATATGGCATTTAATTACAGAATTATCCTTTCTTATATTTATTTTAGAGTCTAAAGAAACTATTAAAATACTTTATTTTCATGATTGAAATTCATTTTACCAATTTCACGATAAAAGTTTTAAAAATTTAAAAAGAATGGCTAACTATTCTTTATGGGATAGACCTACATAATTTCTCTATCAAAATATTAGTACAAATATTATAATTACCTCCATAATCTTCGAAGATTATTTCGCATTCTGAATTTATATTTTTGATATCAAAGACGGTAATCTTACAATGGAATCTCCGAGTAGATGGAGGGGGGGGGGGAAATTGTTAAATTCCAAATACGGTCTTTAATTCCTTTTCATTAATATTTTTGACATATTATGAGCATTTTAATAGTGTTTACTTTTGTGATTCAAATTGCCCCTAAATCTAGAGTAATCTCAATACTTTAATGCTGTTGTTTTAAGAGTTGAACATTTGAGGAATACGTGCCTTTGACAAAGATAAGGGTCTTTATTTTCAAATCCTGTTATCTCTATTTTAACTTAAATAAATCTCATACAATACAAACATCTTCATCTTTGTTTAATACATTTGCCGAAACCTTCATTCGTTTTTCTTTTTCAAGAATAAGTTTATCTTCTCAAGACCAGAGAACTCATAGTAAATTTTCTCTTACAAGTAAGAACAGTGAAGTTTTAGATTTACGTGATTTTCATTTTCAACGTTTTCAAGGTTAATTGCAAATAAAAGAGAGAACAGAGGAGCAACAAAGCTCTTTCTGTGAAAAGAAAACAGATTCGGTTCAGAAGATTCATTACTCTTTCAATCAAGAAAAACAAAAGCTAGAGATTTCCAATAGGAACTTTTGGGAAATGAAACGTTCCGAGAAGGTAGATAAGAAAGTTCCAAGTAGCTGACTTCTCAAAACTTCTCAGTCTTTTTGGAGTCAAAAATGAAAAACAAAAACGACAGAAACCGAATCTTCACTCCTTATATCAATGAAAAATAAAATAAATCAATATCCTTCGGTTGTATTGAAATGTATGGTAAGGAAAAAAGTTTTAGAAATATCAGTATTTTAGAAATTTTACTTAGTTTACGATACGACGTTATTGTCTTTGTAACCGTGAAAAGTGCCCTAAGCAATCGAATGTTATAAAATTAGTTAAATTAATACTGCTTTGTTTGATAAAGAATAGAACGGGAGCTTTTTTTCGTACAAAAGTAATGGAAATTTGAATTTTCTAGCAGAAGTAAAAGACCTAATTAATTAAAGATTATAAGAGGATTTGAATTCGTAAAGGAATTTCAAACTCTCTTATAATCTTTAATTAATGGCTACAACATCAAATAACAAAGATTCTTTCTCCGTAGCTGGTTTAAAAGGTTTGAAAATAAAGTGGAATTCAAATAACATACACTTATTACAAAAAAAACGACGCACCTAGAAGGAGTTGTCCGATTGTAATGAAATTTCGTATGCAAAGACATTAGGACCGCCCATGCAAATGATTAAACTTTGGTGTCCAATGAATGAATAGCGAGAGCTACAGCGCATCGGAACTGCGCACTCAGCAGGTGTATATAAGAAGCGATTCTCAATCTGATGGTCAAAATTTCTGTTGCATTGCGAGTTAGGATACCTTTCAACGACTGAAAAAATGCCTCGCCGCAGGATTCGAGCTCATTACGTGCAACTGTAATAGTTTGAAAGAGGTCGTATCATTGGATTGAAAGAGGCAGGTTGGGCAAATCGGATAATCGCTCGTCATTTGGATCGAAGTGATGCGGCGATTAGAAGATGCTGGCAGGAATGGGTGGACAATGGCAGATTTCAGCTTCATGAAGGTAGCAGTCGACCTAGGGCCACAGCAGAGCGGGAGGATAGAGTGATTGTCAGATCAGCTGTCACAGCGCCTGAATATCGTTATCAAGCATCAGACGTGCGACCCGCACACGAGTGTCCACCATGACCATTCACAGACGGCTGAGAGAGCGACATCTATGCTCGTACCGACCGCTGCGCCACCTGCCACTCACGTCTGCACACCATCGGGCCAGATTACAGTGGTGCTTGGCTCGATCCGGTTGGAATGCTGCTGACTGGGGACGTATAGTGTTTAGCGACGAATCCCGCTTCCAACTGTGTCCTGACGATCGTCGCAGACGTGTCTGGAGACGCCCAGGGCAGCGTGCCGATCCTGCTTTCACTATTGCACGCCACACAGGCCCTCAACCAGGAGTTATGGCCTAGGGTGCCATTTTTCTTGATAGCCGGACCCCTTTGGTCGTCATTAGCGGCACACTTACAGCACAGCGGTACGTCGACGACATTCTGAGACCTGTTTTGCTACCCTTCCTTTTGCAGTACCTGGCCTTATTTTTCAGCAAGATAATGCCAGACCACATGCGGCACATGTTGCTATGACCTGTCTTGCAGCTTGTGAAACACTTCCTTGGCCAGCCAGATCCCCAGATCTCTCTCCAACCGAGCATGTCTGGGATATGATGGGAAGGCGACTGCATCCACCAGGGAATGTGGATGACCTAGCCCGACAATTGGAGCAAATTTGGCAAGAAATACCGCAGGAGACCATCAGGGAGCTTTATCACTCTATGCCACGTCGTGTGGCAGCTTGCATTCAGGGTAGAGGTGTTGACCTTATTGAGCTCGTTAATTTGTAACTCTGTAACTCTGAAATAAATCATTCAATTTGTCTGAAATTTTAATCATTTTCTATTCTGTACATAATCTTCCTCTCCACCAATTTTTGTCTCCATCGGACAACTCCTTCTAGGTTCGTCGTTTTTTTTGTTAATGAGTGTATCTTCGAGTCAGTGCTATGCTTATAAGTAATCTTAATAGTGTTTTTTGTTCAGTCTGGTCTCGGAATAATAAAAGATCTGTTTTAGAAATCTTGACAGGAATAGCTTTCATTATTATGAAATATTATTTACAAAACGGAAGAAGATACAGAATCGGAGAAGCTGATGATTTGAGCTAATAGGAATGAAAAGTAAATTGAGTTGACGTTACAAATTTTTAATTGTGGATAATTAATTCGTCATTATTTGTTACGGTCCTCGTTTGAAGCCTTTACTCTTTCAAAAAATTACTTATTTTGATTGAACCCGATCTGGTCACCTAAGAAATTCCAGCATTTTTGTTCCTTCTCAGTCTTCACTCTCTAAGAATGAAAAAATTCATTTTCATTTCCGAAATTTTAGAATAGTTGAAGTAAAAATCAGTGTAAAGTGGCTGACACAATGTTTTTCTCCTCAGCTCATGGTGAAGGAAATGATAAACATCATTACGGAGAATCAGCTTTTGTCCTTGACACAAAACCCTCCACCCCATCGCTCTTGTCCCTCATTACTCGAGTTTCGTCAGCCGATCACAAATTTCCATGGAAATATCAGTGTCACATTGGCTGTTGCAATCATCTTACAAAGGGAAAAGAAAAAGACGAGATAGATGGGGATTGAATTCATTTACTATTAATGGTATGGTTATAGAGAAACAGCTCAGGACGTAGAATCTATATTTTGCTTTTCTTAATAGAACCGTCTTAGATCTCTTAGAGACCAAACAGATTAAGATTAAGTATTTATAATAATAGATGATCGACTAATAAACTGTAAAACAAATGTTGTCAAATTCAGATCAAATGTACTAAAGATAGCGTTTATGGGTGCAATGTACTTCGCTTTATTGTTTCATCAAATATATTAAAAAAGAGCTTTGTAATCACTGATAATCACGAAGCTAAACTGTTTTTAATTTAAACTAGGATAAAAAGTTAATATTAGCTACTTACTTTGATTGGTGGCTCTAAATAGTCTTAGAAACTAAGAAAGATAGTATTTGAAGAGAGAAAGTTTATAATTTTCTAACTTTATTGTTGAGATTTCAGCATTTTTTAAAATTTAAATTAAATAATATATCAAACTTATTAGTCTATTCTTGACAGGTTCGTAAAAAAAAAAATGAAAATTGGCCTTTGATGATTTTTCAGTAGTCCAGTCATGTCGTTGAGGCTTTTTCCTTTCGCGTTCATTCTGAACTTTGTCTACTCATTTGTCTACTCGAAATTACTTTTAGAACACTCCTTTAAGCGAGTGATTTCCAACTTCTGGATTTCAGGTATCGGTAGGATTGGCAGAAGGAACAATAAAACAATAGTCACTCTCAAAGTGAATTACGACACAATTGTGATATAAAACAATAATAATAATAATAATAATAAAAAAAAAAACAAGGAAAAAACGGGTTTTATATTATATCCGTACATATTTCATTTTCGGCCACTTCCTGTGAAACAGAATTATCGCAGATCGGAAATAATATCCCCCCCCCCCCTATATTTATAAGTCATCACAGTACCTAATATCTTCACGTCTGTCCGACTTGTATTTTGAGCTGTGGAGGTGACGCCATGTTGCATTTCCGACCACTTCCACTTCTGTGAGATAGGAAGTGACGTCAGAGCCGAACATTATTTTTTCCCGCCTCTACAAGTCGTAAGCTTCCAATAAGGTATAACTCATCTCCGTCCGACTTATAGTTTGTAGAAATGGCGACACACGCACGAACCTTCTGAAAAGCTTCCTACTTTACAGTTTGTCTACGATGTCGCTAAAACTGCTTAATTACAATTCAACTTGCTTTAATAAAAAGATGACCCTTCTTTTCATCTCAGATCGGTTAAAACTTCGTCAGACTCTCCACTGGTCCAGGGTTCACATTTGGGAAAGACCTGTTTAGGCCTCACTCTAGAAACTTTCTACTGCATTTATTTGCTGTTCTTTTTCCAATGGATAAAAAGAAAAATTCGATTTTAGATCCATCATTACAACAGTAGTGTTCTGTATTTCTAACTACAATTTTAGCGATATGTCATTTACATTTATATTGAATACTATTTACAAATTGCTTAATTTTTTTTTTAATATATTATGCAATGATGTCTTATTTAATAGTAAAGAATCCTTTTATCTCTAGTTGCTAACGGAGATGTAAGGATTGGTCAATTTCTTAATTTCGCTTTGCTCAAAATATGTCCCCATCCGACAGAATCGAAATAGTTTAGTGTCAGGTAGGAGCGTTTTAATTGAAGATCCCCGATGATCGGATTCCACTTGGATCCCGAAGCTCGCATGGGCTTTTTTTTTTTTTCTCCTTTTCTTTGACTCCCCGCTGTTATCAACAACTTCAATCGATAACAAATTCACCACATGGGTTTTCTCACATAAGGAATTGGTGGAAGCTGAAGAAACCGAAGAAAAACCTTTGACAGATCCGGATAGAAGATACCAAAAACCCATTTAAAATTTATCCAAATGCAGTGGACGTATGAAATCCATTCTCAACACAAATAAATGTAAAGAAATTAAAGGATTTCAGTATTGGATTATAGTAGTAATAACAGAATTCCTATTGTAAAACTTTATAATATGTTTCTCACTTTAAAATATTTATTTAGGCAAATTCATTATTGTTAATAGCAGTTTTTATAAGAGCATTATTGTTAATAGCATCGTGGTGCGATGGATTAGACAGTTCCCATCCAAAAGCGGGAAATTCGAAACATATAAAATATTGAAACAATATTGTTAAACGTTGTACTAATATAAGTATTTGAGTTCTTTTTGAAAAAAAAAATGCAGTTATTCGAGCCTTCATTTATGTATGTCAATGGATAGCAGACTTCGCCTCAGCCCAAACTTCAGAATATCTAAATAAAGCCGAATTGTTGAAGAGACAAAAAAGAGACAAGAAAACAAAAGAACAGCACCTGAATCAAGTAGAAATTGCCCTTCCGATTCAATTATTAGGAGAGGAGTTGTTTATGAAAGTACAACTAGAAAAAAAAATCTAGTGAGAACTGTATAAATCCCTTTGGGATAACATAAAACACGTTCTGTGAATTATTTTCTTCAATTCCAATCAAGACGAGGAAAAAGGTTTATTTCTCAAAGTTACGAAGGAAGAAATCTCCAAGGAAAATAACAAAAACAAAACACACAAAAAAAATATTGTTTATTAGTAAGGATTAAGAAGGAATGGTCAAATTAACTAAA
>JAFIDM010000001.1:106073421-106104096 GCA_023159025.1 Thereuonema tuberculata
TGCGTGTGGAGATGACTTGGTCCTGTATTGCGATCATGAACCCTTCGGTCTCCCCAAACAGCTCACCACTCGTCAGCCATCTGTTCGACGCTTCCATGTCGACATGAGGCTGGCTGAGTTCGTGATGATGTCTGCCATGGAGTTCCTTACGAGCCCATGATTCACGCAGCTGCTGAGTGTGGGTGTCAGGGGTGGTGAGTGTTGGAGAAGAGTTTTCGAGGTTCAGGGGTGTGAGGTGTGTGTCAGCCTTGACAATGGCTGAGTGAAGTGAGGAGTCTTCTGCTCTTTGGTGGAAATGTTCCCTAAGTGTATGTACTTGTTTTACGTGTAGGGTGATGAGGTTGATGAGTCCTCGGCCTCCCTCCTTGCGGGGAAGAGTCATCCTTTCCATAGCGGACTTGGGGTGGTGCATGTTGTGTTTCGTGAATGTAGTGCGTGTTGCGCGTTGTAGTGCTTCGAGTTCGGTGTTTGTCCATGGAATTATGCCGAACGAATATGTTAGTGTGGGAACGGCAAAAGTGTTGATAGCTTTAATTTTATTTCTGGCGTTGAGTTGTGTTTTGAGGATTTTGTGAACTCGAGCAAGGTATGTGTTCTTTAGTGCATTTTTGATGTTTGCGTTGTCAATGACGCGCGCTTGCTGGAAGCCCAGGTACTTGTAGGTCTCTCCCTGTTCCATGGATTGGATGGCCAAACCATGGTCTAGTTCAAAACCCTCCAAATTCGAAGTCTTCCCACGTATTAAGTGTAACTTGCGGCATTTGTCAATTCCAAATTCCATCCCAATGTCTTTGGTGAACTGTGTGGTAGCTTGTAGTAAATTAGTAAGTTGTGCATTGTTTGTGGCATAGAGTTTAATGTCATCCATGTAGAGTAAGTGTGTGATTTTATATGGTGTCACAGTGCCTGTGGTAAGCCTATAACCGTGTTTTGTGTTATCTAGTATATGGCTCAGTGGATTCAAGGCGAGGCAGAACCAAAGAGGACTCAAGGAGTCTCCCTGGAAAATACCTCTCCTTATGGGAATGGGATCTGTAGTGATGGAGGTGTTAGAGGTGCGTAGGTGTAATGTTGTGTTCCAACTCTTCATCGTGGCAGCTAAGAATGCCGTGATCTTGGGGTGTACTTTGTAGATATGAAGAATGTGTAGGAGCCAGGAATGAGGGACAGAATCAAATGCCTTTTTGTAATCGATGTATGCGATATGTAAGCTCCTATTCTTCGCGCGTGCCTGGCGCAGGATTACAGAGTCAATAAGGAGTTGCTCCTTACAACCCTGGGAATTCCTGCGACAGCCCTTCTGCTGTTCGGAAAGAATGTTATATGTCTCGATGTGTGTGTAGATCTTGTCTGCGAGGCAGGAGGTGAGGAGTTTGTAAAGTGTGGGGAGGCAAGTGATTGGGCGGTAGTTTGCAGGTTGCGCTGTTTCAGTGTTCTTGCTCTGTAGGTATGTGACACCCTGTGTGAGGAAACGAGGCATATGTTCTGGGTGTTGGATTATGTCAGTGAGTATAAGCGCTAGTTTTCCATGCAGGGACGTGAACCTCTTGATCCAGAAGTTCTGGACTCCGTCTGCACCAGGAGCCTTCCAGTTGTGTGCATGTTTTAGTGCTGTCTGTATGTCTGCGAGAGTAATCTCATGGAAGGACATGCAGGGTAAGTGTTCAGTGAGTTGCTGTTCCTCTGTTATCCATGGTGCTTTATCATTGTGGGGGATAGGGTTTGACCACAGAGACGACCAGTATTCATGTAAAGCCTCGCTGTTGGGAGTGTTTGTGTTAGTTGCAGTAGAGGAAGATGTAAGGGATCTGTAGAATTTTTTCTCATTGTATTGGAAAGTGTTGTTCTGTTGTTTGCGCAGAGTGCACTGTTTGTATCTTTGTAATCTTTTTGCAAGTGCACTGAGTTTTTGTTTTAGTGTGTCGAGATGTTCCTGAACCTGGTTATGATGATTTGAATGTGAAGGGCGAGTATTTATGTGCTTGAATATCTTTCTAACCTGGGACATAAGTTTCTTTGTTTTGTTTCCTGCACAGTATTGTGTGAGCCTGGCTATGTCCCCTCTAAGGTCGCTGATGCGGCCCTCAAGGCGACGTCTCCAAGGGGGGATGTATTCTTGTGTCCGTACAGTGGGAGGTATGTTGTGTTGTTTGATTCCAAGTGCCCGAATGGTTCCCTGTGCGGCACAGTATAGTGTTGTATGTATGTCTTCTAATGTTTGGATGTTGTCAAGGTGTTGTGGGATAGTGTGTGTGTTGAGATGGTATATGACTGTGGCAAGTTGTTTTGATGTGTGTACTTTGGGGAGTGGCGGCCTGAGTGTGGGGTCTGTATTGTGCGAGTGCAGTGTAGAAATGATCATGAGCTGCACGTAATATTTCATTAGTTGTATTGTTGGGGCATGTGTACTGAGAGGTAGAGATTGTTTCTGGGTTTTCCATAATGGTGTCTTCTGGTGGGGTGTGGTTTGGTGTCCTGTGGTTGGATTCAGCGACTTCTTCTTTAATTTGTGCAAGTATGCATGGGAGAATAAGATTGTTTACTACAATTGAACGTCGCTGATCCGCTACCCGCTGTTCGCTAAGCCCTAACGATGGATAGCGTGTGGTGAAAGCTTGGTGTAGTGCCTGTCTGTATCCTGTTAGTTGAGTACCTAACTTTGTAACAGTGAAGAAGTCGCGCATAAGATCCTGGTTCATCTGTGGTGACCATCGGATGCGCTGGCGTGGTTTCCCAGTCTTGGTGGTCGCCTGCTCTGACACAGACGAAACACTTCCGACTGTTCGGGCTGGATGGTGTTGCCCGGGCATTGTGGTAGCCATACTACAGGATGGGGTGCCACTTTCTCCACCACCACCTGCGAGAGACTGTAGTATATTTTTCGAACGGAGGCCTCTGCCTAACCCCCGAACGCGGGTGACTTTATCCTGCGCCACACCCGATGCAGCATGATCTATATTAGAACGTGTTCTCATCATAAATGGTTGGACCCTTTAGCCTACCCTAAAGCTAGTGTAGTTCCCGCCCCCACCGCGAGGAGGTAGGGTCCATGGGGGCTTATTATTATTATTATTATTATTATTATTATTATTATTATTATTGGGTAAATCAATTTATTGATCATAAGTAGCAGATTATCTTCTCATAATAAAAATATTATTAAATCAATGCAAATATAAATAATTCTTAAATAATAACTGATTACGATTAACATAAAAATGTGCAAGAACGTTATCAGTTATTTCGTATTTACAACTTCTTTTAATTATTCTGATTTCGTGACATTTTTACATGGGTTTTTTCTTATCAGCTTTTATTTTTGTATATTTCCTTCCCGAAACCCTTTTTAAAGGGGCTTGTCAATTGAGAAACTGGTTCTGGCTAAATTCCGTCTGATAAGCTTATTTATTTTGCTAATGAAGGCTGCAATCTTTCACAGCAAAATGCATCGCATAGGAAGCAGTCATCGACCGGAAGAGACTCGAGAGACTGGTGATCAGAACTAACGGATATTAGCACCCACCCAGGCAGTAAAAATTATAATAAACAACAAGATGAATGGAAAAGAAAACTACTACAACAAGTCCGTTCATGAAGTTTCTTTTTTTGAAAGAGTTAACATCATAGAGGACATCATGTTAAATATCAACATAATTGAAAGTTATTCGCTCTATTTCGAACTATGCGACTGAGAAGGGAACAGGCTTTGTTGAAAGTTTTTATTTGGAATCTCCAAGACTACACTAGAGAGAGATTATTCATTTAGTCCAGAATATCTTAGCTAACAAATTGTAAGAACTTTAAAGCTGAGAACCTAAGGAGATTTAATGTTTCTTGATACAGAAAATTTTCGCTTTTTTAATCTCTTTTTATTGTTACTTTTATCACAAATATCCTAAATTTAATCACATTGAATCAAAACGAGAAGTTACTGTAATGTGAGCATTTCTTCTCGTAATCTTCATTCGTTATTATTGTTGATGACTTCTGAATTCAAATCAACATCACCCCCTCAATTGCTCCCAAAATAATCACGAACAGGAAAGAAAAATGATTATTATATAAATGAAATATAATCAGAAAAAATTAAATCATTAAAAAAAAAATGTTTAATTTCCATTTCTTTAAATTTTTCTCCTTGATTTCATTTCTGTTGTCAAGTGAAGCACAATTTTAGCTTTCCAGTTGCTATCCAAGGAAGTTCGCGACGTGTTATACTGTTTCTCAAATTAACCTACGGTATAATTCATTTTCAAACATTCTGATAATACGTACAGGTGAATCAAATGCTTCACGTGCAGACGGTTCCAAATGGAAGGCTTGAATTGGAATTCATGCCTTCCGAAGCCCATCTGTCGCGGCAAAATTTCGAACTGGATTACGCTGTCTCCGGCAAATTGTTACTTGTGCTTTCATTAACGTTCTGACCAGTGACAGACTGTTTCTTCTACACTGTGACCTGGACGTGGCGGGTCTCTTTCACCTTCAAACAATATATTACTGCTATCTACCAAATTACAACTGGGGTTGTTACAATATTGATTATTTGTTTAAGATGTAATTAAATTTTGTATAAATAAGATGGCAGCAGCATTGCGATTAATTATTTCAGCGCTGTGCAATCATTACTGAATTCTGCTAAACGTCAGTTGATGCTTTTTAAATTATTAGCTTTTTTTAAAAAAGTAAGTGAATTTACTTAGTTTGGTCGCTAATATTCAAAAGATAGCGGGAATCTTCAAGATACAATAAACTAAAATAAACTTTAAATAACGTTAAAAATTTGTTGCTGTTTTAAGAAAAGATTTCTATTATTATTGTTCTCGCTAGTCTTTGTTTTGTGTCAGTTATTCACTATATTTCAAACCTGTTATTTAAATTGACCGCCTTTTGTTTTACTTCACGGCAGAACAAGATATACAGTGAAACCAGCCACAGGTAAATAACAAATTAAACAGCAGCGCAGAATGTCTATTAAATTTATAATTCACACTGCTGTTAAAAATTACTTTAAATAATGTGCAAATGGTGTATAAAGATATATTACAAACCTTGAATTTTACATAAGATTTTGTAAGAAATGTACATGTAGCAAACGTTATTTACATATGAAGAACTTGCTTTGGTAAATTATGATTTTATTAGCATTTTTAAGAACATAATGTCTCAGAGAGAAATGTTAATATTTCTATTTAATAAAATTATAATATTATAATATTATTTATTGTAATACACATATAAATAAATATTCTTGAATGTAAAGAAGATATTTGCTTTTTACGTAACTTGTTTCGTCTTTATAAAAATTTAAAATCATATCTATTTAATTCTGTGTATTTTTCTTACTAAATATAAATAAGGATCTGATTTTTTTTTGTCATTTATTTAAAACTAAAAAACAAAAACACTGTATGTAATGTCTACGAAATTCAAAAAGTAATAATAAAAATTGAAAGTTTGCTGTGTTGAAAATAAATCAATGCTATTTTGTACATCATAAATTTTAAAATCTCTCTGTAATCGTACTGAGTTTTATCTCAGTGTTCTTTTGTTCTCACCAGGGGGAGACATAGTCTACTCTGTTTACAACATGGCTTTTGGCAATTACTTGAGCAGCGTCTTACTAATAACCCTTGAGGTTTTATCTCAATGGGATTTGTCGTTAGTTTCTTGGAGAGTCCTTACCATAAAAACACTAGGATGAAAGGAAATACTTAAGTGGTTTAATGATTCTACTACATTCGCACACATAAGGAAAAAGAAGTTGACTCGTTCAGAACAGGAGAGAAAAACATCAGAACATTCGCCAAAGAATGAAAACAAAAGTAAGATTTTCTATTTCTCCCTTTACTCCATGTGCTTCTCTATTAGTGCTGATCACGAAACCAACAACAAACATTCTTTTGTTTTGTAGGATTTATGTTATGATTGTGATTGCAATCTTCTTAGACTGGTTTTTGATGCTACTACAGTAGAATCTCATTATAACGGACTAATAGGGGCTGAAGGTTGTCCGTTTTAATGAAAGTCCGGTTTATAACAAAAAATTCTTATAGGGGTGTAATGCAGCAGGGTGACATCAATGAAAGTACAATAGTTAAAAAGTGTTATTATATATCAAATAAAAAACAGCCTTCAACATAGCAAGTTGAATTGAAAAAGATGTGTACGTATACATTGCATTAGAACAAGAAGGTCCAGGTTCATGTTGATTGCTTACGTTCATTGGTTGAAAAAATAATTTATTTTCTGATGGGTTTGTTTGCTGCTTATTTCTCCAGTTAATAACTGACGGAGGTGCCGTAAGTGTTCATAATATGCAAACACATTTTCAAACACACATGGTTGGAAATGTAAAACTCGTCAGATAAAAATTAGCTTCCTTTATTATTAATACAATTTTTTTTTAAACTGTCCGTTATAATAGGATCCGTTATAATGAGGTTTCTGTTGTATTTATTTTTTAATTAGAACTTTTCAGAAATTACATACTCCTGTTAAATATTAATCATCAGTAAAAGTAAATACTATTTTGGATGTATTCTGTAAAATGAAAAAGAAATACAATTATACAGGGTGTTTCAAAAATACACGGCATAATTTCAGGTATGTATTTCCCACATGTAGACAATCAAAATAGTTCATTACAACATATGTCCGGAAATGCTTCATTTCCGAGTTATGGCCTTCACAACATTGAAAATCACCGGAACGTTTTTCGTATTTACAGATGAAGCACAGTTCACACGAGATGGCATAACAAATTTCCACAATCAGCATGTATGGGCGTATGAAAACCCAAATGCAACTGTTGTATCTCATCACCAGGTGCGGTTCTCCCTCAACATGTGGGCCGGTATCATTGGTGATCGATTAGTTGGACCCCATGTACTTGTAAGACTTACGGGGCAGGCGTACACAAACTTCCTGGAAAACACCATACCTCATGTTTATGACGACACTCCACTGATCGATCGTCAGCACGCTCACTTCTTGCATGACGGCGCTCCTGCACACTTCAGTCGTACGGCTCGCCGGTACTTGGATCGAACGTTTCCTGATCGATGGATAGGTAGAGGTGGCCCAATTGCTTGGCCTCCACGCTCACCTGATCTGAACCCTCTCGATTTCTACTTGTGGGGCCATTTAAAATCATTGGTTTATTCGTCTCCGGTGCCTGATTTGGAATCCCTTCGGAATCGAATTGTGGCACGTTCTGAGGACATACGCAACATTCCTGGAGTGTGGGATCGTGTTCGCAGGTCATTGAGACATCGATGTGAGGTCTGTATTCAAGCAGGAGGTGGTCATTTTGAACATCTTCTGTAATGGCAACGACCGGCGGAACGAAAAACGTTCCGGTGATTTTCAATGTTGTGAAGGCCATAACTCGGAAATGAAGCATTTCCGGACATATGTTGTAATGAACTATTTTGATTGTCTACATGTGGGAAATACATACCTGAAATTATGCCGTGTATTTTTGAAACACCCTGTATATTTGCTAAATTAAAATTTGAAGTATTCTATTTATCCTGTGTATTATAATACAATTTTATTATAATAAAATAATTTTGCTATTGTGCTATAAAATCTTTTTAAAGTCATTATAATTTAATTTTTCTCCAAATCGTAAATTGGCGGGAACGATAAAAACATTTGAAAAGAATTTGAATCTGAACAATAGAAATGCATGGGTTTTCAGCATCTTCGCACGTAGTAGTTTGAGAAATATACATTTTTCTTGCGGTTATTTAAATTTTTAATGAATGTTAAATAAAGACCAACAAGACAAAAGAAGACAAAACTAGAAGCATAACGAAGTAGAAATCCATAGATTTTTTTTTTTTTAATGGATCTAGTTTAATACAGTAGCATTTTAGCTCTCATCATTTTAGTCGACTTCACTGCTTCCTCTAGCTTCCAAACTCGGAAAAAAAAAAGACCATCACTAGAATGGATGTTGGTTCATAGAATCTTACATCGCCATCTTTGCATTCGGCGATGGAGTTCGGCGATTATGCAACTTCATCGCTTTCCAATAAATTGTTTTTTTCTTCAAATTCGATATCAAGAAATCGGAATTTCCACGAAATAAAAAGCCAAATATTGGTCTCAAGATTTTGAGAAAACACCGCAGAGGAAAAAAAAAAACAACAACACAAAAAGCTACTTTCGCCCACATGAAAAGTATTCATGTTGAAACAGTTTGTCGTTGATTTGCATCGAAATCTTTTTTTTTTTTCGTAAATCAATAATCCTTTTTGAACTGACTGGTGTTCCAAAAAATAAGTTATTTTCGTCTAAGGTTTTAAACATCTTCCTAATCAGCAGCGGAGAGTAAAAAAAGGATAACAACAACAATAGAAAAAAAAAAAAAAAAAAAAAACGAAATTTAAAGTTGAAGCACCTCTGTCCGTCCGTCTGATAACTCAAAACTCTTTATTATCGAGAGTTCAATTTCAGTGGTATATTGGTTACTCAAAAGAATATTCCATTTCATTTTGGTACAAATCGGATCTAAAGGACCTAGGGACCAAAATGGCTAAAACGTATTATCGTTTCAAGTGCAATAATCATCTTAATAGTTTTTGAGTTACGACCACCACCTGTTTGAGTCATCATCTTTTATTATCTTTGCCAGCTGGATGAGGATAAAAACCAATATTAAAAATCATTCTCCTTAACGCATGCTATCAGATAAACGAACACTACTTTTAGAGAAAGATTAAAGTTTATTGGATCAAATATTTTATTTTGCGAGTAGTTGAAAGTTGTCACGCCAACAATACCTTGCTCGAAGAGCTAACTGTTCAAAACAAAACAATGTTCATCCACAATATATTCATAACTCCATTTTATTTGGGGTTGGTTCTCTTTTTCCATATCCTTATTATTTAAATCCTTTTTCTGTAATATATTTAAGTGTACTTCAATTTTTATTACTGACTAACAGAAGAGATTTCTTAATATTTGTTGGCATCTCTCAATATTAGAGGAATAAATTTTACTATCAACGAATTAAACGTTGTCTATTAATAGCGAACGCCATCACTGAAAAACATTACTTATGCTTTCAATTACCATATTAACAAGTTGGTTTGTCAGCGCTTTTACTATACGGAGGGTTCAGAACCCAATCAGTGTAAATCAATAAACCAAAAAATGAAATAGGTTTTTTAAAATTATGTACCAATAAATAACAACGTTTGTAAATTTGAAGAATGAATTCTTAATTGAAAGATAACATAACTATACACTTGGAGGAGTGATTTGCGCACTTTGTCAACCGAAAGTATAAACATTAGAGTATGACTTAGAGAAAAAATTTCAATTTAAAAAAAAAATGACTTACACTGATTGGCTTCTGAACCCTCCGTAGGTAAGTTTGATACTTACAAATTTTGAACGTAATTAAATCGCTTTTCGTGAATTTCCGAATGCTTTAGTCTATCACAAGCCTAATGAGTAAGAATCTATTCAGTTGTTTTCATCTTTTCATTATTGAGCAACACATATTCGTAAGCTGAGGATAAATGATCGTGATTTCTGAAACAATACATTAATATTAGGAAAGAAATCCTAATTTATAATATTATGGTATTTATTTTTCTCATATTGGAAAAGCTTACAATATTTAAATGTCTAACGGTATATGTAAAAAAAGAAATCTGAGATATTATTTTTAAAATTAGTCTATTTGATTATTGTGAGCCCTGTAGCGAGTGGGTAAAGGCGCTTGGCTTCGGGTTGATCCCGGTCTCGGCGGAGAGCGGGAATTCTCTCCATTCTCCTCCAAACAGATCCTAGGTTCCAAACAGATCCAATGGGTACAAGATTTCTTTCCCGGGGGTTAAAGGCGGGCGAGCATCGGACTGACCACCCGATCTCAACTTAGTTCCATTGGTCACGAAACGCCGGGAGCCTTACCTCCCTCGATCCAAAGAGCCAGGCAGGCTTGTAGTGGGACACTTTAACTTTTAGGTAATTCATTATTTGCCCGAAAGAGCCCAAATGTCTACCGTTATTTGTTTTTTGTTATTTATATGTAAAAATTAGCCATTTCTCCTTACACATTTACCAAAAAATATTGTTAATGACAAAAAGTTCAGTCAATAGAAGAATGGAAAAGAAGCAATTGAAGAGAATTATATCGAACGTTTTTCATTCTAAAGACATAAGATCATATATTGAATACATTACGAAAAAGCTGAAATTTAAATGGCTATTTTCTGTTTTATTGTACTTTGTCTTCTACAAACTCTTTGTTAAGTTCAATTCATGTCCTATACTGTTGTCAATATTATTTCCCGAATGTTTCTTTATTGATATTTCAAATTAGCAAATTATCCAAGTTACTAAAGTTTTTGCTATTCTGTAATCCTCTTTTTAACTAACCTGATCTTTTCTTTTATTTATTTCAACTGAAAAGATAAATGAACTTTCAGAAAGTTAGAGATACTCAAGGGAAAAGATCTGTTGGAAAGTCAAAGATAAGATGGCGTCCAAACTTTAGCGAAAAAAACCGGCAGAACTTAACGATACATTAACGAGATGAGAAGAAAAACATAAGAAGATGAAGCGAATGGTGGTGGCAATCAGAAATAAAGGCATTCTACGACATTAGAAAGAGTTTATCAAAAGATTTAAGAAAACTATAATTAATTAAATCTCATTATTTTTCAAAGGTTTTCAGTGGATATTTGCTAAAATAATTACCAACATATCTAATTAATTAAATAATTAACAAAAAATCATTATCATATTATCTTATTGATCAGAAGTTTTCAGTGAAACTAAATAAGTACGATTTAAACATGAATCAGATAAAAAACAAACAAACCTCAAAATCAAAGAATCTTAAGCAAACAAAGTAAAGAAACTAAACAAAAATTAGAAATTAAAAAACAAGTTACCAAATAACAGATCAAACTGTCATTCCAAGCTTTTTTTTTCTTCTCTTGCTTTCGACGAATCTTTTATTCTTCTTTTCCTTGTCAAAGATTCCTCCGAAAGTTTGGACATGACATAAGGATTTTGTAACTTCTTTTATTTTTACCGACCCCGCTTGGAGGAGTTATTAAGATTCCCGTTTCTTTGCGTGTGTTTGCATGGGCGCCTACAGAGATTTTTTTTTGCAGTAGAGGGAAAAATAAATTGACAACGTAAAAAATAAAAAAGTTTGTAAAAATTGTACTTTATACTGTAAAATTATATAAAATATTGTAATTGAACAAAAGTAATAAGTTGTAATAAAATTTACGGTTTTTTTAAATCATTTAGTTGTTTTGAGAAATAAATTTCATGAATTATAATGAAAATAATAATTCCAGTTTTGGGCAAACTTTCCCTCCCCACTCCTGCGGGTCCTTAACAGCGGGCGCCTAAATTTATTGTGTATATAGGAGGGTGGGGACGCCCTCCACAGTCCAAATCGAATGTCGGAGCCCCGTAAGTCATACCTTCTCGTATCTTGTAGGTTTCTGTCCAGGTTACTTCAGGTGGACAATGGTTAATCTCCACCAGCATTTTGGACAAAATCGGTGTCTATTTATACTGAATCGAATATGCTGAGAACGAGTGTCGAATTAAAATGGCCACTGACCAAATGGTAAAAAATTATGGTAAAAAAATGGTAAAAATGGTAAAAAAAAAATGGTAAAAAATATTATTGAATTTAAGAATGATTCAAAATTCCTTGTACAAACTTTAAAGGCAGCTCAGGAATACAAAAACAAATCATATTCATAGAATATGTATGTCCGCAAACGCCCTCGAATTTGCTAGAAGTTACACTAAGGCTCAAAAATAAAACAAACAAGTACACTGTTTCTTAGCCCTATGTTTTCAATATGTCAGTATGGCGTACACTTACAGGTTCACGTACTCAAAGCTCTTTCCATTCAACAGTAATACACATCTCACAACGTCGATGTATGGATTACCGAACATGTACAAAAATGCGAGACCTTTCACATCCAGCCGCCATAGCGACTCTTGCAACGAGGTCAGCATCAGAGGCAATGGGGTCACATAGATGATTCCTTTGAGTAACTCCAGAGGAAGAAATCAGTGTAGGACAACTCACACTGACCAACTAATGTGCTGCCAAACAGCGGCCTCTAGCCCATTCGGGTGGCGTTTGCGGACAAATGATCCACTATGAATACTGTTTGTTTTGTATTCCTGACCTAACTTTAAAGTTTATAAAGAATTTCCAATAACCCTATAAATATCAATATATTTTTTAATCAATGATTATCAATCGATAAAGAAAAAAATAGAAATACAATTAAAACTCAAGTCGCTTCAAAATCAAAGTTCGCAAGATTTATTAAACAATCAATTGTAATTTTGCTTTTATAATTTGTTTGGGAACTATTTAGTGCGTAAGAGACTTTGATTACTTACATACGATTGGCCTTCTACTGGTCATTTCAGAACAAATATTAATCACATTTACCATATACTAAATCTTTTGTTAAGTTAATTACTTTTAGTATGTAATTTTTACTTTTTGTTGTATTTCTCGAAATATTTTTGACTGCTAGCGTTTGGTGTACTTCATAATTCGTATTAATTGATTTATTTTTATTCTTATTCTTAAAAAGCAGTCTTTTTTTTTTTCCTGATGGAAGAATAATAACAAATGCTAAGTAATTATAACAGAGTATTATGCTTCAAAATTACAAATTAACAAGAAAATGGTCAGTATACTTTCTTTTTTCAATAAGTAATCATTTCATTTGTTCATTTGTGGTTTTTTAAGTCAGGTTTCGTGTTGTGTGTGTGTTCTGTCATCATCTTTCGCTATTTTTACTATTCTGGGGATTATCTTTATAGAATGCTTATACTCGTGAAAGCATATATTATTCTATAATATATTCTGATAAGATGAAAAATGGCACAAGTTTAATATTTAAAAGTTTCAAATCCAAAGTTAAGAGTCTTACTGAGATATCTAAGAGAAGGAAAGAAAAAGCATTAATATATAATCAAGGACTAGAAGCTTGAGAACAGCGAAGGACAAGATAGGCCTAAAGTAATCGCCAGAGATAAGTTTTCCTTTTATCCGACATGGAATTAGGGAAAAGTTTAGGACGCTATTTTGAATAGTTGCCGCTCCTTGAGATTGCAATATCTTCTTAAATATTTCTGCTATTAAAGGTTAGAGATTATGAAAAAATAAAAGAATGTTCTTAATTAAAAGATGCGAAAGCAATGACGTGAAATTTTCATTTTTAATTATTCGTAATTGCGCCGACTGAAACATCTGTGCTTACGCCTACCTTACCAAAGAACAGAGGGAATCCGCCGTTGGATTGGAAACAAGCTTGCCTTTGGGTTGGAAAACATTTTTGACGTGAAATAGGAATGTTAATTTTTGGAAGTCAGTCAGGAATGTCACTTGTAAAGACATTCTGAAACTTGGGTATCGATTTAGAAAGTATATAAGAAACACTGGATATCTTAGTAGAATGTAATAATCACTTTTCTACCCTGATTAATCTGTTACTTTATTTTTACATTTTTAAAATTGCTATAATTAAGGATCGATTTAAATACAAATTTATCTGAAGTTGTGGTTGGTTATAGTTTACATGAGTACAACGCCTCAGAAGCTAATTAGTAATATTAAAGTTAAAGCAATCCCATAAACAGGCCATGTAGGTCCAAGGGAGCGCGGGAGGTAAGGCTCTCAGCGTTTCGTGACCAACGGGACTAGATTGAGGTCGGGAGGTCAACCCGACGTCCGCCCGCCTTTAACTCCCGGGAAAGAAACCCGATACCCATTCTACAGAGGGCTGGGTAGACCCTAGGACCCGTTTGGAGGAGAATGGAGCGTGGAAAAATTGCATTTACGACAGGAATTTTCATTATTCATAAAAATCTATTTTAAAAGTTAGGAAACAGCAAAGGGGATGTTCTACTAACGAGATCAATTTAATAATGATATTTTAACAATCGTGCTATTTCCTTCATCAAGAATTTTGTAGGTCCGCGATAAAGAAAGATTTCTTTGTTATTTCCTTTCTTGATGTACCGCTGAAAGGTAGGCAGATTACAGCAGAACTTCTTCAAAAAAAAAAAAATCCTAAGAACAATTAATGTTGGTTCTTCATTTTATTATTTTCTCTTCAAGTTGTGACGAATTCCATTCAGTTATTAATACGAAAAAAGACTGGAGAATAAAAACTCTTCAATTTCTATGAATTTCTAGGAATTCCCTACTACTTTCTATTTTAAATATAATGTTATTTCGTCTTATTTATAGAACAAAATTTATCACTTTATGAAATTTCTAGGAATTTGATTATCCTTAAAAAAATTACTTTCCTTATATTAGAATAACATCAGAAATACAAAAAGTCAAATGTAAATAATTACACATGATTTGCGATAAACTGAAACTTTCATTTTGAAAATTATCCCATTTATTTTATTAATAACACTCTCATACTTGCGATTTTAGATTTTATTATATATCAAAAAAAGGTAATTTAAAGAACAATAAAAAAATTAAGAATTATTATGTGGCCTACTAAGTACATATAACACATAGTGATTACACAGTTTTTAATTAATGTTTCTAAAAACCTTCAAGATACAACCAATCACAAACATTCTACAGGAAAGAGACGAAATATCAAGTAAATTTCCCAAGAGCATTGCATTCAACGAGAATGACTCTTAATGGAAAGAAATGGAACCAAAAATAGAAGAAATTGAATGGAAATTGGATTGTGCTTCAGGAAAGAAATATGTTAGTCTCGTGTATCAGAATTAGCTCAGACCCAAATCTAGAAAATTACTGGATTTCAGTTAGTTAAGTTTTTCAGCATTCAGGAAAAAAAATATATATTGAAATGTAATAATTATTTTTATTAAGATTTGGTGGAAAACTTTAAACTTGAACTAAGTACTCGTATATCTTTCCTAAACAATGTAAGGAATACATGTAATATTAGTTTTCATTTGTTGATGATGCGAAGTTTTCAATTGATATATTTAATATGTGATTTTATGTTTGAACGCGTACCGTGCTAAAAAGGGAAGACGATTTTTTTTTAAACATGATATACTTTATGGATATTTAAAGTTTGAGCAAGTATTGCAATTTTTCTATTGATAATCCTGATCCCTCGAAATGAAAATTAAACAAGGGAGGGATAGTGATTAGTAAACCAATCACAACGGCTTCTGAGTCACCTTTACTTTAGAATAGACTGCGCCGGGGTGGTCTAGAAAATGCGAGCGTGAGTCTCTTTGCGACCCCATGCTATCTTACCCATCGCTATTTATATGGAATAATCGTCATTCTTAACTCAAACCTTGTTAATACACTGAATTCCTAATAATGATTTAAAAAAAAAAAAACTTAAGTTGAGAAAGTGTGAAAAGATTTAAAATGGGGAGAAAAAAATAAAGAATAAGAATTGCCCAGGAGGGGATCGAACCCACGACCTTCGCATTATTAGCACGACGCTCTAACCAACTGAGCTAACAGGCCACCTACAGCATTCAAGAAATCCTAAAACAGTCGCTTCCTAAGTATCTACTTTAAACAACGTGATACTAATTTTAGAGAAAATAAAGTAGTTATCAAAATCCCAATTCTAAAGGATTACATAACCAATATCTCATAATGTCATAAGTTGAGAAACTGTGAAAAGCTACTTTATTACAAAAAAACAAATATATACTCTCCTGAAAACGACCAATATTTCGTTAATCGAACAGATCAACTTTTTCGAGGTCTCAAATGTAAATAAATAAAAAATATGCAAAATAAATAAATAAACGAAATATTGGTCGTTTTCAGGAGAGTATATATTTGTTTTTTTTTGTAATAAAGTAGTATTTTATATGAAATGTCTAAAAGTTTTTGTGAAACTGTGAAAAGATTTAAAATGGGGAGAAAAAATTGAAGAATAAGAATGGCCCATGAGGGGATCGAGCCCACGACTTTCGCGTTATTAGCACGACGCTCTAACCAACTTCGGAGCTAACAGAAACCGTTGCGAAGCATTGTGGGATATGTGTCCACGGACAGACAAACAAACTGGAGCTATAAGGCGTCTTTCAGAAACCTAAAAGTACGTAATGTACTAAACGGGCTGGATTAATTTTTCTTGTTCTGGTAAAACTATTATTCATGGACAACTTTCATTTATTTTATTTATAGAAGGACCTTTGAGCAAAAAAGTTTTTATATTGTAAATGAAGAACTGGGGAAAAAAATTAAGATAGGAAATAGAAACTAACAATTCCACAGCGGTTTTTTAAAGATGGTTTGTGAACTTTTCTACCTAACACCCACATCGACCGAATACTAACTGCTTTGCTTCTTGAGAATGAATAAACGAAATAATTTATTGACGATCTAATTTCATCCAGGCAATGTTGTGTTAAATTTCCTAATATCTATTGAAGGTAAACTGAAAAACATTTAAATAAGAAATAAAACAAAAGTTGAAAAAACAAAAGTACAGTTTTATTTACTTTAGTTATCAATCAATAAGGCACTACAATGAGAATATTACATCGTCGAACGGAACTGAATCAGCATATTCGACTATTTGATAATGAATCATTCATCAAAGAAATGCAAACAAAGCACTGCAAATAAGGTAATACTAAGCAAATTCCAGACTGCGGTATTCAAACTGAAATCAATTAGGATAATGGGTAATTGCTTTGAAAACTATCGTTTGATCGTAAACTCATTGCTTAACATCATCTATAATTCATTTGCTGGATTAAATTTGAGATTCAATCAAACTTCGTTATTCTGTTATTTTAAATAAAAATTTAATTCGATGGAATTTTCAGTGGCTTTGAAATATCAATTGATTTGTATATTTCTAACATTTGGGTCCGAGAAAGATACGAACTACATAAGTGTCTTTCAACTAACTAGGAAATACTAACTTTGTTACTCTCATCCCTTATTGACTCCTTAGTAGTGTCTTAACAATAGTTCATTACATTCCTTGAAATCTGCTTCTAGTTTTGGTTTCATTAGGCAGAGTAATTTTAATAGTAATTTAGTGGAGACTGGGGATTAGAGTTTGGGGTATCCATTTGATAAGTTTCGAATCAAAATAATGCTTTTCACATTTTATGTTGGACCATAAAGAAGCATTTTACCCAATTTTAAAGAAAGTAATCCAGACGTTTGGGCGAAGGATTTCAGGGGTCACTTTTGAAAAGTGGGAGGGATGCAGACCAAAATAAAGTAAGTTTTAAGTTGGACTACAATTAAGCTACGAACCAAATTTTATGCAAATCCGTTCAAGCCGCTTTGATGTGATGTGCTGACTGGACAAAACACAGAAGAAAAAAAAATAGCATGACGTTACGTGACTCATAAAGTCAGCATTCTTGTGTTTCTTTTTCTTTCTTGGCTACTTTGCCTTCTGAAACGATGATTTCTAAATATGTTTTATACTTGCTCCAATCACGTTCCTTCACTGACATAGATCATGTTAGTTGTGCCAATCAGAAGCACATCAAACAAGATTTCAAGCATGTATTCTGGAATTGCAGTGGTGCTGTATGTTTAGCAGATAAAAAATAGTTGCCGTGGCTTAAGCCCCAACCCTCGTACTTACTCAACATTTCCTATATTTATCTTCATAGTAACACAAGAACTCCTCAAAATCTGAGATTAAGAAAATAAAAACAGCATCCAAATATGGAAATCAAATCCTTAGGCAGCCAAATGCTTACCACAAAAGGCATTTGACAAAAAAAAATAATAATAAAGAAAACAAAACAGCTCTAGTTTTTGAAGGATCATCTGTCTTCTATGAATGTATTACTTTCGCCTCGTATGTCTTTTAAGTCTGCGCTGGCTGAAGAGAGCCTAATAAGCTTGACTCAAAAGGTTTTCTTTTAACCTATATTTATTTTCTTTCGTTTAGCTTCTTAAATTTAAAATTCGTTTTATTCCCCGATTTTCACACTCGTTGCAATATTCTTAAGGTGTAAAAAGAAATAAAAACGCACATAAAAATCATTGAGCTGCTTTTGGAATTTTTGAATCCAAGACAGACTGTTTTAGGCTTATTAGCCATATTCAGTTGAATTCAGCCAGTATCTGCAGCTCAGTGAAAACAAAAAAAACATAAGCAAAAGACAAGTAAATAAAACAATGGCCCTTCAAAGAAAAATCATTAACAAGAAAATTAAAAATAAAAAAGGGCAAAATGTTAATCTCCGCTAGTAACCACTAGCTTAGAAGAGATTTAACTACAAAAAGACATCTACATAATGAGATAAATTAGCGTGCGTGAAACAATTATTAAGGTATAAAAAGAAATAAAGACACACAAATCAAAATCACTTAGCTGCTTTTGAAAGTTTTGAATCCAAGACAGACTATTTGTGTCTGTCTTCTTAAACCTAAATTTAACTTTATATTTGGTTATTGAAAATATTCCATATTCCTGTTATCTTTCTTCATTTCGATGATTTCATTTTTGTTTTCGAGAAAGATTCCCCCCGAAAGTTTGGACATGACGTAAGTGATTTTGTAACTGCTTTTATTTTTACCGACCACGCTTGGAGGAGTTATTAAGATTCCCGTTTTTTTGTGTGTTTGCATGGGCGCCAACAGATATTTTTTTTTGCAGTAGAGGGAAAAATAAATTAACAAGTAAAAAATAAAAAAAATTGTAAAAATTGTTCTTTATTTTGTAAAATTATATAAAATAATGTAATTGAACGAAAGTAGTAAGTTGTAATAAAATTTACCGTTTTTTTTAATCATTTAGTTGTTTTGAGAAAGAAATTACAAGAATTATACTGAAAATGAAAATTCCAGGTTGGGGCGAAATTTCCCTTCCCCACTCCTGCGGGTCCTTAACAGCGAGCACCTAAATTTATTGTGTATATAGGAGGGTGGGGGGGAACGCCCTCCACAGTCCAAATCAAGTGTCGGAGCCCCGTAAGTGATATTATAGGTTTCTGTCTAGGTTACTTCAGGCGGAGAATGATCAATGTCCACCAGCATTTTGGACAAAATCGGTGTCTATTTATACTGAATCCACTATGTTGATAACGAATGTCGACTTAAAATGGCCACTGACCAAATGGTAAAAAAAAAGGTGCTTGTTATTATTGAATTTAAGAGTGATTCAAAATTCCCTGTACAAACTTTACAGGTAGGTCTGGAATACAAAAACAAATCGTATTCCTAGAATATGTACGTCCGCAAACGCTCTCCAATTTGCTCTCCACTAAGGCTCAAAAATAAAATAAACGAGTTGACAACATGTTTCTTAGCCCTATGTTTACAATATGTAAGGCCCCTATTACACTAGACCGCCAGGCGCTGCAGCCAGCTCTGCCACCGGTGACTCAGTCGGCGACACGTGCAGGGCAACCGGTGGCGCAGCCAATCACTCGTTGTTCGGTCCTACGGTAATTCGGTAGTTCTCGCCAGGCGAGCAGTCTGTTTTCTGTGTTGGCTGCCAACGTGGTCGCGGGGAACGGCAGCCAGTCAGCAGCCAGTTTGTGGCGACGCCACCGGCTGCCCTAATCTAAAGGCTCCATAACAAGGCTCCATAACATAATCTAAAAGGCTCCGTCGATGCATGAATTACCGAACATGTGCAAAAATGCGAGACATTTCACATCCAGCTGCCATAGCGACTCTTATGACGAGATCCGCATCAGAGGCAATGGGGTCACGCAGACGATTCCTTTGCGGTAACCCCAGAGGAAGAAATCAGTGTAGAACAACTCACACTGCCCAACTAATGTGCTGCCAAACAGCGCCCTCTAGCCCGTTCGGGTGGTGTTTGCGGACATACGATCCACTATGAATACGGTTTGATTTGTATTCCTGAATTTCGAATTGTAAAGAATTTTGAATCACCCTGTAAATATATTTTTTAATCCAGGATTATCAATCGATAAAGAAACAAAAAGAAATGGAATTAAAACTCATTAAAAAAAAAAAAAACTCAACTCATTTTAAAATTAAACATCACAAGATATGTTAAACAATTGTAATACTGCTTTTATAATTTGTTTAGGAACTATTTAGTGCAAGAGAGCTTTGATTCTAACAAATTCATAGCTAATCGATTAAAAACTGGCTGCAGTTTACTTACATTCGATTGGCCTCCTACTGGTCATTTCAGAACAAATATTAATCACATTTACCATATACTAAATCTTTTGTTATATTAATGACTTTTAGTATGTAATTTTTACTTTTTGTTGTATTTCTCGAAATATTTATGAATGCTAATATGTTGTTGTATTTCATAATTTGTACTAATTGATTGACTTTTATTCTTATTCTTAGAAAGCAGTCTTTTTTTTTACCTGATGGAAGAATAACAACAAATGCTAAGTAATTATAACAGAGTATTATGTTTCAAAAATACAAATTAACAAGAAAATGGTCAGTATATTTTCTTTTTTTTTTTTCAATAAGTAATCATTTCATTTGTTCACTTGTGGTTCTTAAGTCGTGTTGCGTGTGTGTTTCTGTCATCATCTTTCGCTATTTTTACTATTCTGGGGATTATCCTTATAGACGGCTCACAATTGTGAAAACATTATATTATTCTATAATATATTCTGATAAGAAAATGGAAAGTGGCACAAGTTTAATATTTAAAAGTTTCAAATCCAAAGTTAGGATTCTTACTTAGATATCTAAGAGAAGAAAGGAAAAAGCATTAATATATAATCAAGGACTGGAAGCTTGAGAACAGCGAAGGACAAGATAGGCCTAAAGCAATCGACAAAGATAAGTTTTCCTTTTATCCGAGATGCAATTTGGGGAAAGCTTAGGACGCTATTTTGAATAGTTGCCGGGTGAAATTAATTCAGGTCCCGAATGCTTTATTGATGACTATGTACATAGTTTCATTTACGACAGGAATTTTCATTATTCATAAAAATCCATTTTAAAAGTAAACCATTAATGGTGGAAAAGTTAGGGACTAGTAACGGCAACGTTCTTCTAACGAGATCAATTTAATAATGATATTTTAACAATCGTGCTATTTCCTTCATCAAGAATTTTATAGGTCCGCGATGGTGTAATCGATAAAGAAAGATTTTTGCTGTTGTTTCCTTTCTTGATGTGCCGCTGAAAGATAGGCAGATTACAGAAGAACTTCTTCAAAAAAAATCCTAAGAACTAAGATATCTCATTGTTAAATGTATTTTTTTTTACGTCAATTAAAAAAGCTCGATTTTTTAAAATAAAAATGATTTATTAACAGTAATTTGTAATTTAGTCTATAGGTGTTACTTACGCTGCATTTTATAAATGTTGTTTTTTTTTTTTCATTTTATTATTTTCTCTTCAAGTTGTGGTTGTGATTCAAGTTTTGTGTTGTGTGTGTGTTTCTGTCATCATCTTTCGCGTTTTTACTATTCTGGAGATTATTCTTATAAAATGCTTATAATCGTGAAAACAAAATTAAACTTTATATTTGGTTATTGAAAATATCTTATATTCCTTACACGATGGAGACAGTAACCCCTCAAAAACTAAAAGCAAGAAAATAAAAAACAAGAACAAAATGTGAATGCAAATCTTTGGGCAGCACTCAGGCTACCACAAAAGGAATTTGACCACAAATCCCAGAGTATCAGCTCGACTCAAACAGGCATTCTTATTTGATCTTATATTCCTGTTATCTTTCTTCATTTCGATGATTTCATTTTGTTTTCCTTCTTTTTATCTTCATAAAATATTTTAAAGTTGCATGAGTATCATACCTGTTACATGAAATCAAAAACAAATCAAAACAGCCAAGTTGTTCTTTTTTAAGTTTTTTCCTGTTTTGTTCACTACAAACATTTTTTATAGATCAACAGAATAAGACATTATCATCCTTAAACAAGGATGACGTAGTTGTAAGCGTTACATCAAACTATCTAATATTTTGGTAAAAAAAATATTTATTTATTTCCGAAGAAGGAAGTAAACGGTTACTTTAGCAAGGGGAATATGGGTTTCCTTCTTTATGAAGTTATCCGTCGTACAGAGTGGAGAGAATGTTAAGTTCTAGGAAATAATTCGTTTCCCAGCCGTCAGTAACATTTGTCTAATGCGTAGGATTGTAGCCTACATGTAACCTGTCGTATTGAAACCACTAATGAAAACGAAATTTACCGCACCATAAAAACTTGCGCGATCTCGACGAGTTCAGACCTGCAACTACTCATATCGTTGGAAATCAAACTAATAATTCATCTTACTATTAATGTATACGGACAGATGGATTTGAAATGCATCAGAAAAGCCAGAAATTGACCAAAAATGCAGTCATGCTTTCGTATGCATGACCACAACCCTTCACAGTACTAAATCCTTCTGGCATGTGTATTATAATTGTTTTGGTGAACATGATTCCATTCGAGAAAGTTTTCGGTTATTATATTTAACTATCATTTATTAATCCGCAATTTTCAAGTCGACCTTCTCTTTGACAATTGATTTGATTCAAAAATCATTGTTCAAAATGTTGCAAGGAACTCGAGGAACTTTAGGACTAGCTTCAATAATACATTGTTGTTATTATGCTAGTTATGCTGCCATTTCACAGACCTATTCATAGATACTGGCATTATAAAGCATAGTCCAGATCCCATACATTTTTTGTTATTTAGGAATGATGAAGATTTTTTGATGACAGATTCTAAAGGAAACCATGTTTGCTAATGAATATTTTATTGTTATCAAATAAACGGTCCTTTTCATTTAAAAAAATAAAAACAATGACAATGAATTTTCCCCACTGATCCCAGGAAATACAAACAGTTTCAACACTTAGCTTAAGGTCGAAAACAAACAAATTTAACCGAATTTCAAAAACTTTCACAAAATGTGTTCAAATTGATGCCCGTTAATGCCAATGCACAGTTGTGCACGTGTGATAATTGATCTATGAACTGATCTCAACACACTTTCGCTGTTTCCATTACAGTACACCACTGTGTTGTGGTGTAGTAGTTGATGCAGTGTACATGTGATCTTTCACATATCCCACACCAAAAAAAAAACCAAAAAAAAAAACCGATGGTGTGAGTTTGGTGATCTCGCAGCAACCTTATGGCCTTTGGTATCTATCACACACACACTGAAGCGCCATTGCCTTTGATGATTTGTCTCTCCAAGCCACCGTGGGTTTTCCTCACTCTAGCAATGAACGTTGTGGAGATCTCTTGTAAATTGGGCTTCATCAGTCCACAGAAAATATGAGATATTATTTCTGGATGTTCATCATACGTCGCTATTATCTACACGGGCTGGATCATCCTGCTCTTCCAACCCTTGATGGCACCGCCTGTCATACGGGTGAAACTAATGAACTCTGGAAACACGGAGGACTGATTGGTTTATCTGGATGGATTCTTTCTGTCAGTATATGTCTGCGCACACATCCTGACTGCCAAATGCATGTTTGCTTGCTAGTACATAACATAGGACCATGTAACAAGTTCATTTACTGGATAAGAAGCCGTCCTTACATTCTACAGCTGGTGGTCTCCAACTTTGGATCTACTTTTTTATTATCCATTAACAGGATTGTTTGACAATAATCATCTGCGGAACTTTCCTGACATTTCCTACTGGGAAGCAGTTTCGTCTGAAACTGTAAACTGAGATAGCAGTTCGTCGTAAATGTACTTTATATAACTAACATTCACATTCAAAGCATCAGGATAATTACAAGTAAGTTTCAATGTACTTTCTAACAACATTGTACCAAAAACGATACTTACAACTTCTTATTCCAATGATTCATGTTTCCTAACAACATTTCTACAATTCAGTTTTGAGTTTCTATAAAAAAGTAAAGGTTGCAGAGAAAGAAAAAAGATCTGTCATATATATGATCGTTAAATTAATTTTAAATATTTTCAGAGCAATAGTACTTTTGATTTTCAAAATACACTTGAGGAAAAAAACAATAAAAAAAGCAAAAACAAAAACGATGTACACTACAGAAAAATAAAAAATAGAGTGACAGCCGTGAAAATCAGTGTACAAATAACTTTCACCTTGATATGCAAATGAAGGTGAAAATTTCATCGCCAATGAACTCACTGGACATTTCCAGAGCGCATGAGAAGGGAGCATTCTCGAGCCAATGTAAGGAGTGATATTCACAGATATGGGCAAATCTGACTGGTTTCCGTTACGTTAAGTCGTCTGTGAAGATGCTTCTACGACACACGCTTTGGCAGTACTAGCAACGAGTTTGACGAAGTTGCATCATAGGTTTAAGAGAAGCCGTTGTCGGAGAGATCAGACAATGTTGGCAGCAGGAGGGCACAGAGCCTTCACAAAGGATCTAGACGTCTCCGGGATAACAAGTGCTCGAAGAAATCGTGCGATCACGAGAGGCCACAAAACGACTCCAATGGCGTCCCTGAAGTCCATTCCTCAATCTATCCTGTAGTATCAAGGGCTCCCATTCGACGACGACTGGCAGAGGCAGAACTTCATTCTTAGTATCCTTTAAAACGTCTACCACTGACAGCTAACATAGGCAGCACAATCTAAAGTGGTATTTTATGAGCCTGGGAATCCTGGGCAGGGTCCAACTGAAGTCGTGTTGTGTTCAGCATCGAATCCCGCTTCTCACTTGGCGCAGATGATCACCGTATCCGTGGATGCAGGAGGCAAGGTCATTGCTCAAATTCAGCTGGAGTAGACCTACACCAATCGAGCATACCTGGGATATGTTAGTAAGACAGTTGCAGCCAACATGGAACTAGCCCATCAACTGCAGAACATCTGGCAGAATCTGCCGTAAGATAATATGAGATTATTAATTGACTCCATGCAGCACTACATCGCCATCAGAGGAGATTTGCTACGTATTAACAATGTGACCGTTACGTTCCCGCTGCTCCACAAAAAAAAGTACTTTTTCAATGAAAACCTAATCTTTTTTTATCTTAACATAATAATTGCGTCTGCAAAGTTTCATAGCGATAGGACACCTTCTTTGGGATGCGTCATTTTTTTTTATAACAGAGTATTTTTTTAAAAGAGTAATCTGTCGTGGATTTCGTGAAGAATGAACTTATCTTAAAAAGTTGTACAATGACTTCATAAAAATTCCATCGAACTTTCAAAACTTGACATCCCTGTATTTTTTGCCGAGATAATCGACTCAAATTCCAAAAGATCAACAATACTTTTGATGGATTCTCCTGTCAAGTTCTGAAACTAATCTGTCGTCAACAGCTCAGATCTCTTCAAACTTTTTTCTCTCTCGTCCCTGACGACCACTACTCACTGAAGCACACACAAAAAGAAACAAGGTTTGGATGATCTTTTCGTATCATTCAGTAACATTATAGGGACGTCTTTGAAGTTACTATTGTGACGGGGCGAAATTGTTCGAATTATGTAAACTGTCAGAGGTGTTTGAATTTATTTATAAAAGCCATTACAGTATTTAGGAAGTGAGTGAAAAAAATTCATTTTCTGTCATTAAATTATTATTAAAACTTAAAAAGATAATTCTTCGAAATTAAAGTCAAATCTATTCTGATTACAAAGAGATAACTATAAGGGACGAATCAACTTGCAAGTATTCAAGATACTTATTGTGATTTTCTTCCTTCAATTTATCAATATATCATTACAAATCACCCCCAAGTTTAAGGCAGACTAATAGGATGCTTATTAACCTAGATATGTTATGTGTTTGATCTGCTTTAATCATTACTACGGTACTCGACAAACGATAAAATTATTATCTATAATAAAAAAAGGGAAATTTGTAGATATGGGTGTCTGTTCCAAATGTTTAGCATACTTCCCAAAATGCTACAAACTTGAAATTTGGCTTGTGGGTTCCATAGTGTAGACAATGTAAAAAGTATAAAAATTAACTTTTTAGTTTAATGACCATGACTGTGGGGCGGCAACCCACGCTACACCTGAGTTAAGCGGTCTGCATTGCTTTCCCCTGCCATATAGGTATTCGCCCAGCATGGCGGAAGATGTTAGTTGGCGCTTCGCTCCTGACCGATGAAGCCAGTGGCTTCTCGCAGTTCCAATGATTTACACTAATTTAACATTAATTTATTACTATTATGTGATTTTTTTTTACCAACTGAGGAAGGTTTCAAGTGATGGAGGTGTGGAGAAGGCCACAAAGGGCTGGGAAGTCGTATGTTCTCCGATCTCGATATTAATTTGCTAAATAAATAAAGCATTTTTTTACGTTACATATGCAAGGCTTCCGGAGCGAAGCGACGGAAGCCGGCTAATTTGCTTACAAGAAAAATTCATTAATATTTGGAATCATGATATTTTGTAGTTTTGTTTTTTTTTTGTCCTTTTCAAGTTCCACATGATTTAATAAGATACACTTCACTTACTAAAACATTTCAACTTATGTAAATTTCATCATACAAAGCATAAAACATTTCGCGAATCCTATAATGTTTTTGTATTATCAAGATGGCTTTGTCGCCTGTATAGCTCCCACGATTACATCAAAGGCTTCTGATTGGTTCTAAGTAACGGCGACTTGATGCAATACATCAAACATCAAAGAAACCCAAGCTATTAAGTGCGCGCTGGTTATAAGGAGATTAGAAATAAGCATCTTCTGAGGCCCTTCGGTTAAAGATGTTTCATTTCCTTAGCGGATGTTGTGAAGTTGATATGAAGTTTGGAAGGCAGCTGTGATGACAACTCTCTTTCAATCAAATCAAACACCAACTCTATTTATTTATTTCTTTAGATAACAACTGACATGTCCAGAAACATCAGGGGAATTTTTAAATTAAATAAAGAAAAAAATTACTAAATACTTTTTTTGAGGCTACAAAAAAAATTATTATATTTTTTTACTTTCTTTTTATTATAAAAATGATTCATATATGCAGGAAATTTTTTTTTTAGGAGATATTGAAACCTGAATATTGAAAAATTGAATGATTGGTCGAGTGGGCTCTATAAGATTTATATAGTGACATATATTATTTCAATTTTATTACAATAGAAAAGACTTGTAAAAGAGTGGTGAAACAAAATAGATACAAAATGGTCACAATATATAAAATGTGAACGGAAAGATCAACAAAGAAGTACTTGGAACGATAGAAATTGATTAGCAGCTACTTCAATCTCAGAAGAACTCACTCACCTAAATTTCGTTTAGGCATTTATGGTTTCATTAATATAAAACCATCTTTTCCATCTAATTAACAAAGACATTATATTTGGATTTACAGATTTTTTTTAAGAAGTTTCTTAAAAATTTAAATTGATAATATTTTAACTTAGGAGTACATTCATTATTATTTTGACAGAACTTCTAATTTATAAGAACTTGAAAAGAAAATATTTGTTTAAAAAAATAGTCCATCGAAAAATGTCACAGGTCAGTGCCCTGAAATACCTTTTTCTTTCACGTTTTCTTTTGAAATCAGCAGCTGCTGCACTGATCACTGATGGAAGAGTTTTCTCTGTCGGTAGCTGACATTCTAGAGGGGGAAAAAAAAGCTTGCCTAATCCCCGCAAAAAGAGAAAACATAAACACATCGAATATTGAAGGCTGTGATGGTTTCTCTCCGAATGTGATTAACTATAATTCACCCAAAGCCTGTTGGATTAGTTGTTGATTAAGTCGGTGTTAACGGCTTTGTTCTGCTGTAATACAGCAAAATCCTGAAATAGCCCAAACAAGTTATTATTAACACAAGAGCTATGGAATATCAATATTATCAAGATTAATTCCATCTTCAAATAATTCATTTCGGCTGTAATTATTTAGTGGATGATGTTTAATAAAGTACAGAGAATCAATTCAACATTATATTAAAATTTCAAGCGTTAGAGTGCTAAGTACTCAACATTGTACATTGTACTTTCATCTACAATGTAATATAGATATAAAACAAAATAAATAATATATTACTTTTTGAAATAGAAATATATGCATGCTTAAAATTAATAAAATTCGCTGAAATAATTTATGTGAAATCCATCTTTATTAAAACATTCATTTAGAACCTGCAGGGACCTTATTAAATAGTGGGACATTCCAAAAATAGGGTATTTTTAATTGTAATTTCCATTTGCAAAACTCTGCATTGATAATGGAAACAAAAACAAAAACAAAACAATGTGGAACATTATTGTTCTTTTAGGCATCGCCCTGCAATAACAGCATGTTCTTAGCTTACAACTTAAATATTCAAAGAATTCAGACAAGCTACGCTTTCTTTTTTAAAACTACTACAAAAACCTTACAAGGTGAGTACTGACAACGATCTCGAAGATTTCTTTCAAATTTTCAAAATAAGTTTGAATGTCTGAAATATAACCCTATCTGCTTTTCATTGGCAAATCGCGCATGCGCAGTTATTCATATTTTAAGTTTCGCCAAAATTGTCGGTTTTTTTTTCTATTACAGATGCCTAAAACAGCACAAATGTTTATTTCTTTAGACAACATAAAATATTGGCGAGAAGAATTGAAGAAATTGCGAGGACCAAATTTTTGGCAAACGAAACATTAAATTAAGTGATTGATCGATTGTTTATCATGAAAGTGCATTCGGTGATCTATAATCAGATTTCAGCCTCTGCTTTTAAAGACATGAGAACCTTTTGCCTGGCAATAATCAGGTTATTCAATATCAAAGCACATAACAAGTTTTCAAAGTGTTAATCAGATTTCTTTCAATACTGGTCTGCAAAAATGCCATGTGGATGGTTGTACTTCAGATTCTTTTATAAGAGAGTGCTTATTATTCTGTATTCGCTTGTTTTGTACAACCTCATTATCGCTTCGATGAATAGAATAAATTCATCGTTCAATTATAGTTCACTTAAATGTTTTGATTTCTCATTTGTTTGTCAAACACAACTTCTTTCTTGTTATGCACGCATGTATTTTTTTATAATAGAGAAGCAACGAAATTTTTATGATTGAATCGAAACGTAAGCACGGGTAACTGCGCATGCGTGCATTTTCGAATATAAAGTAGACGTAACATAAAACATGAATAATTGCGCATGCGCATATGTGCGAATGAAAAGCCGATTCGTAGGGTTATATGTCAGACATTGGTCTAAGCTTATTTTGAAAATTTGAAACAAATCAAGATCGTTGCAGCTACTTATCTTGTTTGTTATGTCAGTAATGTCTTCATGAATCTATTTAGATCCTATGAAAAAAAAAACCCAGTTGTACTATTAATGCATTTTTGATTTGAACGTTACGTAATCTCTAGCATTATTTTTCTCTGGGGAATTGCACTATTGATAAAAAGAGAGGTATGTATTAGTGGAAATAGAAGAGAATTTTCTTTTCCTCATTACCCAAAAATATTAACCTAGCACCAACGATCACAGATGACCAGGAAGGGTTGAATGCTAGATTTGCCGTAAGATGCAGAACATTTTTTATGAAACAAACCCTTTCATTGAGACTCTAGAAAATTTCTGATAATCAGCAAAATTGTAGTTAAAATTTTCGAAGAATCTACAAGTAGATGCAAGTTTCAAAAATTATAATGTTGATGGTAAGGCTTACAGTTTCGGTAAAATACATTAAGTGTTTTGATTGGATGAACTTAGAGTGTGCAGAGTTTACTGGTATTCCAACAACCTCTGTCCAGTGCTGCCATTTTAGTTTGCGAACAGGAACCACTAAGCCTTGTCGGTTCTTAATTTGCTGAGTCAATCCCTTTAGCTTATTTGCGCGAAATACTCTCTATTTTCGTCGCACGAATCGACTGATGATGAAAGGATGGAAATAACAAGGTCAGTGAAGTTATTTTTAGATGCATTTCAGACGAAAAAGGAAATAGTCTAGCTGAAAACACTCATTCAAAACATTATTATTATGTTTTTCTGGATGCTTTTATTGTATTAAGGTCTAATGTTCAATTACCCTTTTGAATTTGTCATCGTCCAATATGTAATGAATTCTTTCGTATCGGAAAACAAAATGAAATAAAGAGAGTTCTTTCTATAGATTCTTAAAATGTAAGTTTAGAATCAAAAAGATATTTGAGGAATTCTTCTATTCCTATTATTAATGATATAAAAAAACAACTTAAAAACAATCAAGGTAAAAAAAGAAAACTTCCATGTTTGTAAAAATAAAAAAGTTTTATTGGAAATCCATATTTTTTATTTTCTTTTGTAGCCTATTTTATGTTCTAAGTCTATTATATAGAATAAATTTTAACAATCTTGATTCTATTTTGTTATTTTGTAGTAACAGACAAAGGGCAGTGCATTAAAATATTGGCGATATGAAACGAAAAACATCATCAGTTCAAATATTTTATTTCAATATCAATTTTAACTTTATAAGAACTATTCCATACCAATAACGTCACTTTCACACGTGAAGACTGATAAAAAGATTCATATCAATATTTTTTTTTTTTTTTTTTAATTTTGTAATAAATAAACACACTGATAAATAAAAAGCTTTGCTGAAATAAATGTGGGGGCAAAAGCAATCCCTCTTATGATTCGTATATACTTGAAATCTACATAATCTTTAACAATTTTGAAAATTTCGCTAATCAGTTCATCGTCAACATGATGTAATTTCCGTTTCCATTATGGGAATATCCAATCTATTTCGAAACTCATCGAGAAATCCTTATCTTAAAAGCTTTATAGGAGGAGCTTAGTTTCAAA
>JAFIDM010000001.1:106117152-106130043 GCA_023159025.1 Thereuonema tuberculata
ATAGATAGATAGATAGATAGATAGATAGATAGATAGATAGATAGATAGATAGATAGATAGATAGAGAGATATAGAGGAAGGTGACCATATTTCGGATGGTGCCCTAATTTCGGATAGCGTGATAAATCGCATACCGGTCAGCAGATTGCATTAGTGTCTACCATGAGCGGAAGCTCTGGCCACCATATGTAATCTGTCTTGTCGTAGTGAGCCTTTGATCTGCATGTACGCAACAATAAATAATTTAAAAATATTCCAAAAAGTGATTTTTTGAAGATGTCAACTTCGAACACAGCTGGATCGCAAGTGGTACCGTACGTTCTAATAATTTGTTTTAAAGTGTATAATGAAGTTCGTAAAATGTAGTTTAAGTGACAAGTCGCATCGTTGTGTATGATTTTAAGGTTAGTTTCAAATGTTGATTCAAAAATATTTGTCATAACGTCCTAATTTCGGATAGTCAATGGTGCAACATGAAAATAGGTTTTGTTTTGATTGGAATTTGTGTTTTTATTTGATTTGAAAAATCGGTTTAACGTTTTTCAATTTTTTTAAGGTCAAGAAACGTTGACTGTGAGAACGCAGCGAAAAAACACTGGGTCTCCGTACAAAGTGGCCCTTGAAGAATCCTTTTGATATTTTTATTTTGTATTCCTTTCATTATTTTTAATGTATAATGTCGTTAATTTTATTAGAATGTCATAAAGTCATTACTCAAATAAATAACTTACTGTATTTGCATTTTGTATGTTTCATTTAATTATATTATCATAATTATTACTCTGAAATTCTTATGTATCCGAAATTAAGACCCCATTTGCTTCACAACAAAAACAGCAATGTTTTGCAAAAAAAATAATTACACTATCTATTTTTTATAATGGATATTTATCAGTTCGGGATCTAAAATTATGTTATTTATAGAAGAAAACAAAGGAAAATTCTTAACCAAAACTTCAATATTTTAATTTCTTTACATTAAAAACAAAATGGTATCCGAAATATGGTCACCTTCCTCTATCTATTAATTGAATTGAAGGTAAATTTTTGTTCAATGTTTGAGAAACGCTGTTCAATTAAGTGGTTATTAAACCAAAGAGAAATTTACAGATTTTTACTTCTCCGACATTCTTTTATGAATGATTCTAAAAGAGTCTTCAGCAAATTCTCATCACAACGAAAAAAAAAGAGAGAAAGAAAAAAACAAACAAAACCTCAAGCTGATATGAAACGTCTTTTCATTAAGGCTTCAACAAGCAACGCCGTAATCAAATGATCAAACAAAACTCTGCAAATATAATTAGGATTTTAATTTACATAGGAATTGTTCAAGTTTACTTTAGGGGAACAATCTAATAGATCCAGTTAGCTTAAGACTGGATGAATTAAACACATTCATCATCAATCAAGGGATTTAATAACGTGGGCAAAAAAGTTAATTTTGCAGTGAGTTACGTTATTCCACGATAATATTTCATCTATTTTTATTGGCTTTATAAATTTAATGTTCCTGTATTACAAGTTAAAATTTTGCTATTATTATCAATTCATCTGGGTTTTTTTTTAGAAATTGTAATATTTTTGTTCTACTTTTCAGTGGGAAGTTGAAGCTCCTCAAATAAGTGTGTTTGGGTGTCCTAATAAATTTTGAACCGCTCTTCTTAAAACTTGGTTTGCATATTTGAGGGCTAGAGATGACCTAGCTTTTATATTCGAAATCTTTTCCAACTTGATCTGTGTAAAGAAACTACCAGTAGAAGGCTCACAGAAAAGCTTTGAATGTTTGAGTCTTTAAGAGTTGGATATTAAATCTTAGTTAATCCCCTTTCCATGGTTTGATCTGAGTGAAATTAATCCGATTTTAGAATTGAAGTAAATAATACGGATTTAATTTTTTTTTTATGCCAGAAATTGAAAAATGTGTGCCATTTGTTTCAGTAGATTTTCAATTTAGAAGCAATAGTTGCAACAAACCTTCAAAATCGTTGATCCGGCGAAGATTTTATCAGATCCAAGATGATGGAAACGGAAAGAAGAAATTTTTAATAATAAATGTGAATGCACCCTTGTAATTCCGAGATCTTTAATTAAAGCACTTAAGGAAAGTTTGTTTGTTGGAAATCGGCTTCATTTGCGTCATACGATCAGATTCACCATTGAAACAACAACTATTCATCAGTTCTCCTTGAAACTTTTCATCAAATTAAGAAGGATCTTAATCAACAGCTAATTAAAGAACTCTAATAAAAACAGCTTTGCCAAATGGTAACACAGCTTCCAAAGCTTTCTTATGTCACTCTAACGTTATTAAAAGTAAAAAATAACAAGTTTTTGACACAATAAGATATTCAGAATAAAATCTGTACAGAAAGAAATACCTAAATTATTCCAGAAACATCTGGAAAAAATAAAATATTAGAAATTAAAATAAATACAAAATTCTGAAATTTTATTGTTTTTTTTTTGTTTTTTTTTGAGAATTTGTCATCACACAAAATTTTCCGGAACTTGAAACTTGTTCGAAGTTCTTAACTAAAACATGCTTTTCAATCAATAGTACAAAAAAAAGATAATGAAATCAAACTGGATGTTTTGATAATTTTTGATACAGGAAGTAAACAACCACCACTGACAGAGATACAATGAGAGGTTTCTAAAATACTCAGTGCTTAGTGTAGCACTTACAACCTGCGAAGACATCGAACGGAGTGGATCCTGGTTGATCGCCCACGTCTATCCGATCACGAGATCATAACGCTGGTGAAAAGGCCTCATGGATGAGACGTCGGACGATTACTTTCCAAACACGCTCAATCAGTTTGAAAGGTAAGTTAGATGAGAGCTTCTAGTACTAAGAGCTGTTCCACAATCCGCGCACAAAAGACCGAAATTGTCTTGTTCTTTGAGGTGCCTTTTTGGAATGGCCCCAAAATAATGCCTTCACCGTTCATTGCTAGAATCTGCAAGTCGATATTCTTATTCTTCCCGCTGAAGCCATTTACATAAAACCGTGCTTACATTGATGTGTGCTGCTACATCTTCCGTAATCTGAGTTTCATTCCTCAGTTTGATCTCATTCAAACTGGAAACACGCAATTACGGGGCTCGGCTTCTTCAGAGTGGCAATAATCTTTCACTAGCCACAGGGGGTGTATATAAGGGGGAAGGGCCGAGGGGGCTGATTGTGTGAATCGAAATCAGCCCGTACTTGCGTATTGCTGTTGTAACTTTTGCTCCTCCTTTGTGCTCAACATTGGTCAATCAAGGTTCTGTCTACATTACTAAAATCTTTTATTTCTCTGTTTGTCTATCTATCTGTCCGGCGCAACTTTCTGTGAGAATCGAAAATAGAAATAATTTTTATTTTTACAATGAAACGTCTGCGATAGGAATCGAACCTGCAACCTTCTGATCCGAAGTCAAACGTGCTATCCATTAGGCCACCGGAACTATATCTCATTTTATATTGTTTTTTGACTTATGTGTCTTTCCAATTCACCCCATTAAATAATGAATGTATTTTATCCTTTTTTTTTTTGAATCTCAAGATTGTTTATTCCTTTCCCATCCGTCTGTTATTTCTAATTCGAAAATGACAATTAGCATTATAATTGCCAAAACGTTGCAATATTTTAATTATAATATTCTTACGTAATCAAATTCTGTGTGATATTGAAAAACACGTATACACTGGAGATGTTGGAATACAAAAAAGAGAGTCAAGAAAGAAAGAAGCTAATAGAAATAGCTATAAGGTAGAATACTGAAAAATCACTATTTTTAACTCAAAAACCACTGAAAAGTATCAATTGGAATAAAAAAAAAAGGTTCAAGAAAGAAAGAAGCACTATTTTTATTAGGCAGAAGTCTGAAATATCACTATTTGTAACACAAAAACCATCACTATTTGTTACTCAAAAAACCACTGAAAAGTTGCAATTAGAATAAAAAAAAGAAAGTCAAGAACGAAAGAAGCACTATTTCTATTAGGTAGAATATCCATTCACTTTCACAAGAAGGCAATTTCCGATCAGACCTACTTATGCGATGTTTATCAATAAAACTCAAGGACAGACTCTAAATAAATTTGCCTATGTCTTCACTCACTGACAACTGTATGTCTAGAGTCACAAGTCATCAGAATTTGGTTATCTTCACTCGAAAGAATAGTCACAATCAATTCATCGCCAAGAGTATCGTGTATAAGCTATGATCTTCATTTATCATCTATATCAACCAACGTTCATCTAAACATATCTCTTCTTCAAATTTCTATATCGAACAATCTGTACACGGGAGATGACCTAGATTAGTAGATAATTTTCAGTATTTATAACTCAAAAACCACGAAAAGTATCAATTGGAATTGAAAAAAAAAAAAAAAGAGAAAAAAAAAGAAGCACTATTTCTATTAGGCAGAATACTGAAAAATCACTATTTGTTACTCAAAAACCATCACTATTTATAACTCAAAAACCACTATAAAGTATCAATTGAAATAAAGAAAAGAGACTCAAGAAAGAAAGAAGCACTATTTCTATTAGGTAGAATACTGAAAAATCACTATTTGTAACTTAAAAAACCAATACTATTTGTAACTCAAAAGCCACTAATATCTATATTACTAAAATATTTTATTTCTCTATCTGTCTGGTGCAATTAATGTAATTTATGAAAATAGAAATAATTTCTACAAGTTATCTAGTGGAATCGAACATGCAACCTTCTGCTCCGAAGTTAGACGTCTTAGCCATTAGACGACGAGGACTATATTTTAATCTCTATAAAAAATAAAAATATATCATAGATATATGATTCACATGCTGGTTCTAAAAGCAGTCGTGGATTGAGAGAATACAAACATCAAAAATTAAATTAAAAAAAAAATTAATTTTAGTTTTAGTTTACTTATGTAATTTGTGTGTGCGTGTGTGTTTTTTAATAAATAAAAAGTTGTTTTCCGTTACATACGGGAGGCTTCCGGAGCGAAGCGACGGGTAGCCGACTAGTTTTTTTAAAAATAAAAACTGTGTTTTGAACAATTGTCTGACATTAAATTATTTTTTTTACGTGTCAAATAATCACAATAAAAAACGTTTTCATTAAAGGCTTTCTAAATAACGCAAATTCATTTGATGCCGTTTGTTTCCAAAAATAAATTTGTTTTGAAGCATTTTTTTTTTTTATAAAAATAGATTTTAATAGAATTAACAGTTTTTGAAATTTAATTTAATTACTTACAGAATATCCTGAAAATTAAAAACAATGAAATATAAATCCCACCCATGCCTCACAAGTTCATATTTAAATTTTCAGAATTTTAGATGGATTGGTAAAAAAAATATATAAAAGAAATAAAAGGTTTACAGTCTCCTGAATTGCTTGAGTCAAGACCTTAATTACCATGTAGTCACTTTCGAAAAATTTACTTTAGTTGCAAAATTACTTCAATTTATTTATTTTTATAAGTAATATTAGGTAGGATTGCATTAGGTTACATAAAGAAAAAACAGAAAATCTACCTCACAGTTTCAATACTCCACGGAGTATCATCATCAGAGGCTGGTTGACAAAAATATTTACTTTATACTTAAAGAACGTTTTGTTAACACAAACTAGGAATACTTAAAATATAAAAGGGCTTAATAAGATCAGACTAAGTAAAAATAATAAAAATAAATCAAATTAAATATCAATATCTTGCTAAAATTAAATTCTCTTATATGAGATTTTACTGTCTTTTTCAAATTTACACTTATATATCACAATATCCTTTTATCATCAGCGTTCTTGATACCTTAACTGTATGCGGAACCTCGAACCGAAGCTAGATACATTTCCGGCATTTGAAACTAAATCCTTAAGATCATTGCTTCAAACTCGAAATGTCGTGCATCCGACCGTCCGTTTGTTTTGCAATCCATCCCAAATTGCATAATTAAATAAAACGAATCTCTAGATGGATAATCCATAATCAAAGAATAAGAATTAGGTTTCGAATTTTTCGTCATTTTTCTTTTCTTTCTTTTTATTGTAGTCGGGCAGTTTACAGTTCCCTTCAATCATTAAAATTGGAAAAAAATAAAGAATTTAGAAGCAGCTAAGAGTTAGAGGTTTCATTAAGAAAGTATCACGAAAATAGACATATTAAAAACGTATTGTTATACTGTTTTCCTTTCAGTGCCTAATTTAATCTGATACCTTGAATCCCTCCTACCACGGCAGAATCAATTCTTGGAAAATTGAAACACTAATCTTACCACGAACGATGCCTTCCACGAATACCTCAGCCTTAGAACTGAAGGGAAACAGTATTGGTGATTTTTCTGTTACATTTTATTCTAGTAAACGTAATTTTTATTCATCTGTTTTAAGTAATTACTATTATGATATATAATACATTTTTACTGTTTCAATGCCGAAACTTGATTACTTCTTTCCTAACAAAGTTTCTGAAATTTTAAGGCATTCAAATGTTTTTTTAAAATCAAAACTGTATTAAACGCCTAATAAAAAGTTTTCTATGTCTTCATGCTAACACGAACTAGCAAAAAATTCACGGTATCCTCCATTTTTCTGTTAAATCTCAAGATATGACTAATATTGACAATTGGAAAAAGGTGTCATTTAATCATCTTCTTATGTCTTCCATTCTGCTTGTAATTTTCTGATCTTTGTTTGGTAAGGAAATAAATTAAAGTTTTTTTATATTAAGTTCAATTGTTTTTGATAAAATGCAACATTTTAAACTGTACGATTAATCATCGACATTCTGCATTTTCTTTTTCCTAATTATATGAGGTCCACATTTTATTGTAATTATTAATTGTGTAATGTTTATTTCTACATAAACATTTCTAATTCATTATTTTTGTTTTTTTGTCACAAACTAAAATTGTTAATGGGAAAAATTAGTTTTATGATTTTCAACCAAACAATATTGAAATAATGAAACAAATGTTGAAATTTAATTTTTGCCATCTCAGAAGGATGGTTCTTTTATTTATTTATTTAAAATTTATTTATTTGTTTATTTATGTATTCTTCGTCTTATTTTGTATATATTGAATTGACTTCGTTTGGTATTTTTAAAAGATATATGGATAACAACAAGAATCTGAAAGCGAAACTAAATTTAGTGTAAGTTAGATTAATTAATTTATTTTTTGGTTGTTTATTAACGTTTTGGTTCGTTTTTAAATTATTGTTTTAAATTATTGTTTAAATTGGTTGTTTTGTAGTTTTAACTATAAAACATTTGTTGTTATTGGATGTTAGCCATTTAATGTGTTGTTGTAGAGTGATGTTTATTTGAAGACTAACTACCTTTTGAAAGTTTTCTGTTATCTATTGAGCCAAATTAAATCTTTTCAGCACAATGGATATTTGTCAAATCCACCACAATCATCACATACGAGTTGTTTGGTGGCTTTTGACCAATGCCTAAAAGGCCGACTCTAATGAAATTCCGGCACGTCTCTTATGAACGGACTGATGGCTTTAGGCTTACGTAATTCGACCGTACATTGCCCTGCCAAGATGTAATGTTATCACATGGAGAATGGTTCCATCCCTTTGCACCTGCGACCTCGTATCAATTACCCTGGGTTCCACCGTTAAGAGATTCAAAAAAAAAAATTACACGTTAGTTTTTTTTTTTTTACAAATATTACAACTATAGATATATAAATGCTTATTAACTTTAGAATAATAATATATTTTATTTTATGATTATAAGGCAACAATTACTTTTTCTAACAGTCTGAAAAATAATTACTTATTCTAAAACTTATATATTGCAATTGGTAATAACATTAACAATAATAATAATAAGGGATTAAAATCAATGAAAAATCAGAGATCATTAATTCGAAGAAAACTGACTCAAATCTCAAACTGTAACTATTTACACTAAGCTACAAGAGTATTGCAAAGTCAAGAGAAAGTACTCGAAATTATCTTCTTTTTATAATCTGCTCGAAAGAAATCAAGGACAAAGCAATCGTTCTTAGAAGTAAGTGAATATCGTTGTAAAATAAAACAAACTCGAATACTTGTCGTTGCTATTGAAGATAAGTCTGATTTTATTTATGTTTTTGATATAAAATCTATTCCAGTATATTTTCCGAATACAGCCAGAAAAAAGATATTGTGAACAATTATTCTGATCCGCAATGTTTAGTTTTTTAAAAAAGTTTCCAGCAAATGTCTTCATTATTCTTCATCGAAAAAGCAGTGGGAGTATGAAGGAAACCAAAATTAACTAAAGGAGACTTCGAGTACAAAGTAAATGGAAAGATGTGGGAGAAGAACTCAATAGACAGAAAGGAACCAGGAACCAGGAGTGTCACAATTTGAAAGTAAAAAAAAATAGTAAACAAAAATATAATGACGGACAAATATAATGGAATGTTTAAGAATAACAAATGAAGCTTAATAATAAATGAAGCTGCTATAAAAATAATAGTTAGGAACTTTATTCAAACAAGCAATAACTTAATTGGCCAAATAATTTTTATGTCAAATGACTTGGGAACTTCTACATAATTTTAAAAAAAAGAAAGTACCGGTAATCAAAAGTAAATGGAATTTTATTTTTATTTTTGTTTTTCTTCGGAAAAGAAAGTTCGTGTTACTTTTTTCCTACAAAAGCATAAAAGACCTGGGAAAGAATGGAAAGAATGGCCTCGAGTTCGTTTGGTCCCAGGAAACATTTAATTAAACATTAGCAGTGTATGTTTAAACCTCGTCTACGGATCCCATTCAATCTATCTTAGAAAGTTTTGGAAAGCTTCCAAAGGATGAAAAAAAAGTCCCCTCTGATTCGTCTTTGAGAAGGACTAAACAGAAGGAAAAAGATCACATCAAAAAAGATTCAAGCGTATAAGGAGGTCATGAACGAAACATTTACATTCAAAAGCTAAAAACGTAAATTTAAGACTTGAATTTCTTTTCTCAAAATGAAAAACTACCCAGCAATAAAAAGCATTTAAATCCCAATTTAATTATGTCGAAAAACTTATTCTACTGGATGTTATGGATTATGATCTCAGCTAATTAATTAACACCGGTTCAGTCTGTCGTAAGGTTTTCTTTCTTATCAGGAATGAAACCAGAATTTGAGGCAGATCTATTAACAAATAATTGACATAACTATATTTAACTGAAAGTAGGATTAATTCTAGTGAAGTTTCTCTAAATAAAATTTCTATTTCTAGTGAGTTCTTTTTCTTACTAATGTATTCAGGACAAAAGCCACATCAGCAAATTTACATCAGAACAGGAACTGATGTCTGATGTATACCAGAACAGGAACGCCAGCAAAAACTTACATTACTTCAATCAAAACAGAATTGATTGTCCAGTTGCTAGGATCTTTGTTTTTAATTGGACACTTACTCAAAGATAAAGAAAACAAACAGCAAATTAAGCAAAAATTTACTAAAGAAGTAATGAGACGATTTAAATTTGATTTTGTTTTTGTTTTTCAAAATCTCTTTTAAATATCCCGTACATTGCTGAGATCAGATCGTAAACATCAGGAATCCTCAATCTAAAACAATATTCGTATTTTAAAATATGGCCGTGATGTCCAATGGAGTTATAGTTGCTACTTCGATGTATAAAAATTGATTACATTTCGATCTATTGTTTATACGTTACCAGTTTTTGACTCCCAAAAAAGAAGTTTGTAATATTGTTTTATTACATATGCTTAACAGCTGCTCTCACTCCGTTTTCCTCAGCTGAGATGGAATTTTTATATTGCCTTCATCTAAAAACAGTTCGAGAATCATAAAGCAAGGAATAAATTTTGTTGCACAAATTCACAAGGACAATAATTAGGACAATAAATGCTCTAGTTTTGTTTGATAAATACTCATCTAATTTCGATCGATAAAATCTGTCGAACTTCAAAGCACATTCCTTTTATTTGAAACTTGGCCAAGATCAAGTTTCTTTAAACCGCGAAATTAACTTCTGACTTTAAAGATGACGTAAGTAGTGAGCGAATCACGTATCAAAGACACGGAACTTCAACTTTAACATAGAACAGACACTTAATAATCGCTGCAGCTTATTAAGTCTCTTGAATAAAAATTTGCCAAAAGCAGGGAGAAAACCAGATTCCGTTAATTAAAACGTCAATCTTCATTTCAAAAATATCCTGAAAAATAATGAACAGTTTTTGACAGTTTTTAACTCCCCAAAAAAGTTAGAACAAGAAGTCTGTATTATTGTTTTATTACACATGCTTAACAACTGCTTTCACTCCGCTTTCTTCAGCTGAGATGGAATTTTTACTTTGCCTTCATCTAAAAACAGTTCTAGAATCATAAAGTCGAAGCTTTCACTAATTCAGATAACTTTAAAAAATTTAAAATTTTTATTTCCTTGAAGTTGAAAGAACAGAATCCTATAGAGTGGCTAATCCCAAAGTAATGTAGTGAGGAAGGTTAACTATATTTAATAGCGATATATTGTCTTGCGATACTCTGATGATGACAAGCCACAAATATATCAGAATCTTCTGATCCATGATAAAACGATAACAGGTGGCCTTTTGAGTCAAGCGCCTTTTGATCCTGGGACAGCTGTTTCTAGCTTGTTGGCTCTCTTCAGCAAACAAAGACTCAAAAGGCGTACGAAGGAAAAAAATAATATATTCTTAAAGATACAAGTGACCTCTCCTGAAACTGAAAATAAAAGCAACATTAAATGTATGTACATACAATGTATGTATATACTCTGTATTTCCTACAGCTTTGTCCCACTCCGCGTGGGGTCGTGATGAGCAAGGGGCGGCTTGCTCAATATTCGGATGTGGCGAGGGGTTTTACGGTCGGACGCCCTTCCTGTCACCAACCCAGATCAGAGGGAAACCCAAAGATGCCATAGACGGCGAAAGAAGCGAAAGACGAAACAGTAGACAACACAAGAAAGAAAGCAAACATCCATGTCCTAAGCCGGGATTCGAACCCAGGTCCCGCCACAACGGCCACACGGCAGACCGCCGTCTAGACAGCTCGGCCGTGGCGGAACGGACAAAAGCAACATTACAATGTGGAATTCAAATCCTTGGGCAGCTAAACGCTCACCACACAGACATTTGACCGTACTGTTCGTTTTTATTTACGAGAACCTTCAGCGCTTTTGCGCATGCGACATATCTCCTTCGATTTCATTAAAATAAGTGTTAGGAGAAATAAAGAGGGGATGTTTACCTTTTATCAGTGTTAGTTTACTAGTAGCTGCGTTCTATTTGCGCTTTTCGGGAAAAAATTATGTAAAGAATAAATAATATTGCAAAATTACTCCTCCGTTATTTTTTTTCTTAAAAGCAAAATGTTCAAAAGAATTTCTTAGAAAAGTGCCCATCTGAGCGTATCACCCCTCTGCAGAGTAAAATCGTCCGCCAGGGATGGGTCTGTCTTTCGAAAACGAACAATAAAGAAAAAAAGAAAAAAACAAAAACAAAAACAAGCCATGAATCAATGAAATATTATGAGTTTTAGATACTTTGTTTTTCATTCTGATTAAGAGTTCACCGACTTTTGTCGCTTTCCAAAATTGAACAAATCCCTGAATGTTCCACGAAAAACCTGAAGGCACGAATTTAAATAAGATGGTGGATTTAAAATGTGCTTTTATCTCTTTTACTTATAAGAAGGTGACAAGAAACCCACTGAAATCAGAAATGAAAAAGACAACATTCTATCAGGTAAAGTACAGAAGCAAAACATGGGCCATGACTTTTGCTTTGCCCAGTATAATGAAGCAAATCAAAGAATTACTGAAATGATCCCCTTCCCAAATAATAATAATAATAATAATAATAATAATAATCTGAGCAGATCATTATAGATAAAAAAAATGACATCAAAGACAAAATGTCGAATTTTATAACTGATTACATGAGAAAAGAAAAAAAAAACAAAAAACCGACAAGATTTACGGTATTCAGAACGTACGGAGAGCCGCAAGTGATAGTAATCTTAAGACGATCTCGAAAGACTGAGTAGACGGAAACCGTCCTCTTGGAAGAGAAGATTGCGACGGAGAAACACAACAGCAACAAAGACATCATGAGTGTTGATGACATCATAAAAAAGAAAGAGGAAACAGGATGAATGGAGAGGAACTATTGTGCAGGAAAAAAAATATTCCAATGATTGTAGAGTTTTTTTTTTAATTAAAATTATTCTATAAAAAGGACGGAAGTGAGTGGATTGAAAATGTATTGCATTTATTTTATAGCAAACAAACAGTGTTGTAATGACTATTAATAATAAATAGTAATTAATTAAATTACTGTTATCATAGTAAACAATTTTTGGCGCCTTTGGGTTATGAGTGTTATTTTTGAAATGATTCTCGTAAATACTAAAATTAATTAAACAAAAGGGTTCCCGTACCCCCTATTGTGTTATTATTATATTACGTTACATATGTATATCAGTTATGTATGTATATCAACCGATTAGGTATATCATAACAGATATTGAATATATCTGTGTGGGAAAGTTTGACTCTTGGTAGGGTGCATCCAATACGTATATGAACCACTTTTTCTTCCAAGAAATCATTTTCCGTAGTTTCTTTACTTCAAATCTTAAAAGTTTTTAATCCCTTAAAGATTTGTTTTTAAAGATCAAAAGCTAACCGAAAACAAGTTGTCAAAGTCGCATTCTTAAAGTATTTGTAACATAGGCTATCATCATCAGAAAGTGCGTCTGGACCCAATAAGAGATAACCGAAAACAAGTTGTCAAATTCGAATTCTTAAAGCATTTCTAACATAGGCTATCATCATCAGAAAGTGCGTCTGGACCCAACAAGAATTCACCGAAAACAAGTTGTCAAAGTCGCATTCTTAAAGCATTTCTAACAT
>JAFIDM010000001.1:106162700-106204185 GCA_023159025.1 Thereuonema tuberculata
TTTGAACGTAAATAAAATAAATTTCAATAATAATGAATAAATAATAATATGAAAATATAATTCTTATGTGTTTGACGTTTTTATATAAAAAGTTTCAGATTTTTATGAGCAATAGTTTAAAAGATATGGGGCGGTGAAAATCACCAGTACTTTCCAGTACTTTATGAATCACCCGGTATATAAAAGATGATTCCTTTATATATATATTATCTACAAGTAAAATCTTTAAAATTGCCAAAACATCGTAGTGCTGACTAAACACTTTTGTGTATCTGCTGTCAGCAATACGAAGTGGCGAACAAACTTTTATAAAGGTCAAAGTGATACATCGTTACACACCAGCCAATCTAACTGTATCTCTCTTGTAATACTTGATTGTCGAAGTATTGCTCTCATGTCATATTTTTTTAATCGCTATGTTTTCTGGTTTTACTTACAATAGTAAATTAATAAAGACTATCTTCTAAGCTTTCGACGTAAACAATTATTTTTTATCAATTGTAAATGCATAGCAGAATTCCTATTTATTCTGATCTTTTTAAGCGAGAAACCATACAAAGAATTATCTGATTCTTTCTTCTATGGTGGAAGCAGGTTCTTTTGATTTTGCTTGAATTACAATAGCTATTAGATTTCAAAAGTATGTGGAATTTAACAAAAAAAAATCGCCGATTTAATTAAAATTATTATCAAATTTAAGATATATTTCCAAGCTTAAAATGAATCGAGATCTTCCTTTATAACAAAAAAAGATCATAAACTTTAATTTTTTGGAGGGATAGATTTATCCTGATTACCAAAGTAATACAGGCGGATATTAGTATTTCGAAGTATTTTACTATTTGTTTTTCGTCTAAACGCAAATTAATTTGGTAACTACGTTTTGCAAACAAGTAGAAAAAGATTATCAGAATATTCGAAGTCTTGCTGATTTAGTTTCTGATTAAATTCCATTTATTTAATGTTTTTTCTTTTACTAATTAAACAAATATATAATCAAAGGAGGGATTTGGAGAACAAATCTTAATTGTGAATTCTAATTCCAGGTAACTGGTAATTATTATAATCAAGATGCAGCTTTTCGTGACTGAAAGATTTCAAACGAAATTACTGAAATCTCTGCAATTACTAACTTCTTAAGCATTTAACGAATACAGAAATTAAAATATTAATATTCCTTACTCAACACAACCAAACTTTAAAAAGATAGAAAAATATTACTTGATAACTTCTAAATTCTAAACTGATTCTATCACTTCTAATTCCTAATGCATTATAAGCATGGCACATATTTGCAATTTCCTATACTGTCTTCCTCCCAAATGGTACATTTTAGAATACATTATCAAAAGATAGCAAAAGATATTACTTTGTATTTTGCTTTTGCAAAGATACGAATTCTCATCAAGTGAAATCTACTGCTGTATCTTTTATATTATGAGAACTCTTAGTTACACTGCGTTCGAATTTGTAGTTTTTTCCTTATTCATGAATCTCAACGAATCAGAGTTCTATCGATTTAATATCCTGTACCAGTAAATTAGTATTTCTTTAACTCCGTTTCATTTCCTTTTTGAATCGATCAAAAAATCGCAGAAAGTCCAATCCACTAAGCTCAGACTCTTTCTATCACAAGGGTCTCTCATCTATCTCCTTCCCATATCACCTTGAAATTACTACTGACTCCGAAAATGATCACGCAGCTCTGTTTATTATGGAAAAATACTCTCGAGCAAAACGATTTTTAAGGATCTCTGTCAATATTATGTTATTTACTTATTTTACATTATTTGTGTTGATGACAATAAAGGACCAACAAAACTAGGAACAGAATAATAATAACTCTACTCCTTACTATCAATACGTGCCAAACTAGTCTTGAAAACTATGAATGCCAATTCTATTGAGATAAATCAGCTAAATCATACCTCATGTTATTTTTGTTCAGAAGCAAATGAAACTAACATTCTTAATAGATATCCTGAAAGTTCTGCAAGGCGGAAAAGGCGTTTCCGTGCAACAAGCTGGATGCTGCATCACGATAATGCGAGGCCGCATATCGCAAATGTTGTTGCTGAACATCTTGCAGAAATCAATGTGAAGTGCGTCCCCCACCCTCCCTACAGTCCGGATTTAACCCCGTGTGACAGTCACCCACATGCTCGAAACCGGCCATTCATTAGATTTCCAAGGTTCTGCTATTTTGGCACGGGCGAGCAATGATCACTTAAGGATATGCACTGAATCGCTAATCATTCTCACAACAGATAAGTGCTTCAATGACCAAATTGCAGTTAAGCATATGTACCAATATGGTTTTCCTGTGAAGCCGAAAGACTTAATTAAGTGACAGTATAAATAGATGAATTTAACTAGAAAAAAATAAAAATAAAAAAATTTTTATTAGGAATTTTAATTAAAAAAATTTTAATTAAAAAAATTTAATTAAAAAAATTAATTAAAAATATAAAATGATTTTTATATCACACCCTTATTTTTGACCTGTTTTGTCCTGCCAAAGGACTTTTAAGTTCAATTTATTGTACCAAAAGAATAATATTTTTCATTTAGTTCTATTTTCATTTTCATGTTCTCTCTCGAAGGCGGTGATTTCCAATGGACTGTGAATGGTCAATTCAACGGTGCCTCCTGATTGAAGTTTTCGCCCCCGTCAAAGATTTTATTTTTGCATATTAATTGCCATCCCTGTTGAAATGTATAAACTCTGTGTGTGTTTCTTGTCATATTGAAAAAGATTTGCATTAAGTAGCATTTCGAAACGTCTATAATTTTATTTTTTTAAAAAGTAAATTGCTTAATTTAAAATTGTGTGTCAGGCCTTTCCTTATTGGATAATTTCTACAACGCACGTAAACATCTGAGGGTTTAGGGATGTTAGGGATATGTGGTTGGGTCCATAACTAATTTATGTGTTGAGTATCACAGCCTTCTGGAGTTGTGCATAAGTGTTTTTGTGAAGTCCTAGTGTGCTGACGCAAAAATGACCGAAAAGCTTCCTATTGTATGTATATTTTTATTGTAAATATATCATGAATTTTTTTGAAAAAAATTGTGCTTTAAAAAGGTTTTTTACTTGTTACTTTTTAATTAAAAATTTATGCACGTAAAAATATAATACGTAATTATTTTAAAGTAGCAGGGAGAAATTACTCCAAGAGCGATATACTTAAAACTATCGTAAATAGGGAACGATGGGGAATCACTGCAAAATACCGCCGTGACATTTCAATTTCATGGGAGCCTGAGAATTCGCAAAAAAAAAAAAAATGATTATTCTCAGTTTTTCAATTGATGTAGTTGCTGGAAAAATAAAAATAGATAAATGTTAGATTGAAATCACTGAAACATTCAAATTTGTTATTTGTTTCTTTTATTCAGGAATTGTTAGTACACTGGCTGATGAATCAATTTTTCAAATTCAAGGAATCTCTTTGGTTAAAATAATAATCTGACCCAAATTTTAGGAGGGTTAAGTAGAACAATGCTTAATGTAACATAAGCCAATGAACGCAGGCCCTTCAGTATGAAAGCGGCCGGTTATTACGTATATATTAACTAAGTATCCTGTAGGGAAATCAGCGATGAATATGCAAATGAAGTAATCACACATTTCGGTTGTCAGCTTAATTATTAGGCTTTTTTAATGTTTTTAATAATTTTGCGCTAAATTCCTTCGACTTCATTTTTAATCTTTGCCTAAACATCTTCTAAAATCAAGAAGACATTCGAAGTTGCCACCACCTGATGAACCACCTTCAAGATGCCACAAGTCTCGTAGACGATGCTTTTAATATTCTCCCGAAAAAAAAAATTATTGAGAAGCGAGAAGCCAAGGGAGAAGAGCGGCGAGCCAACGGCCTTCCTCTTTCTAACAAACATCCGTGAACCAGAGGCACTCACCGAGAAACCTTCTCTCAGAGTCAAGTCACTTCAGCGCCGCAAATTGGCTTTGATGGAAACAGGTCTTATTTCAAAACTGTTCCACTTGGATCTCTCATTTACGCTACACAGTCCCACTATACGATAATGATGCGTCGCTCATTTCATCAAAATCTTTCTGAAAAATCTTTTTCATAGAATTTTTCAGATCTTGGTTTCAAGATAGAACAACTTAAATACTTATTGAAAATAGTTCCTTTATCTTCTAATGATTAAAAACCTTTAAATGACGTTGGAGAACAAGTGCCTTGAAAAACTGCTTTTATCCTAAATTTATCTATAAACTTTATCAATTTTCATTGCTATCTTTAGTTTCACGTCAGGAATTATTTAACAGCCCTCTTCAAGTTATCGTCCGACCTACGGCAATATTTGCTTTGGTTTTATTAATGATTCAAGAAGCGCTTCAGATTCTTTGCATTGAATCTTTGGTATATTTCATTGCCATAAAACTGGTGTGGCATTCATGACAGTTTTCCGATATATTAATTTTTTTTTCTCATTTTCCAATAGGTTTCTGTTGTTAGCTGTTGGTCTTGAGCGTGATATGGATAGGTAACAAAAATATAAATTAGACTTAATGTTTATTCACTGAGCACACGAAGTATTTACTATTCCAATTGAATATTTTGTTCATATCTAAGGAGTCAATACCTCGGTATCTCAGTAATAAATAAAAAAGATAATTGTTTCGAATTTTGTTTTTTCTTTTTTTTTCTTTTAACAAACCAGACAAGAAACATATTTAGCCAACGAAAACTTTAAATGCATAAAAACAGAATGAGGAAGAATTTTGCAACATTTTTATCTTGCAGGTCCTGTTGTCTTTGAGATTCAAAGACTCTTTAAATTTCATCTTCGGGATTTATTGTATTATAATTCTAGTTAAAGGTATGAGAATTTGTGAGTCTCAGTAATGAAATTTGTCGATCGATCGAGACAGCGGACGTATGTAAATGTTGACACACTGATATTTCAGGAATCACCAACTCCACTTGTGCTGAAGTAAGCGGACTTTCACATCGTAAGCTGATTCTTACAACTGATGCCTCTGTTCTTTTGATGTACGAGTTCTAAAGGCTTCCCCACTGTCGACGCTTCACAAGAATGTGTCAGATTTTGACAACACCTAGCAAGGAAGAAAAAAAGCGTGAATTCAGAATCAAAATGACTTCATTAAAAGCGGTAGGAACTTTCAACGTGAAACGCTTTCAGTTTCCAGTCTGAATATCAAAAAGAGCAAAGGGTAATCGTAAGAAAAGTTTACTTGCTTAAGCCAGTTCCCCCTCCCCCAATACAGTGTTGATGAATTGGAGATTCCTTTTTTTTTGGTTGTCGAATTGGAGATTCCGTTTTTTTTTTTTGGTTGTGGAATAATGGAACTCCCGCCCCGGGCCCCCAAAGGCGTTGCTACGCCACTGGATGTAACCACATGAGATCATTCAACAAAGTTCACGTTTTATCGAAGATGGAAGTTTCTCTATCAGAAGGAAGTTTCATAAATCATCAATTCACTGTTAGTCTCAAGTTTTTACTTCCATTTAGTTAACGCCGAAACAACTCTTTTTTGGCGCCTGGTGCGAAGTAGTTTTGGCTTCACCTATTTTCCTTTTTATTGATGTTAGAAACTTAATACATAATAAAATAATGTATTGTTTTAAATAATTGCTTTCTTTATTAAACAGAAAATGGTTAAAAACATACAGAATTGGGCTGTAATAATTACGTTTCAGCATCACGTAAAAGATAATTTACATAATTTTTACTTCACAATTTCATTAAAATTTCATTAAAGCAAGATATTAATAAGAACAAAAAAACCATAAATGAACAACGGGACCTAATTATTAAAACTTGCAACTAAACGAGCAAGATGCCCTAAATATCGAGATTGTGCCATGAATCTACCAAGATTTAGTTCACAGGTATCCTAGAAATTAGAGCAATTAATAGCAAGGAAGGATGGAAATGGCTATTGAATAGTTAAATTATATTCATCTAAGAGGAAGAGTTTCAATAAATTTCAAATTTGAAATTCTCAATCTAAAATGTTGTTGGGTTTTTTTTAAATTTTTTTTAATCTTAACAAATTTCTTTTTTAACAAGTTTTTTTTTTTTTTTTTTTTTCCAAAAAGATTAACAATTAATGAATAAACTTGTAATGCATCACTCAATGATATTCGCGCGATCAAAGTTAATTTTAAAAATCAAAATAAAATTTTATTAAAGTTTATTTAAAACCGACTTTACCTTTATTCTAATTAAACACGACATTAGTTACAAATTAAACTAATTTCTAACTTAATTTTATCATCTTGAGATAATATTTTATATATACAGTAAAACCTCGTTAAGTCGTCACTCCGTTTAAGTCGTCGTTTTCCTGTGATCCAGACAAAGTCTCATAGACAATAATGTAATTTAACCCTCTTTTACTCGTCACCAAATTTAATTCTACTCCGGATAACTCGTCACCCTCAAAACTGGCGGAAAGCATCTTTATTCTCAATTTTGCCTGCTATCTTTTCAGCCCCGCCCCTTCACTCTAAGAAAGCCTAGCTTTTACGGGGAATTTTCACGTGGGAAATTCACTTGGGAAATTACACACTTCTCGCTGCGACTCTTGTCAAGTGTAAACATTTTTCTTGACCGCTACTGAGTGTGATTTCATTTCATAGCGAGTAAGCCCTGCTATAAGGGCTATTTTTTATCTTGCAATTTCGTGGTTCGATTACATTTGTAACATGTCAGGGAAACGAAACCGTCTTTTGCCTGATAAAACTCTATATATTTAAGGGTGAAAAGTGCACTTCTGGAAAAGCAAGCAAACAACGCCTGACACTTCTGCTTGGAGCTAATATGAGTGGAAATGAGAAACTTAAACCACTTGTGATAGACAAAAGCGAAAAGCCACGCTGCTTTAAAAACGTTAGATCTCTGCCAGTTGAATATGAAGCAAATTCAAATGCTTGGATGACTACAACGATTTGGGAACGACATATTCGTAAACTGGATTCTCAGTTTTCACGTCAGAAAAGAAATGTTGCCATCATTGTCGATAACTGTACCGCCCACAATCAACCCGAAAATTTTAAAGCGATCGAAATTGTTTTTCTTCCTCCAAATCTAACTGCACTTCCTCAGCCTTTAGATCAAGGGATAATTCTTGACTTTAAACGAAAGTACATAAAAAATGCTTGTAAAGGACATGATAAAAACATTGGATAGGAACGAAAAGCTAGAGGTTTCGGTTTTAGATGCGATTAACTCTATACACAAAAGTTGGAGTTCCGTTTCATTACAAAGTGTTTCGAATTGTTTCCGACCTGCAGGATTCATAGCAAAATCAGAATCAGAAGAAATCCTCAGCGAAGACATCATCGACCTGGAACCATTAGAGACTTTGCTGCAAATCGCAAATGAAAAAGGGTGCAGCGTCAATGACGTTAATGCGTTTATCAACATTGATAACGACATCGCAATCTGCTCACAAGCGACTGTAAAAGCTTTGACATCTGAATTTTTGGAAGAAAATCAAAACAGTTCAAGTGAGGATGATAGCGATGTCGAGAATATGGATCAAACCCCACCCAACAAGACAGAAACAATCGAAGCTCTGGAGAAAGTTCGGACAGTACTTAACATCCATTCAAGGTACAACAGACGAAGAATTTAAAGAATTTAAAGCCTTAAGTATATTAGAAAAGAAAGTTATTTCCTGTAATCAACACTGTTGCCTTATTTTAATGCCAGTAAAAGAAAATAAAATGTGGTAAGTATAAAAAGTTTTTTTTTTTTATTTTTTTTATTTTCCACTGATTCATTTGCATATATTGATTTCTGAAAATCTTGTTTTTCTCTCCGAATCCTACAGCAATTCGTAAATATTGTATTTCAGTGTTTTGTTTTGTTTTCAAAAATGCCCACTCCGCTTAAGTCGTCAAAAATGTTTGGTCCCTTGAGTGACGACTTAACGAATATCTACAACTGTATATTTAAATTTCACAGCTACTGAAAATAAACAAACACAAAATCCATTTCTTTTTATATTGATTTAAAATAAGATAACTAGTAGTTATTAAAGATTAGGAGCATCACAGCTGTTTGATCTGCGTGCTATTATTTTTACACAACACAGATCTGGACATTTATACGTTACGTGGCTGTTATTCAATTCTTATATTTGGATTCCAATACAACTTTCCTTAATGATATTTCTTCAGAGTTCTCTGAACAGCCTTCGTTGACTTTCGATTTGATCCTGATGGAATCACGTGTGTTCAAGTTATTTCCTCCTTGTAGGCCACCCATGGTCTACGGGTCGAACGGAAAAGAGATACGTGACTCAGAATCATTTAGCAATATAGTTTCATCAACTGCTCCGTTCCTACAATTCAATTGCAAACGTACAACGGAAGCAAAACAGGGATCAGAGAATCAACCGACATAACTGGCGTATTTGCGAATACACTGTAAGCTTTTTCACTCAGTTACAAATAAAAGGAATAATAAGTTCTAAAAATTTTTAAAAATATATAAATGGCATTTAATTTGTAGACTATATTTCTCAATTAGATAAAATGTTCAAAAATAAAGACATTAAGCAATTCTTGTTAGTTATGATTGAGATTCGGAGAAGTTAAACTAAATTCATTCTTATTTCGAAAATATCCAGTTTAATGTAATATTTTAATTTTTTTTATAATACGTTTTTAATAATGTGCGTTTTGAAATTCATTTTTTTAATCAATTCATTTTTTTTTGGAAATGTTCTCTATTTACTAAATAAATAAGTAGAATTTATCTTACTATTGAATAAAAATTCGATTCGAACAACATCAGAACTTAACTTACTAATACTAAGGAAAATTTGAGCTCTCAAATCAGGACAAATTGTGGAAAACTGCGAAACAACTCCAGGATTTTGCTGGAAATTCCGCCTAAGGTAGTGAAGAGACTGGAATGAAAACGTGAAGAGAAAAGTGTTGTGGGGAAAAAGATGGAAATCAATTTGGATAAGAAGACAGTAATTTAAAAAAAAGACAGTATTAAAAAACAAAAAAACCAATCTCGTAATTGAAGTGAGTTTGTTGAAAATTGTACTAAAACTGTACAAATGACTTCATTAAGTTAGTTCCAGAAAAACGAAATCTCTAATAGGATTTTCCTTCCAGGCAGTTTCATCAAGAGAATCAATATTTCATTATTCATTAGAATGGTAAGAAAAGAAATACAACAGTTGTAGGATGGTAATTAATTGTAATGGAATTTCTATGTCCGCACATAGAAGCCAAATTGACATCAAAAACGTCTGGGATTTCTTTTAACTATTTCGTTGTCTCTTCTAATCAAGAAATTTAAGTAAAAAAAACGTTAGTTTGATTGACAAAATAAATATTTCTACTAATGAGAGCCTTTCCGAAAAATCTGAAAAGAAAACAAATTCGATAATGATGTAAGTGTAAGGAAAGTAAATTAGGTTTGAATTACTAATGTTTTAGAAAGTATTAATAAGTCAGAATTATCAATAAATATCAGGAATTTACAAGAGATATACACCACTATTTACAGTTTTATAAATAGTGTCTTTGTACGTAAAAATATATAGGCGACGATGTGCGTAGACTGGCCTAATAAAAATTGGATCTACTATATCGATTGAATGAATAGTTACATGTTTAACTTTTAATCAGGATCTAAGAAATTACAACATGTAGAAATTTAAAAGAATCTATTTACGAAAACGTTTCAAATTTGGAAAACAAAAATTCATTCTTTATGAATATTTTAAATAAAGATGGACTTTTATTTTGAGAATTGAACATATTTTTGTATAACATAGGATGTTATTATTATAAAAATAGAAATAGAATTCTGAAATGGTCAAATCTGGCATGAGATTAATCATTGAAAAACTACATAGCCTTTAGCAATGCATCTTTTTACAGATTTAAGATTAAAGGAGCCAACATTCTGCTTAATCCTCTGCTTAAATAAAAGAGAGCATTAACAAGTCTCTGATAAGGTTTAGCTATAAAACTTTTAGTCTGTCTGAGACCTTCGATGGATATCCAGTGTTCAAGAAATCGGCATTCAAGCCTATTTTTGATCAACTGTTTAGCAGGTTGGGTTGAAAAATCCAGAAACGGCTCTGGACCAATAGAAGGTGAGAAGACCCAATCTTGGCCAGAATTACGTTCAATGCCTGCAAGGCCTGAGACCCAAAGAAGGCGACGTAACTGTACTTGGAAACATGATCCAATATGAATTTACATTCCTTAACTAAAGTAGATGAGATATAACAACTGTTTAAAGCCTTAGCAGCAGTAAAACTATCTGAACAGATATAAATTCTGCGATTAGCATAATGGAGATTGATAAACTCATAAGCACGTATTAAAATCGCAAAAATTTCAGCTTGGAATAGTTTTTTAACTAAAATAAACAAAAATGCGTTTTTTGATTTATATGTAATAAGTAGATAGGATAAAATATATTACTCTATAAATATAAACCACTCCCCTCTTTTTGTTTTTCCTACTCCAATCTTCACGTACGTCAAAACAACAAAGCCTTTCTCAAATCAATCCTACAAAGTAGACTGAAAGTTAATTTGTTATCTAACTCACAGCTTGATCGGAAGGTCTTACCAATCACTGATGAGTTGTTGTTGAAAAGACAAACTGATTGATGTTCGACTCACACTGTATAGATCTATTGGAAAAAAAAAAAAAAAACTTCACTGACAGCAAAGAAAAACATAAATGATAAGTTACAGAGGTGTGCTTTTGAAAGTTCAGAATAAACATGTTTTTGGTTTTGTAACAAGTTTTCTTTGTTCCTTTATTTATGTCAAAAGTTCGAGATCTTTAATTTCTCATTCTTCCATTTTATTTTTTTCAACTGCAGTGATTAAGCGATCAAAGGAAAGAATTTGATTTTGACAAATCTGAAATTAGGAGTAAAGAAACAACTATGTAAAGAAACTCACTCTCATATATAATGAACATACACATAATGAATTTAGATCTTTAATTATTTTTAAGAACATCTGATTAAAATCTCTGCAGGGCAGGATGAATTGCGAGATTAGCACAGGTTTCGTCTCTCAAATGTTCATTGCATAAGAGCTGCATCAAAATATACAGTGGGGTTAGAACTACGAAACATTTTTGTTTTTTTTTGTGTAAAAAAGAAAAAAAAAAACTTTTTTCAAAATAATAAAGACAGTGTCTTTCTTCACAAATAGAATTATACGTGCACTGTTCATAGTTTACTCCACAAATGATAGCAGATGCACCAGGTGCATTGGCTATCATTTGTGGAGTTAACAATGTAATTCAAACAACGGATTTCATTTACAGTCATACCCCGATTTACGTACCTTCGATTTACGAGCACTAGCACTTACGTACATTTTGCATTGGAATCATGCTCTGAAGTTATGGTGTATGCTTCCAAGTTACGTACACTTTGCGTGCGCTTTTACACTGCCACCTGTGCAGTACATCACTACTGCTGCTCACATAGTTTCATCAGATTGTTTTCAAAGACGGTTCTCGTTTCGCATCTCTGTGTTTGGCGTTTTCCCATATGCTTAAATTAGAAACGAATGTAGTGGAAGCTCATAGGATTAATCCTTTCGTAAATTGGCATCTCATCGCGTTATTCTCAGTTCATAGTTACGTACGCACTTATTTGTATTATGTATTATGTACGTTGATAGTTGAAAAAATACGACTTAAACACATGTCCAGAGTATAACCTGCGTTAAGACCGGGATATGACTGTACATATTAATTACGAACAGAAATTTGGAATAATAAATAAAATCCTAAATCCTTATGAGAGCGAAACATAATTCCAACTTCATTTACTTTCTGTTTAGCATCATCAATACATAAAGCATATCTTAACTATACTTGCCGTTTGACAAGAACTGAACTAGACAGAAAAGCAATTTCTCCATGTTTATAAAAATGATAACACAAAATTAATGTTGCATGAATTCAAGTTGTCTTTAAGATTTTTTTTTTAAAAATCTACATAATAAACTTAGCAGCTATCAAAATTGATTAAAAAAAGGGGTGGGATTAAGATATAAATATTTAATATGAGGAAAGTCTCCCGCAGCTCCAAGTAAATGACATGAGGAAATGAGAGCTCAATAACAATAAAATATTCTTAATACGCCACGGGGAAGAATAAAAATCTGAACACTTTCACAAATTACCGAAAAATACTGTTTTTCGAGATGAATGTGATTACAATGGTTAACTATTCTTCGTTTATGAAAGATATAAAAATCTTATCTCTGAGGTTAAAATTTGCTGAAAAATGTAAACTAATTTTCGGCAACATCCACTGCACACAAACTCCGGAAGAACATATATGTATGACCGAAATTTATGAGGGGAAAAGCTGATGCAAGTTAAACATGAAATACACTGAAACTATCAATGCATTTCTTAAGGAGAAAATACCCAGAATAAAAATATCAGAAAAAACAAAATCTCATTAAAACTAAGTGGCCTTAGGTTAATTTATAGGCGAGTAACAATTGATCGAAATAACAGATTCTTGCTTTGTAATTTATAAGCCGAACAAAAATGGTAAGTAAGAAAGTTTTAAAAAAGAATTTAAAAAAAAATATTCTCTCCGACTGAGAAAAACTGAAATTTCTTAAACTGAAACAAATCTTCCCGTTTGGATTTATCCTTTCAATCAAATGCCTAAATCTTTCTAATATAAACAAATAAGCACAATGAAAATTATTGAATATATTATTATTATTTTAACTAACCAATTAATCGCTGGTTTATAAAATTATCTTACAAAAATACCGTAAACGTTGAAATAAAATAATTAATAAAATTCATAATTTAATTCAAATTAAAGCCTAAATAATAATTTTTACTAAATAGCCATACTCTTTCAAAATAATAAACGCGTTCGATTTAGTTCACTGTTGTTTTTGTGGATTTCATCATAGACTTTTGTAGATTTTATTTATTTATTTTATCTTTATTTTATTAATATTTTATTTTATTTATTTTTTTTTTTTTATACAATACCAACCTAAGAGAAGTATTGAAGACAACTCATTTTTCGTTGAAGGGGGATAAAAAAAGGAGGAAGAAAAGGAATGTTACTGCTCCTATTTAGGTTCTATTTTCTAGTAATTTGGTTCCATGCAGTTTCCATGAAAGTTCATGAATAAGGTTCAAGCATTTGATGTGTCTTCAATGGAACCAATCAAGAGAGGGCTTATGAAAGGAAGTAGGCTTTGAATTTTCTTGAATAACTTGGTCTGTGGAAAGGAAATCACGTGAACTGAAAGTTACTAAAAGTCGAAAATCGAAAACGCAGATATACAGGCACACAGACTAAAAATTCATCTGAAGCTGTCAAAATCAGAGTATTAGGATGTTCAGCTAAGGAATTAGGTTGAGAAGCCTTATTTACCTTGGAACTTGGAAAATAATTAAGAAAGGCAGCGAAAAAAAAAGTTCACCTAAAAAAAAATCTAATTTTGAAATTAGGATTGGATAAACAAGACTGCTTTCCTCCCAGAATATCACGAAGAGGAGGAGGCATCTGTCACCCTCAGAAAGACAATGAGTTCTCTGGTCCTCGTATTTTTTTTCCTTCTTCAAATTAAAAAAGAAGAGCATTATTACAGCGACTAAGTTCTGTTAGATAAATTTGTTAAGGTTTTCTTCATTTGTAAATAATTCCTGTTTTATCATTACTCAAAAAATAAATTTATATCAGTAAAATACTAAGAAATACTTTTTAAAAGGTCTTCTTGATGCAATTGATCTGCTGCTTTTCCATGGTAGTCCACTGAAAATAGCATCAGACCTTGAACAAATTGCAACAGACGCAATTTGACGTTTTTTCACGTTTCCTATTTCGAAATCACCCACAATATAACATATCAAAAATCCGACAAAATTCTTCCATGGGTAATCATTTTTTTTTTACGCTTTTCTGATTTGATCTCCAATGAATCCATCGTATCATCTAAAACTTTTGTCAAACCCAAATGCTTCCACCAACAGAATCAGCTATAAAGTATCATTCTTTGCGCGCTACTACCAAATGACGTAGTGGAAAGCTGAAAAGTATCCTCAGGACGCTTATTCATGGGGATGGTTCCTCAAGGACCCTTTCTATCAGAAAATCAGTAATAAAATAAATAATGTCTTTCATTTCAACTTGTTTCATGATGGAATAATTCAAAAACATACTTCCGCAGAATATACAATGCTACAGTATTACTTGAAATGTTTTGGAAGCTATGCTACCAAACCCAGCTGTGGGTTTGGCAGCCATCTTGAAATTTCCATTTTTGACAAACTTCCCATGGTAGGATTGCGTCGGATTTTGACTATCATAAACAGACATAGTTCCCCCTTTCAAACTGTGCAAGAATTAAATCTGTTGCAATTTGTTCAAGGTTAGGCCTATTTTTTTTTGGTATTTTCAGTAGACTATATCCCTTTGTCGGTTTTTCTCGTTAAAATCAGTAGTAGCTTTTCGGCAATGATTCAAAGGAAAGGAAGCAAAGCATAAATGTTTCAAAAACTTACAAAATTAAATGTTTCTTCAGTGTAGATGAAGTTAATGTAGATGAAAATAAATTTGGAAAGAAATAGAAATAAATAATAAAAAAGAGAAATTTGAAATTCTTGATTTGAACACTTAAATTTGGCTAGCAGCAATTTTCTTTTCATCCTAACAAAGAAATATTCTCACGCTTTGAGGTTGAAATCCAGTTTGTAGTTCTCACTTAATTCCGGTTCGTCGGCTTTCTTTATGTAGCCGAATTAGAAAAAAAAAAACCACATTTATGCAATTTAATAATAACGAATTCTATACCAGCAATTATCCACAATAAAATACAGAGACTGAATCAATAACCGTTCTTTGTTCCTCTCTTCTCTGCTCTTAAATAGTTTATTTTGGGTTGGTCGTTGTATTGCTTGGGCGTTCTTTAGTTGCAAGTGTTTTAATATTAACTGAAGCGAAGTAGATTCACATGTTTAGCTTTAGATCTAAACACCCAAGGGAACAACAACAACAGCTTCTTTCAAACTGAGGAGAGAAATAAAAATCTTTTCTCTTTTGTTGATGATAAAAAAAAAATCGTTTTCTCTGAACCAACGATAATTTAGAAGAATTTGTTTATGCTTTTCTATTGCTTACGTTACTCTAAAACAGCCTTGAAAACAACAGCTCTGTTGTCCAGAGGCATTAAAGGTTCCTTTTACAACACCAGTGAAAAATGCAAGACTATTTAAAATGAGTAATTAAAGGACAAATTAATGGAGCTTTTTTATTTATTACTTTTAGTCTTCTGATAACGATCAGAAGATTCCCGTTTTGTCTGTGGACAAGTATCATTAAAATATCATTAGCAACAATCAGAACAATCGCAACAACAATCGCAACAATTTGCATGCGCAACAATCACATTCAGCTCTACAACAATCACAATAATCGCAACAATTTCGCCTTTTACATTCGCTACAATCACATTTATAATAATAAGGAAATTAAAGCAATATCAATTATATTGTCTTATACGTATCAGAAGACGTTGTGATTGGTTTACTAATCGCTATCCTTGTTTATTTATAACATAAAAGGGAAATTTGTGGATATGTTGGTTTGTATCGAAGTGTTTAGCATCCTTCCCAACATGCTACAAACTTGAAATTTAGCATGTCGGTCGGTTCCATAGTGTAGACAATGTGAAAAGTATAAAAATAAACTTTTTTATTTTGGGGGGAGGGGGAAATGACTAAATGACTGTGTGGCGGAAACCCGCAATACAACTGAGTTAAGCGGTCTACAATGTTTTCCCTGCCATTTCGAAGTGATCTTACAATTTCAATTTCTTTCTCATCCACATCATTGTAACACGTACGAAGAACGTGGATTTTGCTAATTTAAAATAAAATCAACTTATAATATTTCTTAATAATACGTTATCAAATTCTGAATGATATCAAAATTCTTAAATATTAAACTTTTATAATTGTAAAACTCGAAAATACTTAACGAGGAATTTTCTTTCCTAATTAATATGCGTATAATTAAACATGAAACTAATTTTTAACAATTTCTTGATCAATTTTAAAATCGGGCCAGGGATATTTAGTAAGATTAATGTATTTTTCTTATATACAACTTTTAAAAAGCTAAAATGATTTGATATATTATATAAAAAAATGTATTTGCATGTCACTTGCATGATTATTATACTTTGCCGTTACTATCATATGGGAGAAACAAGAAAAATTAAAAAGAAGTATAAGGAGAAAATGGAGTAGATGAGTAGTGGTTTTGGTGAGTACTTTGAATATGTGGATTGTGCTAACGAATCTTCAATGGTAATCAACAATGCTGATTTTACATTTATTTAAGTTAAAATTAACTCAAAAAGGAAAACGACGTAGGGATGGCGATTAGTAAACCAATCACAATGCTTCGCAACGTCTTCTGATAAGAAAAAATAACTGATATTGCTTTAATTTCCTTATTATTATTAATGTGATTGTTGCGAATGCAAAAGGCGCAATTGTTGCATTTATTGTGATTGTTGTGATTGTTGTAGAGCTGCATTATAAATGTAATTGTTGCCCAAGCAAAAGACGCAATTGTTACGATTGTTGTGATTGTTGTGCTTAATGATAATTTAATGAGATTTTAATGATACCTATCCACGTATGTGTGGTCGGTTCGCACCGAAGTGCGAGCTTCGTTGCCGAAGCATCCGTGCTCCAGGGAGCGCTAGTGTTCCCAAGACGGCGAACCCCTAGCAGACTCCCTAGAATTACAAGGGAAAGATACTGGGGTGGTTTCCCGTGGCCTTCCCCAGGACGCCATTAAGGAATGACGTCAGACCGAAGAGAAAGTGAAGAAGAGGCTACAACACAGGAAAGGAAATTTTTGAAACATCCATGCTCGCTACCGGGATTTGAACCCGGGCGCTGGCACATTGATCTCACGACAGACCGACGCCTGAGACCGCTCGACCACACCAGCGCGGCTACCTATCCACAGGACAGACAAAACGGGAATATTAATCTGCTGATCTTATCAGAAGACTAAAGTATTATTCAAGTGAATTAAAAAATATTAATATTTGATTTCCACTATCATTTTTTAGATACCTCGAAATTCTACGACAGAAACTGGTATCTATCTTCTGGCTCATCTTTACTGGTCAGCGCGGCGCTCAATGGCAGAAATGCCAAGAGCTGGCGTTGGCTAATCAATCAATCACTATCATTTTACCCAAAGTGCTGAATATTTCAACGGTTAAGCCAATCAATAAGCTACTTTTGTGAAAATTCTTGATTTGGTTTGTGACTGTTTAACACATTTCACGATAAAACATAGAATTAAGGCCTATTCCTAGTTTAATGTTAAAAAGGCTCATAACACCATATACAGATGAAAAATTGACTTGTATGATCGTAGGCCTCTTGTATACACACGTTTTTTTGCTGTGAAAAACCACGGTTGATTCGCCGTGCATAGGCACGGTCGACAGTGTTGTATAGATCACTGTGGAAGCTTGTACACAGGCACGGCACACCACGGCACGGCAAGTTCGCCGTGATGCGCCGTGGCTCCCCCCCCCCCCCGGAGCGCCGTAAAAACGCTGGCGAGATTTGCAACAGTGTTGCATTGTAGTCTATGGGACTGTGTACACGGGTGAATCTACAGAAAACCTGCAATTTCAGTCAAAAAATTTTGAGATTTTAAATTTCAAGATTTCCTTTTCAAAAAAATTGAGATGATTGCTTTTGACGTTCTTACATCCATGATATATGTGGTTCAGGTCAACGCATTTTGGTTATTTAAAAAAAAAAAAAAAATGATGGTAGGCTATGTCCACAGAAGTGACTTGTGTTAATAACGATGTCGAATTTTAATATAAATTATATTCGAAATAGTGAATTTACGTGGGAAAAACTATGAAATAAATAAATAGAAGACTAATTTATGAATTAACAGAACTTTTTATCAAAAGAGGAAATCATCTACAACAAAAATGAATCAGACTGTCAATCTTAAACGTCTATAAAAATGTAAATATATAATTACATATATCATATATTCTATTATATATATTTATATAATTATAAATATCCTTATTGACATTTAACAAAGACTGGAAGTGAAAGACAAGTCTTCGTGAAAAATATAGTAGCCGCTATTGTTGATGATCATCACTTCCACGGACCCCAAATGTCCACGGAAGTGACGAATACTTATATTTCTTGACCAATGTGCTCTTCATTTTGAGGTTAGGAACGCGTGTCATTCAGAAAATTAAGTTTACCATATTTCAATTATTATGCCTAGAAATAATCATTTTTCCATAGAAAAATTAAGTTCTAAACATGACCACAGAAGTGATGGAATGACGAAAAATGAATAAAAAGGTAATATTTTCCTGACAAATGTGCGACTCAGACGAATAAAATCACTTCCCAATCCAAAATCGCCGTGTAAACTTTTGTTTTTAAGTGAAATGGAAGACAACTAACGCATCGGGTGGATTTTTTAGAAAGTTTAGGAATGTCCACAAAAGTGATGGCAAAACCTTGTGACAAGACTTGAGGTTGCAAAAAAATTTTACTGATAATTCGAAAAAAAATTTCACTCAATATTATGTTAAATTTATGTATTTTCTGATTTCACAATATATATATTATTTGAAAAATATTAAAAAATAAAGCAGTTTGGGTCTTTAGAAGCTATCCAACTGTAGCTTGTGACAGTCCACGGAAGTGACGAATCACCATCTGTGGACAACTTTTTTTTGGAAATTCCATAAAATTAAAAAAAAATATATATACTAAACTATAGTATATTTTGTACTTCAAAGTGTGATTTTGGAAAATGACAAATATTTTCAATCATTTTCAATTTATTGCTCTGTGACATGAATTACAGGCTTTCCGTAGATTCACCCATACACGCCGGATTTTTTCACGGCGGAAATAATTTTCGCAGCTTACGAACGCTGATTTTCTTTGAAAATGGAGATAAATCAAGAAGTTTTAATTACATTGATTCATGAAAGGCCTGTAATATTGGATTAGGCTATCAATAAATATAAAATAAGTCTACCCTCAGTTGATTCTTGATAAGTGTATGAAATGCACCAAATTCCTCCCTTTTTTCTACAATCGGATGTATCCAAAACCTTCTTTTTCTTTTTTTAGTTTTCTATACATGTAATACGCAATGATAATCTTTTTTTTATAAGGATACATGACGCACATCTGCAGCCTGGCACAGAAAAACCATAACTGAGCCGTCTCGCCGTTGTTTCGTCCGGTGATTTGCCGTGTCATGTACAAGGTCAAACGTTTTTTTCGCCGGCGCGGCTATCACGCCGTATGGTTTAAAAAACGTGTGTGTACAAGAGGCCTAAGAACCTGTTTGGCTGGGCAGCGTCTCAAAGTTGATTTGTTTCTTTTAAAACCATAAGTTTCTATAAATAACGCGACACTTAGAGGCAGTTAGATTTTCTTTGTAAAGATAAGTAATTTTAATTATTTTGACGCTCTTCTGAAATAGACTGGATTGAAATTTAACATTTGAAATGTAGCTTGGTAAACTTCGAATAAAAAAAAAAAAAAAAACGCCTTTTCAGTGTTAGAACAGTTTTACATTCAATTTTTTTTTTTTTGGTTTTAAGAGAAAGATAAACTTAAGATTAAAAAAAAATGATTTTTTCAATTATTTCTAAAAAAAAAAAAAAAGAAAACTCAAAATTGAAATTCACATAAATATGTTTTCAGTTTCGAACAATTCTAATGCCCCACAGTCATTTATATTCGGATTCTTGTAGTTTTAAGAAAGAGCCCTTATTCTTCTACTTCTTTCCAGGCGCTACAACCCTGGGTGGGTTTTGGCCTCTCGGACAATACCTCTCCACTTCAATCTGTCCATCTTACTTTACTTTTCTATCCTCTTATTCCCATCACAACAAGGTCTGTGGTCACATTGTCCAACCATCTTGTTTTGGGTCGTCCTTTCTTCCTTCTAGAATACAGTCTTCCTTTCAACATTCTCTTGGGCATCTGAGTCTCTGACATTCTCTCTAGGTGTCCCAGCCAATTTATTCTTTGTGCTTTTATGAACTTCACCAGATCTCGTCCTTCAATCAGGCCGTTCAGTTCGTGGTTGTAACGTATCCTCCATCTATCTTCTTCTTTGACAGGTCCTTATAAGCGCCGTAATATTTTCCATTCAAAAGAGCCTTTATACAAGTAAAAAAATAAATAAATAGTGACCTTTTTATATTTCTGAAATAACAATTAGACTCGTTAAAGCTTCATTATAAGATTTATTTTCATGCTACAGATATTTTATAGATATTTCAATTTCAAAGACTAAAAAAGCATATATAGACAACGTTAAAAAAGTTATTTAGCAATTAATATTAGCACAATAAATAATTATTATAAAATTATAATAAGTTACCGAGTTATATTCTATGCTAACTACCTTTTTTTTATTTCATTGGAAATTCAATTACGGATTTAGCAAGTTGAGCTTTTCACGTGAGATTCTTTATGAAAATGAAGTTTTTCGTGGATGAATAACTTCCGCAAATGAAGGCGAGCTCAGAATTTAAATGTTTCCAGATTTTCAAACTTGGTATTCGAAGCAGAAACCCGATCGATCGCAGCGCTTATGGGGTCTCCAATGTTTGAAAGTGATTCACTGATTAGAAAGAAAAAATAAAAGTACATTAATTCAAGCTAATGATGGACATGATCACAAAGTGAATTTGTACAATGGAGATACCCAGGAGAATATGTTTACATTAGGACGATGCTGCATCTATGGTAAATGCAACAACAATATAACTGTAGAAACGATCAATCCGTGCTATTTATTTATGAATCTAGAAGGTCTATGTTTAGGAAACATTTTGACACTCGTTCCCATCATACTTAATAATTCAATGTAACGTACTTTGACATTTATTAAAATGGCCTTGGTAATGGCGAGATTCTCTCTTTAAGATATTCATGACTTGAAATCATTAGTCTTTCATTTCATTACAGAAATAAAAAAACCAACACAATCTCTATTTATTTACAAGATTAAAAATAAATTCAATCCAACATTTTCCCGCCTCCCCACTTCGAGAGTTATAAATTATAAAAGTCGAGTCTAAATAAGTGTTTCTGTTGTCGTCTGTGGGATGTTTCAGTAAAAGCTGTCGAGATAAATCTGCTGATAACACTGATGGACACTCGCGAGTAATAAAACGAACGGAGGGGGGACGGGTTGAAGAAGGTTTAGTAATCGCATCACAGAGCGTAGATGTGAAATTAGGGCAAACAGGGGTCTATAGACTGAGGATATATTTATCTAAACAGGGAACCTTCATCTCCTCTAAAAAGAGAAAGTGAGACGTCGTTTCTCTGAAATTCTCAAACATTTCAAAGATCCAAATTGTGACGGAGTACCTTCAGAGTAAAGGGATTTATAGACTCCAGATTTATTTGCCCCCGTTTGAAGGATTTTGGTTTCTAGCGCAGTGGGCGATTACCGATTTTCCCGCCTTTGAACTCGGCAACAAATGAATAATCAATAAGAACATTATGATATAAAGATTAGTGTGTAATTTGTCTGTGCCTGCCTGTTTTGTTTAAACAGATACAAATACAAGTTTACTCAAATTTTTGTTAAATTGAACATGTTTTTTTTTTTTTTAATCTTTGAGTTTAAAAACCAAATATTATATCCTAAACTTTTTTTCTAATAGATTACATACTCATTATATCGAAATTTCGAAAATAGGTATTCTACTAAAATACTATTATTTGTATTTTTCTCCAAAATTTTCTGACCTCCAAATTTTTCGAAGTGGGGAATGATTAGGGTGACCAGATTTTTCCGACGTCAATCCGGGGCAGATAATTTTCACAACCAAAAAAAAAAAAAAAAAAAAAAATCCGGAAAACTACTTTAACAACAGAAAAAAACCGACTTTCTTGATTACCGTGTATGCTCCAATAAACGCCGAGGCTCTTATAGTGGCCGGTCTCCAATAAGCGCCGGGCTGCAGAAGGGACACGGTCAAATAGTAGCCGCTCTCTAATAGTAGCCGGGTCTTTGATATTTGCCTACCGGTACTAGTGTAAGCGTCCGTATCTTTATAGTCTTGCGTAATACCTTACGGTACATTGCCTTACAAAATGCCACCGAAACGATCATTTGACATTGCCTTTAAGATTCGCGCGGTGGAATATGCGAAAGAAACTTCCGGTGAGTGTGGATTCGGACGACGAATAGCAGCGAAAGGTACAGAAAGACATTGCCATTTATCTTTAACAGTCTTATGTACCATGTGAAATTAAAATAAAGTAGCTGTTGTAATATTAGCCGGTATTTATGTGTAAAGATATTGCGTTCTGAAGGTTTTTGTTAATAAAGGCCGGCCTCTAATAGCAGCCGGTCTCTATTAAGAGCCGGGAGCCGAGGCTAGTTTTGCAAATAAACGCCGGGGGCCTCTATTGGAGCATATACGGTATTTACAAAATCCCGGACATATACAGATGCGAGACAATGCATTAAATCCCGGACTGTTCAGCACAATTCGGGACGTCTGGTCACCGTAGGAATGATACGCTCCGTTAATTTGTAAAAATACTCGTTTTGTTATTTTATTGTCAATGACGGATAGAAAAAAAAAGACAAAAGAAATCAGCTCCAATTTTCCTCTATAGATAAAACTATGTTAAGATGCCGAGTAAAAATGTACGCATTGTATAAGTAGTACAAAAAATAATATGAGAAGACGAGTACGGTATATTCTTTAAATAAGTACATTGATAATGATATTTTTAATTCATTTACAGGTTTTGTAACAAGACTACTAAAAAAAATCTATTTCATTGATTTCAATTTAGGTTCAAGCTTTGAAGCGTGTTCCAGAAACTTCGTTCTGTTCTTAACAAATATTTTATCGAAGACTACAGTTTTCCGAATCCATAAATGCTTAATTGGAAGCGTCTTTGAACTCATAATTACGAAGCACAACTGAGTTACTCTGGCAAACATTTCCCCATTCGAATTAAACTATAACGAGTGTCTGATATCGAATTTTCAGTGAAAAGCAGTCACTGTTCATAAATGATGAACTAAATACATGTGTATGAACTTTTCAATGGAGGACAGAAAAAAAAAAGAAACATCAGAACAACCGAAAACAGACGATCCCTAATTACGAACGTAAATCGTTCTGGAAACTTCTCTTCAGTCCAATTATGAGTCGCTTTTTGGATAAAGAAATAACGACTTAAGATGTCCAAACAAAAATTACAAATAAAGGTAACATCTATCAATGAAATATGAAATTTATTATCAATTTATCGAAAAAATAAAAATCTAAACTACAAAATAAACTGAGGAATTTTAATAAAACCTTTGGAAAATAAAAATGAAAATCATTGATTTGTTAATTAAGATTTTATTAAAATATATTTTTCACGAGCAAATTAACTTTCATACTAATACGTTTATTTCTTTTTTCCTTTGTTAAATTACTTTTTAAAAAAGGAATTTTTTAATATTGTAACAGTTTATATGTAAATATTTTTAGAAATCATTTATTTTTATTTATCTGTATATATCTGTATTTTATTCATTTTAATCTTTACCGTTATTTATTTTAAATTATTCGTTTTCTACTGTATTTCCTAATTATTGCTGTTCTGTTTATTTTTAAATTCTTTTTCGTTACAGCCGTTTAATGAACGACCAGCGAAAGAACGACCGTGGACATCAGATGGCGCAATAGTAGAATTTGAATCGATTGTATATGTCAGTGTTTATGGCGGGAAAGTTTTTGGCTTCTGATAGGTTTGCCTCGCTTGAGAGGCGCCATTGTGAATAGTTTTTCTATACAAACTTCAGTCCTGGAATGATTAAGAGATCATGGGTGTATTTCAAGGTCAGAGTCATTCTTTCGCTGGGAATAGTTTAATTAGTTAATTCATTTAAGTTCGCTATGTTTCTTGTCCAATCACTAAGTATATTTTTAATTACTTATTCAGTGAAATCCAACTTTGTAAAATCGGTAAAAACCCATGTTTTCTGTTTAATAAATCAGTTCAGTTCAGTTTCAAACTTGACTCGTTGTTTCTTCGCTTCTACAAGACTCTCCCACAAACACCATTACAGTATCATTCCCCAGACATCGGAATTCCAAAAGTCAATAAATTTAATTTTAGTTAATTTTATGATTCCTTAACCATGAATTTTAGAAAATAAAAGCGCTACAAAGAAACAAGTATTTCACATTAGCTACAAAGAAGGGAAAATTAGAAGAACAGAGAAGTCAAGTCTTTCTTAATGTGTTTGTCTGAATTAATAGTGTTTCCAGTGATTGCTTCACTGATGAGGCAACGAAGAAACAATTACTTCCGCTTTATTTAAAGCTCAAACAAAATTGTATCTTCTCCTTCGGATTTTGATTAAAAATTCATGATGAACACAACAATTATTCTCTCCGGATAAGATCACTTCACTTTCGATCCAATTCATGTTTTTCATCAATTTTCATTTTAAAAGCTTCGATTATAATCTGTCATCCCCTATTTATCTAGAAAGTAAAATTAACAATTTATTTTTAGATTGAAAGGAAAATGTTTTTCCCTAAACAAAAATATACGAAAAATAAAAAGAGCATCGGAGGTGAATTACAAAACTTTGGACCTCCAAAGAGGAAATGTTTTTTTCATTTCTTTACTGTAAAATAAGCTAAGCGACAATTCCTTATACAAAATAAGTTAATTATTGTAAGAATAATTCTTTTACTCTTAATCTTTGTTAGTGGAACTCTGTGATTAACAATGCTAACTAGCGCTGTATGGGTTCGGTAGTCCAGTGGTTTAGCCGCGGGACTGCGGACTGGAGCAGCCCGGGTTCAGTTCCCGGCGGTTGTCGGGGAATTTTTCCGTTATTTCTTTCGAAACGGACCCTAGGGTTCATCCAGCCCTCTGTCAAATGGGTACCGGGATTCTTACTCGACCTCAAGTAGTCCCATTGGTCGAGAATCACTGGGAGCCTAAACCTCCCGCGCACCAAAGCATAGACCTGAAGCGATACAGCTTTCTCCTGTAATCAGTGCTCTGTGATCAACTTATTTTGAAAGAACTATTGTTAAATGAAAAAGGAAGAGATTTTTCCTAATTACAAATACAAAAAAAAACAACTGTGGATAAATATCAATTCCTCAAGTGAGCTAGAGGATGGCCACATTATTACTTTTTTTTTAAACTTATTAAAATTAAAAAGGATCACTGAATCATTTGTCCATGGATACAAATGTCTGTAAAGATGAACTGAAACTTACATCTTCGTAATGTTTTCTTTCTAATTAAGAATTTTGTTGTAATTAAAAACTAATTCAGAAAGTCTGGGAAACTACTTTATTAGAATCGTGAGATTACGACAGCTGTTATAATTAAGGACGATTTATTATTTTTAGTTATGCAAACAAAAGATAAAGTAAGATTAATTAACGGGGAAATAAATATCCACGTTTATTTTCGTCATCTTCTAGTTCGTTCTCCGATACGGAGGTATGCGTTCATGGATTTCTTGAGTTCCCATCATAGAAGGATCTAGAGAATATCCTGGGAAGTAGATACTGAGATGGTTTTCCTTTGCCTTCCTAAGGAAACCATTATGGAATGGCTTCAAACCCGAAGAGAAAGTGAAGAAGAGGTTTACCAGCACTGGAAAGGAAAATAAAAATCCATGGCGGTGCCGGGATTCGAACCCAGGTTCAGACCGATCAGCCTCTTGGCAGGTTGTCGCCTTGACCACAAGAATATGCCGGAATGACATCCATTTATTTTAGATTTTGAAAAATAAAATAAAACAAAAACAAAACATGCTTTCCACTAATTTTAAGTAAACATTTACAATCGTCTGAAAAGAAAGCGTTTTTGAACTGTTCGAAAAATTAATTGGTAAATAGCAGCAACTACACTTATTATGGTTTCCGGAATTAGTTATGGTTTCCGGTATTTCATTGATTAGAAATACCGCCGCAAAGCCCGAGTTCTTTGAATCAAACAAATAAATAAAAGAAAAATCAGCGGTCCTACCTTCCATCCAAATAACCAATAGAAATCAATTTTGAAGCGTCTTTGTTAGTGTCGCCTACGACAGCTGCTCAAGTTCCCTCTGCTCCTCTGCTCAGCTAATGTAACCTTAGATTTTATTTTTACTAAATAATTTTAAAAAAACTATTAAATGATTTAAAAAAAATGTTATTATGTTAATATGTTAATTCCGACGTTAAACTAATAATAGCGTTTAGTGTTATGTTATTAACCACTGAACTTTTATTGTAAAAAAAGTAATTAAAAATAGAAATATTATCTATAAACTATCTATCTACAAGAGTATCCATCTATAAATGATAAATTCCATGAAGTTCCTTTCGATGCGTTTCTCTATTCTCTTCCTTATTTGCTTTGGCTAATGAGTACAATATTGATAGAAATCGAACCATTGGTAACTAATTAAAAATAAACAATTCCTGGAACGAACTCCTTCGGAACAGCTGCCATCATTGCGAAATTAGAATTAAAATTAACCTTAATTAAAAATCAACCTCAATACTGAAATAATTGATGGACTGATTCTATCACCAGAAAAATAAGTCAAAGGTTGTAGAAAAAAAAACAAAAAAGTAGTGCAATTCATTGATTTCACTTGAATAAAAAAGTTAACTTAAATAGTGTATGATCTAGAAATTTACTTGCTTTTCTCAAAACTCACAAGGAGATTCATACGACACAAAACAATAAGAATGTAAAATGATCAGCACAAAAATATAAAATGTTAATAACGACATAGGGTTGCAGTTAATCCAGTTCATTTCGGTTTTCAATGGAGTGTGGGAATGATAAAGACTCAGCTAAAACTCATCTATAACTGACAAAAAAAAAACTAACATTTCTTTACCAATTATTGTGGTTATTGTTAATTACCTTTTGATACATTGATACTGCTGCTCTTATGAAGAGTGAAACATATGTTGATTCTACGAAATCGCCGCATTAGGCTTAATGTTTTTTTTTTGGGGGGGGGATCCCAGACTTTAAATAATAATTCTGAATCTGATTTCTGCGGGAAGACTGAATCCTCACAGCATGCACGCAATTTACTTAATTTCTTGATTCAACATCCCTTATTAATTCGTTCATTTCTTCTTTAACTTTCCTATTTAGGATAAGATAACAAGAGTCTGAATAATTGTTTGTAAGATTAAAAAATTATAAAATTATATGAATTTTTTTTTTTTGTAATTATGCAGGCTGACTGCGTAGTAATAGTATTACTCATAGCATCACCATCGACAATTTTTACCTTTTTTATTTTTATTTTAATTAAATTTTTCGCTTCAGATCATTGTTGAAATGATCTAAACAAGGACACTTGTTTTAATTTGTTCATTTTCGGTAGTCAGGAACGACCTCTGAAGCAGAGTCGGGTGGAGGGTAACCACAATGAATAGATATAGCAAATAGTTTATCATCCAAGCTGTTGTAGTAGCAACAGAAGCTGAAGACACGACTCCCTATTTAAAAATTCTATATAGTGCTGGACAAACAAATTTAGTTCAAATCACAGGAACTGTTTATTCGATGAATCAAAGTCAAAATGACTGATTGAGAAACTGAGAAAACTGGCCCATAAAAAAGAAACACATTAGAAGTAATCTCAGTCCGTACGCGATTTGCTTTTAAATATTCAACAATGGCTACAAAAATTTGAATACTGAAACTTTAAGAGAAAGGAAGGAAGAGGTAGAAAAGAAAGGAGAGCAACAACCTAAACAGGTGAATATTATTTGTGTTCTCCTTCTCTTTAAACGTTTTATTACTAATACATTTACATGTTCTTTAAAACTTTGTTGTAGGTTTTGTTTTTGTTTTTTTTAGTTTTACAATTTACTTCTGTTAATGTAGGTGACATTTGATATTTTGAAATGTAAATGAAACTTATCATTTTAAGATTTAAATAAACGATAACCACTAATTTAATAGGCAATTAGAACATTGTTAGGGCCTAAGCGTTTTTAAGTTTTTTTTTCTTCAGTGATTGAAATAATCGTGAGCATCAATTCTATCAAGACATTTCCAATGGAATTCTGTAGAAAGAGTTCAACGATTCTAATGTAAGATCTAGAACGCCCACAAATCTTGACGTGTGGGATGTGTTACCTTTCAAGTGAAATGCCTTGATGAGAATATAGAAAGAAACAAACTAAACATCATATTACTTTTGAACTCAACTTCGTCAAAAGCTTAACTCTAAAAAGAAGGTCTTTCAGGCGAATAAGGTTGCATTTGACCTCCTAACAACGACGAGGCGTTGCCGTCATTAGAACTAAAGAAGAAATTTAATCTACAGACGTTAGGAAATGTCTCGCAATCTGAGTCGATTCTTCATGTTTCTTTTCAATGACACTGTAGTTCAGTGACACAGCAATGAAAAGAACTGAATCTCGTATACATCATTTTTTTTTTTTTAGGGCGCTTTGTCTTAATTGCTTTGTTCAATCTCGACTGAAGATCGACAAACCAACACTCCAATTAATACCAGTGGAGTCCAAAGAAAAAAAAAGATAGGTATTTTTTTTTTTGTTTACTTTTTTTTTAGCAAAACAAATCCTTAATTAAGACAAGCCAAGTGTCTTCTGAGACGCCTGAATTGACACGACTCGCGACTGAGGACTGCTGAATGCTGCTGCTCAATACTATCAGAATAAATTAATGTTATTGAGATGTCTTGGCATCGGGTTTTCCTTCTATCATCTCCTGCTTATCTTTTCTGTTCCCTCTTTTTTTCTGTTGTCCTCAAAAACACTTCCCAAAGAAAAGAAATCTTCTAAAAAGCTCTTCAACGAACTGAAATGAAATGTGTGAAAACAGTGAATACTTAAGGTCTTTTGAAATATGTAGCTTCTAGAATCATCATAATAGCAGAACAGGTTCTCTATTGTAAAGATTTGCCTATTGTAGTTCTAACTGAGACGTTATTAATTCTGTTCTCAAGATAATTCGCGTGAGTTCTTATTAGATTTGCTTTTTTCTCAATTCTCAAATTAGATTTTAAATTCGGAAAAGTTGCGCAGTCGTCCTTGTTCAGGTGTCGACAGTAATATTTCATTGAAAGAACTAATATTTGTCGACTCAGCACCGTCGAAATGCGTCAATTTGAAATATAAAATATGGAAGAACAATACGATCATCAAGATGAATCTTCTGGAATTGAGGATTAGGATGGATCTGACTTCTATGATTGAAGTCTTCTTTCAAACTGTCAAGAAATTACGAACGAAGAGACGATGAAAATTCTGATAGGAAAATATCGATGTTAATATTTCCTTGTCTTAAGTCGTTGCCTCTAGTTTGATACAATCAAAAATGAATCCGATTTCGACAACCTAAGTAAACAATAAGGATTTAACTCATTTGTTTTTAGAAAATGGGAAGTTTCCTGTTATTTGAATTTAGTGGATATTAAAAATTTAAATTTAATAGGATTTTCATTTTGTCGTTTTCACGAAAAAGAATGAAAGAAAGAAATTTTAGGAAATAACATATTAAGAAAACTAGACTCTTTCGATTCCATTTGTTTGAAGAACGGAGAAGCATCACCAAATTTAAGAGCAGATAAATTGCAACCACAGTGGGCCAAATCTTCAAACTTTAAAACTGAAGTAGAATTAATTTAAGATTTCAAATGTTCACTAATTTTTATTTTTCCGAATCAATAAAAAAGAGCTTTTAAGAATATCAATAATTAACAACTTAACATTAGTTTAGGATTAATGTTTATTAAATCAAAAAACAAATATCTACAAAGGTGAATTCGGTGTTTTTAACTTGGCAAAGAATACAATTTCTGCATAGGAAAAAAAAGGCAACTGTGACTTTGTAATGCCCAGCATTACTTTGAACCATAAAGGTTTTGTTCGAATCGTGTTTTCTATATCTTGTCTATCAGTCTAAAGGTAAGGAGAAAATTATCTGCGCTGCTTTTGTCGAATCTCTCCTTGTATCCTAGCCTCCTTTTCGACTCTTTGTGGCTCTACGAAGGCAAGAGAAGTAGAGCAGTATTCCTCTTGTTTGTCGTGTACTGCACTCAATAATATTTTGCTTCTCATCAATCGTTTGAAGGATACAAGGATCCAAACACACGAAAATCATCTATTTTTTTCATCTTTCTACATCAAAGCATCTTTCTCTCCATGGATGCTTAGAACGCGTTTAGGCACGTCAGTGGACTCCAAGATCTCGATACGAAAGATTAATATTTAGCTATGAAGATACACGTTGTCAGAGAAAGCTGAGACTGGGCTCCCTACTACAAATAAAATTGTAAATTCCTGCCTCCAGTTAGTCGAGTTTCGCCTTCCAGTTAGCCTTTATTTAAAATAAAAATAAAGAATAAGATTCTTTTTGAAGATTTTGAAATGCAAGAAAACTAAAACCCCGTCTATAAATTCTCCTTTTTTTTTTTAATTACATGTTGTCTTTAAAAACATTTTTTCTGAAACATCAGAAACTGAATAAAATATGTACGAAGGTATTTTCTCATTATCTAAACATACATCGTTCAAAAGGGAATGCGAACAGATTTTCTTACTTGCTATTTGATATCATCTACAAAGTCTTTTTGTCGTTTTTTTCAATAAATCTTCTTCCATTTGTTTTCTGTGGTCGTTTACGACTCCTGTGGGACGGAACTAAATACGACTAATATTTTCCCGCCGTCCCTAGAGACCATTGACATATTTTCCGCGATCGCCGAGGGCCTCGTGATGTTAACGTCTGCTCGGTGGCAAACCTCCAATCGATGGCCGCTGAATAGGAAACTTTTATGAGTCAAAGTGAATACAGAAGCCCCCAACGAACACATTCAACGGTTGAAAATAAAACGATTCTCACTGTACTCAAGTACAGTATTCAAATTCTACAAGAAAAATAGAAATTTTGATGATCATAAAACAAAGGGCAGCAATTTTGAAATTTTGGATTCCAGGATCAAAGATGTTAAAACTTAACACTGAAGAATGTAAGGAAAGCTTAGAAACAGACAAATTACTCCTATTAGAAAGGAATCTTTGTTTTCTCAGCAGCAATCTAGAAGCCCAACATTAATCAACCAATAAAACCAAGGATTGCTTCTGTAATTTGGCTGCACATCTGAATATGCATTCAGAAAAAAATAAAAGTTATAAATACTACATAATATAAATGCATCAATCACTTCGGTACATTTTTCTTCCCTTAATACTCCTCAATGGATTTTCTGTAGTTCTGGCCTTTAATATGGAAACACCTCAGCTTTCATTCCAAGAACTATTATCCATTCATTGACCTTCGTGTTCTTAAACATTCATTTTAACCTGTTTGATCCAATGCATGAACATGCTTGACAATCAATCCACTATAATAATCTATATAACAGTCTATAACAATCCACTTGTTTGCTCCTATGTAAATCAGCAAAACGAAGTAAAATTTGATAGAGCAGAAGCACATACCTTGAAATATATAGGATCCGAAACAATAACAAATACCAGCATGAGATTGCGAAGATCTAATCAATATAATCACACCTACATCATTGCCGTGATAACAAATTCTCTAGAATCGAGGGTATGTTGCAAATGGAACATTCTGATGATAATTAAACTTTCAGTTTTGTTTGTTTTTAATGAGAACAGCCGCCATTAATTGGAAAATGTACAGTTGCCAGGAATGCTTATTAGAAACTTATGCTACACGGAAATAAAGCAATACTAATCATTGCAGCAAATTTAAAGTTGTCGTCATGTTGAGCAATCAAATCAGTTTCTGTTTCTGTAATAAAAACAGAAATGATTAGGGCAGTTGTAGATTGTTACTTTAAGTAAGATACCTGAAGATAATATGGCCACCTTAATTTTTTTTTTTCATGATTATCGTATTCACTAAAAAAAAAAAAATGTGTAGACAAGAACTTTGGCTCTTTAGGCGTAGGTAAAAAAAATTTTCAAGATTTTTTTTAAAACCCAAAGGTTCGGTTTTTCAATCTTTGAAAAAGCTTGCACTGTGCAGGTAATATGCCCTTGTGAAGGTAATGTGGCCAAATTCAAAAATATCTCTTTATTTTAGGAAAATATTTTTTTGTTAATGATTAATAATTTTGGTTCGAAAATAAATGTGTCTTGACTTCATTAAAATTTTCACACAGATAATTATTAACTTTCCAGGGGCCAACAACAAAAATTATTTCAAAGTTACAATTTAGATCATGAGTGTATCCACAGAGTTAGAAAAAAAATCATTAAATGATCAAAGCTTAAAGAATATAAAAAATATCAATCATGGGTATATGTGTAGCAAATAAATACAGATTTATCGTCTTTTTTGAGTCCAATACATTCCTCGTTTTGGTAATATGGTCTATTGTGGCCATTTTACCTGATTACAGCCATCTCGAAAAATCTCTTAATTATCAGTTTAATGAAAGAAGCATTGGGTGGAACGAGCTTAGAATAACTATAGCAAGTGATATATGAACAATAATCATCAATTGCATGCAAGGAAATAAAAAGACAACAACAACAATATTATAACAGATTCTCGATTCGTTGTCAAAACTCAAATGACGGGGTTCCCTGGGCTCTATGATTACATTATCCTGCAAACTATGGTAGCCATGTACACTTTCTACTTCATAGTTTGATATTCTAGCGTTATCTTTTGGATATCTTTTCAATTAACGGCAGGTTGGCAATGTGGCCATATTACCAGCATTGGCCATATTTGCATCAACTGCCTTATAAGGATTAAGCGTTAAAGAAGAAACAAACTGACACATGAAAACGATATTTCAAATTCATAGTAGTCAGTTATTACAGGAAACCGTGCATTCTTCAACAGCTAAATACTGTCAGTCCTACGATACAGTCGATTTATATAAAAGGCAAAATTCACTGACTCACTCATCAACGCACAGCCAAAACCACTGAACCTAGGAACTTGAAATTTTCGGGATGGGTTCCCCTTATCACGTAGGCGCCCACTAAGAAAGGATTTTTAGAAATACCATCCCTAAAGAGTGTAAAATGGGGGGGGGGGGCGCTCAAGTTTCTTGAAGGTTATGCATATCTCGCACCGGTTTGAGTTAGAAACAGCAAATTTAACATGAGTGTTCGTTGTCAAAATCAAACAGACCCGTATTCGACGAATTTTCGATATTGGTGTCCTAAGGGGCGTAAAAGGGAAAGCAGAAATACAGCGCCAAGCCAGCTCTGAGATTCAAAGCTAGATTCAGGCCTATCAGTGCCCTCAACAATTCGGTATTAAAACACCCATTAAAACTAACGTTAGGAATCAGAAAAAAAAAATATATTTCTCTAAATAGTCTCCCCTTCTCCGACTCTTTTACTTAAAAATTACCGAAAGTAATTTTAACAATACTGAATATTTTATTTTTTGTCAAAATTTTTGAAAAACCAATTGAATAATCTATCTCTTATGGGTCAGTGTTTATGAAAAATAACTTCCTAAATTTTAACTGATCTTTAAAATAAATTTAATGAAATGACATGTTTACTTTTTGGATCTAACATGTTGATAAAAGTATTTGGTTCTTAAAAATTCCGATACACACTCAAACAAAACACAATCATTGAATAAATTGCAATAATTACCATATATGATAACAAATGTACGATAACAGTCTTTTTCTTCTAACGAACGCGATTATTGTTAAGCTATTTTGTTAAGACAATTTTCCTCTGTTACACTTTTTACCTTTATTTTTATACTTACTCATATAGCAATAAGAAGTAAGTGTTCTGGTGGCAAAATGCCATCATAAAACCGTGACGCTGCAGGTTGAGCTCTTAATGAACTCGGACAAACACATGGTAAAGTCAACAGGTGGCCTAATTATCATTGAATTTATACACTTGAGTATTTTTGAAAAACATGGTAATTATGTTGAAATCATTCAGATTTAACTATTTAAATGGTTTTTAACCTAATAAAAATTAATTACTTTTTCTTTTTTATTCCTTCATGAATTCCTTTTACAGCAACACCTAACCCAAAAGTATTATCACTATTTAAGTCAATAAACGATAATTAATAATAAATTGGCTAGAAAGGTTGTAACGTATTGTTGTTGTTTTTCGGCTTTGAAAAAGAAAAGAAGTCATGTCTTTTCGAAAATTAAGAGATATTTATTTCAATAAATGTATGGTTTTATACATTTATTTTTGTTTTATTTTGAAGATTTGAAGACTTTTCAATGGCTAGAAAGGAGTTTCTTTCGGTAAAATAACTGGTAAAGTAAAGTAACTAGTCAAAAAGGTAAAGTCAAAGGACGATGACCCTCGCTTTTCTTTAATTTGCGACGGAAAAATTCCTTTCCAGACTTTAAGATTTCAACTTTGTCGTCAAGGTTTCTTGGATTATAATCCATGCGGAAGCCAAGTGTCCACTGCAAGTCAAAGGTCGTTCTTAGTGCAACGGATTTTAGGGACAGATGACATTTCTTAATAATGCTTTAACATTACAGGAAACACTTAATGACCTTTACAACTGACCTCTTCATTCACCGGATGTGTTTTTGATTGATTTTTGATAATTAAAAAGTGATTTAAAGGCCAAGCAATTGCGCCAAATGTAATTCATAAACAGATTCTCAAAACTTAATTTACGTAACCACAATTTTTACATGCATAAATAAAAAGTTATTAAAAAAAAATTGTATGTGGGATCTCCAACAAGAACCCCGTGCATTTCTATAAAGGCCAATGACTTGCTTTTCTGCATAACACTGAAGTTCAGCAGAAAAATTCATATTAAATGTAAATTTCGTAAAGATTCGCCTAAAATGGCGATCATCAGCTAGGATCAGTCATCAGTAAAAAACAAGGTCTTTATACACCGGCCTATCGTCGGAATTAAAGAAATGGCCAATTTATTAATAGGAAATAGCAATAATGTAAGATTTATAGTCTAGTGTATTTTTTTTCTTTGTGAGTTCAAATCAAAACTTTCTGAATGTCCCTAATAATGGGTATTGTAAGGTAAAAAAAAAAAATAAGGGGAAAAAAAAAAGAAAGAAAAGTAACTTGACATATAACTTAAATTATATAACAAAATATAATTTACGTTTTTCGCTTACTTCCATTTCTATAAATTATTGTCATGTAAATTAATGTAGCCTGTAAATAAACAGTTTTTTTTTTATAAATATAAGCTTAGAAAAAGAGTAAATAAATGCATTAAAGAAAATCTGCACGAGATTTATCTTTTAGAACCTATAATTTTCTTTCTGATTTGTGATTTAAAATAAATGAGTAAATAACTCGTAAATAATAACCTCCTTGTGGGAAATTTATCTTAAAATGTTTGTCTTTTACTACTTTGAGTAGCAAATGTTTGTCTTTTGAACAACAAGGCGAGGAAAGGAATCTTCTAGTGATTAATGATAGCATTTTTCAGAGTAAATACTTCATCAACAACAGAAATGCTTGGTTTTTTTTATCAGCGGGAAGTAAAAGTTCAATGAAGAAGATAAAATTTGAATGAATTATAAGCAGTAGTTACGAAATCTCTTCGTTTCTTTGATTTTTATCAAAATTTATTAAACATGTAATAATAATGTTATATAAACATTATGAATAAAACTCAACTACAAATCCTTTTTCTTCATTGCTATATTTCGCAGGCAACGGCTTTGTCCTGCTTCTTTAGGCTTCTAAAATACATCGAATAATCCTCACAAACATAGAGGCAGTTGTGGTAAAGAATTAAGTTACATACATTTTGTTTAATACAATATTGAGTCAGTTGCGGTAATGAATTAATTTACATACCTTTTGTTTATACAAACAATATGTTTATATAATAATGTTTATATAACGGCAGTTGCGGTAAGTTGCCGGCGAAATATAGCAATGAAGAAAAAGGATATATATATATATATATATATATATATATATAAATATATATATATATATATATATATATATATATATTATCTATTTGTCGAAATAATGTTATATATTAATAAAGTAAATGTCGATTCGTATTGAGAGGAGGAAATAGATCGTATATTGGTGGTAGGAAATAAACTGAAACATGTAATAAACATGTTTAACATGTAACGCAAACATGTAGTAATAAAAAATAATAAACATGTAATGTAAGAAGGCTTAAATATATTAAAAACAAAAACAAAATAAAACTAAAATTTAAAATACAGCGATGAACAGGTTACTAAGTCGCAGTCATTGCTTATATCAATACTTTCAATTTTAATGAAATGCTAGTCGGCTACCCGTCGCTTCACTCCGGAAGCCTCGCTTATATAACGGAAAACAACTTTTTACTTATTAAAAAAAAAACACACACACACACAAATTACATCAAGTAAACTAAGACTGAAATTTTTTAAAAGCTTTTTTTTTTTTAAATATAATTTTGATGTCTATATTCTCTCAATCCACGACTGCTTTTAGAATCAGCGTGTGAATCATATATCTATGATATATTTTTATTTTTTATAGAGATTAGAATGGTCCTCATGGTCTAATGGCTACGACGTCTAACTTCGGAGCAGAAGGTTGCATGTTCGTTTCCCGTAGCGAACCGTAGAAATTATTTCTATTTTCACAAGTTATAACAATTACACCAGACAGACAGAGAAAGAAAAGATTTTAGTAATATAGATATACTTTTCAGTGGTTTTTTGAGTTACAAATAGTATTTGTTTTTAGGTTACAAATAGTGATTTTTCAGTATTCTACCTAATAGAAATACTGCTTCTTTCTTTCTTACTCCCTTTTTTTTATTTCAATTGATACTTTACAGTGGTTTTGGGTTATAAATAGTGATGGTTTTTGAGTAACAAATAGTGATTTTTCAGTATTCTACCTAATAGAAATAAGGCATCTTTCTTTCTTGAATCTCTTTTTTTTATTCCTATTGATACTTTTCAGTGGTTTTTGAGTTAGAAATAGTGATGGTTTTAGAGTTATAAATAGTGATTTTTCAGTATTCTACCTATTAGAAATAGTGCTTCTTTCTTTCTGGAAACTCTTTTTTTAATTATAATTGATACTTTTCAGGGATTTTTGAGTTACAAATGGTGATGGTTTTTGAGTAACAAAATAATAATGATTTTTCAGTATTCTACTTAATAGAAATAGTGCATCTGTCTTTCTTGAAACTCTTTTTTTTAATTACAATTGATACCTTTCAGTGGTTCTTAATTCATTCATTATTGATTGGGGAAAGGTAAGGACACTTAAGTCAAAAAACAATATAAAGTGAGTAGTAGTCATCTTGGCCTAATGGATAAGACGTCTGACTTCGGATCAGAAGGTTGGTTCGATTCCTGTCGCGGACGTTTCATTGTAAGAATTATTTTTATTTTCCATTCGCTCAGGAAATTGCGCCGGACAGACAGACAGAGAAATAAAAGATTTTAGTAATATAGATTCTAGCCTTTTAAACTTATATTTCTTATTTTAATTATTTTTAGACAATGGAATAAAAGGCAAATATCAAAGTTAATCAAGCCAAAGTGAAAAGTAATATGTCGCAATTTTGACTGCAAAATTTCTTTCCACTCTGTTTGGCACTTCTTCATGGGAATTACTAAAGAGGGCGTAGCAGTAATTTCTTTTAAAATTTGTTAATTAATAACGAGGATTGAGTGTAGAATTCAAACTAATCCAACAGTATAACTTTTCAATTGCATCAGGCTTATAAAGGTTAACAACTGATTAATATTGTAACAGTTTATATGTAATATTTTTAGAAATCATTTATTTTCATTTATCTGTATATATATATATATATATATATATATATATATATATCTGTATTTTATTCATTTTAATCTTAACCATTATTTATTCATTCGTTTTCTATTTCCTAATTATTGCTGTTTTGTTTATTTTTAAATTCTTTTCAGTTACAATCGTTTAATTAGTTAATTAATTTAAATTCATTATGTTCTTGTCCAATCACTACGTATATTTTTAATTACTTATCCAATGAAATTCAACTTTGTAAAATCTATAAAAACCCATGTTTTATGTTTAATAAATCAGTTCAGCTCCAAACTTGACTCGTTGCTTCTTCGCTCCTACAAGACTCTCCCACAAATACCATTACAATTTAATGCAAGATCGGATATTGCACTGAAAAGAGAATTCTCGATTTAATTTACGAGAGAATTTACTTTCGCTTTGCAGCTATTAAATCTCAAAGAAAACAATTTTTTTTTTTTTTTTTTTTTTTTTACGAAATGTTGTTGAATGTTTTGGGCTGAAATTGATGACACTGAGCTTCCATCAATTTCATAATCTCTTGTTCCAGCAGATCCAATGTCGAGCAAATTGTCAGACTTAAGCTTCTTAATAGAAACCAACGACTGGTGCGGTTCCTTTAAGCACTTATTCAATTGGAATTACTTGCTTAGTGACGGTTCAGAAAGGAAGTGAAGAAGAAAGGAACACTGGTGATAATAATGAAGTACTTAAACAAACTAGAATTCTCTGCTAAACCCAAGTTAAAAGTTCCAGAATGAAGTTGACAATTCACTATACATATCAACAGTAATGAGATAACAATGTTATCATAATTTCCACACATCTTTAATTTCATGCGATTCGGAGTCAGATAATTTAACCCCATGACTTACCTAACCAAAATTTCCTATAGAAGAAAGAGAAGATTGACCCATATTTTTTCTTAAGCCTATCGGATATAAAATTAATGCTTTGTGTTCCTGGAGTTCATCTATAAAACAACCATCACAGTTTTGTTTTTTGTATTTTCTTTCTATTAAAACCAGCTCGAAGCATATATCTAACAATGGTTCAATCATATCTTTCAACATCTAACAATGCAGATATGAACACAGTAAAATCTTAATTTACAATTCTGAAAATAGAGGTTTTAATCGTTTCCCAAAGTAGTTCAAGACTACGAAAGTACAAACATAAAATTAAACAAGTGAATATAATTTTGTGCTAAAGCATAAATTTAAGAGCTACCCATAATAATATAAAAAATTTAAAAATAATATTAAAAAGAGGAAGTTCAATAACGTAAGTTCAATAAAGTTCAATAACGAAAAATAAAAAAAAAAAAGCTAGGAAAAAAATTAAAAAAACTTTAGGAAAATAAGCAAAACACTGAACGCGGACATTGCGAAAAAAAAGATTAAAAGAAAAAAAAAAGTAAGATATATACAGGTTTGAGCCGACAATCTTCAGTATATGAATCCGAAATCTTAACCATCAAGCTATAGCTGACAACTGAATAAGATGGTTGCATTCCTAACATTTAAACTAATAGCGGAAATTCAATGAAAGCAATGCCAAATATCTCGAATATGGGGGGGGGGGCGTGGGCTCTGAAAATATTGTTTTCCTATGTTGTTCGGGCCTCTGAACACGATGGTGAAGTCTTCCGTTCAGAGTTCCGAGTTGTTGGGGTGGACAGACGTGGATGGACGGACAGGACAAACGCAATAGCTACCAATTTTCGGTCACTATCACAATAGCTCCCAAATGGGTCGCTAAAAATGTTAAGGTTGGTTAAAATTCAGTTTAACCAACAACTTATTGTAAATACAACTCATTTTCAGCTCGATGTAGAACCTAGGCTGTGATGATTGTTGAAATAATATTTTATTTTTTTTTGCTGTGATGAAGGGCGCGAATTTCACTAGTTATCATCTAGAAAGATCATTAAATACCAAGGCTTTAGATACAAGATAAATCAACGGAAATCCATAAATCAAATTTAAAACTTTCTGAAATCCTTTTTGAATGATGTAATTTTTCACCGGGCAGCTCTGAATACTTCTGATGTAAATATGTAAGGAAGGAATGAAAAGTTTTCTTATTCCGTTAATAAGTGACAATAAATCGTCCAATAACATTCCGAAAATGATGGGTATGTGTTTTTCTAGATCTATATTGGATTGCCTTCCACTCTCCACATGGCGAGGCTGGGCGAGAGTTGTGCGCGTAACGAGGTCAAGGCGAGATGAGCTAATGACAGACTGTCATAAAGCAGGGATTCCGAAGGGAATGCAAGAAAAAATGTCAACAAATTTTCATTAATCCTTAGGTGAGGACGACTGAAATCAACTAAGAAGCAATTGGCAATCGCTCATGGAGGGAAAGAAAACATCAACATGCAAATATAATTAAAAAGACATTAAGGCAAATAAACTAATCTTTTTAATAAAACAAAACAAAAATTAATAATGGAGTTAAAAAATTAGAATTATTGGTCAGAGATGGAGATTACTATCTATCAATAAACAGTATATTTTGTCAAAACTCTTATTAGGAGAATTCCTTATCTAAAAATTACTAATGACTTTTTTAACATTACAAAAGGAAAAGTGATCACTCTTAGAAGACTCTTAAGCATCATAAAATTTTAATCTCTGTGATCCAAAAGATTAGCCACAGGTTTTAACACATTTTAATGTCCTTAAATAACTCTTCAAGTAAATCCTTTCCTACAAAACAATTCACAAGAATCTTTTGAAATGAACATAAATCATTCGGCATCTTTGTTCCCACTCTTATTCAACCGTATTATTCATTTGATTTATGCATCTGGGATCTTCCAGGTTCTATCCCTCTCTCTGTTTTTCGATGAATGTGATTTATTATCTTTGTAACTGAACTTGGTAGGTGGCGATTAAGAAAACGGAAAAAAAGGAGAGAAAAGAATGGAAGATGAGACAGACAGGAAGTACATATATGTATAATTAATATATTCCTTATTTTTATACTTGTTGTAAAGAAATAAACGATAGATAATAGATCGAGAAGGAAGAAGAAAAAGAGTTTAATGTAAAATCATGGAACCTGAATATTATTTAGCCTAAAATAATAAAACCTAATTCTTTTTCCCAGAGTAAATTCATTAAGACTAATTTAAATTTAAGACTTAATGAATGACTTATTAATCACTTAATGATATATTATTAAGCATCTTTTTATCTTCTCGGTTTAACTCCTCCTCCGTAATACCCACACTGCAAACGGATTCCTATGAAAATCGTTGGGGATTTTCGTATATTGTTGGCAAAGCGAATTAAACAGACGGGAATACTTGATCAGATTAAGAGGATTAGCCATACGTATTCATGCGTTGCCGTCAGATGCTAGTTCAAAAAAAAAAAGAAGGGGAAAAAAAACCCCCAGTTCATTTCTGAGAAGTAATTACTTACATGAAAAACAAACTAGACAAATTGATTTCTCTGGTTGTGACAGGGAAGCTCTAGGAACAGAGTATTCAGAATCAGAATATATCGTGGATTCTGTTGCTTCAAAGGCTATTTTTATTTATTTATTTATTTATTTATTTATTTATTTATTTATTTATTTATTTATTTA
>JAFIDM010000001.1:106204195-106215084 GCA_023159025.1 Thereuonema tuberculata
TTATTTATTTATTTATTTATTTATTTATTTATTTATTTATTTATTTACTTATTCGGGAATATCTGAAAACTATATACTGTCCTTCTTAAGATCTACTGAAACAAGATTGTAAAAAAACTCTTCTTCTGTCGACCAATTAATTGGAGTATCGAGGAACTAGAAATTCCTTTCTGTCGTTTTTCATGACTACCAGGCAACAATGCTTGTTGAACAAACTTTGCAGTCTTGGGGATGACAAGAATAATTGTTTGCTGCCTACTCTATTCTAGAGAGGCTCTATTCTTAGGTATTTATTAGTTAACGAGAGTTTACAGTATCCCAGGGAAATAAGAAATTTCCAAATGTTGTAAATATATCCTATTTGATCGGAACATTAGCTTTAAAAAATATTAAGTTCATGCCTCTTAATTTATATTCAATCCTGATGACATTTGGGAACTAAATTCCACTGATCTCCGTATGTACAACTTACAAGAATATCTGTCCAGTTATAAGAGGATAAACAATCGACATATACAAAGTCTAAAAATTTACTGGAAAATATGCATTTCATGTGTATTTCGTAAGAAATTCAAATTTAAAAAAAAAAAAGGAAATAGGTCATTTTAAATTAAAATAATTAAATTTTTATTAATTTGAAATTTTCACACCTGGTTAATCAGTAGTCAAAATAAGATGTCCATGTTAAGTCAAATACGTGTTTCTTTCATTAATTCGCAGTTGGATTTGTGTTTTCATGTCTTTCCGCAGAATGACATCTACTTATAAGGTAAAAAATACTTATTATTAAATCGTAAGATGATTCTCATTCTTTGGGAAAAAAAAAAAAGCTTTATTTTAAATAATTCTTAAATAATAATTGCAAACAATAAAAATGAGGCGAAGTAAAATACAAACAAACAAGTGAATTTAATTTTGTGGTAAAGCATAAATTTAAGGGTGATCCATAACATTAAAAAAAATAAAAATAGTAATAAAAAAAAAAGTACAATAACATAAGGAAAAAAAAAATTAGGGAAAAAAATGAGGGATGGTGAAATTCGTTTGCCGATCCGATCTTCCGTTCGGGAGTTGTTAGGGGGAGGTATAATGACAACAATGACAAATATCTCGAACATGGGGAGGAGGAGGGGGCGTTGGCCTTTGAAAACACCCCATTCCTACAGTGTTTGGGCCTCTGAACACGATGGTAAAATCCGTTTGCTGATTCGATCTTCCGTTCGGGAGTTATTAGGGGTGGAAAGACACGAACGGACATACGGACAGGACAAACGCGATAGCTACTGATTTTGGTCGCTATCGCAATAACTTCCAAATGGGTCGTTAATTAGGTGTTGTCGAAAAGACATTCGAATTATAAGTCAATGGATTTTAATTATAATGTAATAGCTATAAATTAATTTACAATTACAAATATCAAATGGTCTTTTTGAAGGATATTTTAGAAGGAAATTAGGTAAGAAAGACAGTAAAAAGAATGACAAATTAACACTTATTAAATAAACGATCGTGTTATTGTTTTACTGAGTTACCTCCAGTAAATTAGGAATTTGTCTCTGCTCTTATAGAAGGGTCTGGAATTTCAAATGTTTCAAGCATCTCTACACTCCGCTATTAGCTGTGACAGCTAGAATTGCTCAAAAGATGTAGAATGATGTCATTCTGGCTGGTCTTTTAATTGTTTTCTTTTTATCACATTAAATTCTTAGTCACTTTCTTATTTAATTCTTTCCTCAGTTTTTTTCAAGAAACTCAGTTTTTTTTCTTTACTACTTGGAAGCTGAAAAGATCCCATTTCGTGACTTAGTTTCTTAAAGATAAATAATCCATTATTAAAAACTGATTTTGATTAAAAACAGAAACATGTTTCCAAGTGTGGACTTAGCTGATCAATTACAAAAACAGCATCTTTTATTAAGGATTACACCAAAGACGCTTTTTAAAATAGAAAATTTTCTAAATTTCTATGTTTTGAACGATAGAGTACTAACATTTCTCATAATTCAATAAAGTCAATAGAAATGTATGAAAATCACAAAGTGAGCCAACAAACAACTCAAATCATCTAAGTTTTTGCTTATATCTTAATAAAGTTATAAAGATATAACTAAAGCAAAACAAAAGTTATAAAGATACAAGCAATATAAAATCGAAGTTTCCAGTGATATGAGGAATATTTTTCTCTATTTAAAGTAATGCAAAAATAATGTCAGTAATGTAAGATTTCAATTTAATTATGATTACAAACAACCAAACAGACGCCTGAAAACAAACAGAGATTGTAATTAGCACCCACAAACAAGCGTGTCTTATATTGCTGTCATATTTCTGCATTAATACATAATTTGTTCTAAATCCTGAAATCTGATAAATACAACAACAAAGTCCAAATTCTCAATGAAATGAAAATGATGGCTTTCAAGGAATGCCTACTGTAAGCGAAATGAAGGAAATATGCTAGAAAAGTTAAAAGTTGAAAGTTAAAAGTTAAAACGTTTTGAAATCTTTCATTACAGAAATTAATTTGCTATCATTCTACAACTCTTTCGACCTTTATTCCTTCTATTCTGAGAAACAAGATGAAACTTCCTGTTATTCAAAAGGGGAGTGGATGTCTGGATAATTCTCCCTAATAGCCATTGATTATTTTTCAAGCAGTAATAGTCTGTTGATATTTCTAATGAGAAGCTCATTCTTTCATCTAACTTTCTCCAAGAATCGGTATTAAGAAGAGTTTCAGAAAAATCCATCACGTGGCATTACTTACGGAACCCCATATTAATCAGGTGGATATTCTGAAAAACAAGTTCATAATATATAACCAACATCGAAAGTGTCCTTATGCTGTTGTTTATGCGAGTCTAATGCTCTAACTTTTTAAGATATTGTAAAAGTCTGTGGGTTTTTTTGTTGTTTTTGTAGATTTCAAAATCTATATTTAATAATTTAGTTCGTTTTGAAAAATGGCAAATTCCAATTGTGAAAAAATATTATTCAGCCAAGAATTTAATTGAAAACATGCCAGGCATTAATTGTGTTTATGACAACAATAAACAGTACGTTCAATCATAGCGCGCGCAACAAAAAGACAGGATTATGCGTTGCGCGTGATAATTGGAAAAGAACGCAGTGAAAAAGAAATGGAGTAGAAGACAGACGCAAAATATTTGTTCCTGAATTTATATGGATCAAGGATAAAGATCCAAGTTTTCTACTTAGATATGAAGTAAAGCAGACTCTCCTAAAAACGGAAGAATCAAAGAAGTTATTCTTCAAGTTTCAGTGCGAAATGAATCACCTTTAGTATCCAGAGTTTGAGGAACATTCTATTTGGAACAGATGCCGCCATTTTGAATTATGCAAGGAAGCAAGCATGGTAAATCGTATAAACATCAAGGACGCAGCCGAACTAACCCTGTTTATCTCGTGTGTGCAACCAAGTCTAAAGTGAGTGTTATTCATTCTTACTATAAGGACACACGTTTTAACATCATGAACATTCAAGACACAGACCAGATTAAGTAACTGTTATAATATAATTTGCGGGAGCTTTAGTTCGAGGAATTGAGTGAGAATCAATTAACGATACACATAGATAAAAGAGTTCGTTTCACTCTTAAATGTACAATTAATCAATATCTTAAGGACAGTGTTAAAAGAAGAGACAGTGCTAATACGAAAGTGATTTCGAACATGCAAGTGTTAAATTGTAGCATGATGAAAGAGCGCTACTGAACTATGATAATTCACACAAGTGAAAGCTATAATTTATTAAAGCTATATGAATTTAGTTTTGCAAGTTGTTTAAAGTATTAATGCAGTTGCTATATGTTTATGTCTAATCATTTTATGTTTATATATGTACCAAATTCTGATTTAACTTAAAAAAAAGATACTCTGAATAAACTTTAATATAATCATCTACAGTTTTTATTGGTATTCTGATTACAGAAATCTTTTGTGTGTTACTTGTATTTAAAAAACACACAGGTCGTTTTAATTGGACGTCAGGTGTTTAAACATATAGTAAGTGAGACTTGGGACATGGATAGAAATATGTAATTTGCAAGAAATCCCCTTGGGTCGGGTCTGCAACGTCATGTGTAATGGTTGAGTGAATTGTTTCTCTCGGAAAGTAAACATTATAATTCGGTGGTTGCTTCAGCAACGAAAAGCAGCGATGCGGTGAACCCAACATTTTCCATTGGGAGTTTTGTGCGAGCAAGAAACCAGGAGATTGTTTGTGACAATTCTCTCAACAAGTAAGTCCTTTGATGAACGGAAGCAGATAAAGCAGACATGTTTACATTCATTCTTATTTCTTTATTGAAATGTGATGTTAATATAAAGTCCTCTTTTAGTTCCATCGTATTTTCCTACTAAGTTATTTCTTATATGATAATGAAATCATGTGAAACATCGAATATATAAACAAAAACAAAACAAAAATATTATGAAGAGAAAAAATTACTGTCAATAATCATATTTACTATATTTTATTATCTTAGGCTTTCGATGCAGAATACAATTTTTTTTATGATTTTGTTCCTATGATGGGCAAGCAATCAATAATAAAGCTATTTCAAATTATTATTATTTTTTTTTATTCCGACTTCAAGAAATATACGGTATTTGGGGATGTTTCATAAGATCCGGGTGAGCAGGACTATGACTAGGGTTTTGCAATTCCAGTGCAAGTATTTTGTAGTGCCTCCCTCCCTGCCAACGATATTTTGCCTAGATGGGAAGCCTAGATGGGAAGGCATCCCAGCAACTTACTATCACTTGGTGGCGCGGTTCCACAAGTCTTTCCGGCAGGTCTTCGAGTTTTATGAGCTTGCAAAGATGAGAGAATTGAAAATACAAAGGAGAAAAGAGCATTTTCATAACTTCTGAAAAACAACAACTAACTTAACAAAACAAGTGAGGGCTTTGTCTGGATTTAATCTCGTGATCAATGAGAAACATCTACTTATGCAAGTCCTATATAAGTACTCCTCCTTCACAAGTGTACCATTATAATTATCAAAACTTATAAATGCTTATTCTTAATCTTTGTTTTAAAATGTATTTGAACAATTCTGAATAAACTGTTGCTCGTCAGGAAACTTAAAGTCGCTATTGGCGTGCAAATGTTTATCACATACACAAATGACTTACCGATACATAATTCTACTATTTAAAACTGAAGAAGATAAACTGAGTACTGGAATACTGCAGACATTAAATGAAAGTAATGTGTAACTGCTGAGTTTCACTTCAATTCTTCTCGAAAACGCTGCATGCCCAAAGAAGAATGTATTCGTATGGACGTTAACAGAAAATGTTGTTTGTGTGTAATACTTTCATCCAATTTAACGGCACTACGAAGAAATTAAGGTTCAAAATTGTGTTAATAAAGTTGGTAAACAGCTGATATATGTTTACGGAAGAGGCAGTATATTGATGTTGGAACTAATGAATAACTCAGCTGTATGATAGATAATAATCAAAATTCTACAGTTCTAGAGTTGCTCATTTTGGAGAAAAAAAGTCAGAACAGATAAAATATTTTATGTTGAATTGGTTTATAGGTCAATTCAGTGTCTTTTATACAACATATTAATAAATTTTCCATTCTTTTACAACTGAAGTCTTCATACAGATTTCAACAGTTGCTTCAACAATATTCATAAATTCATAACTTCTCAATTTCCTAGGAACAAGATGTACTCATGTCTTTCCAGAGTAATGTAAGATTAAAAAAAATTAACAACGATTGCTATTAGACATTTAGAAGTAAAAAATTAAATAACTACAGAAAAAATTAAAAAGTTCCAAGACAATCACTTGATGCCAGACAACGTTAAAATTGAAATAAAATGTGTTTTTTTTTTTTTTTTTCCAAATCGGCCTAAAGAAGATAGTGAAAATTTTAAAATGTTGTATATAATAGATGGATATCACTGAATTTCGGATTGTAAATTCCAAGTTTAGGTATGGTTCATAAAAAAAAAATATTGTGAACAATATTTTTTTAATTCAAATTTTTATACACAATTTTTAAAAAAAAATAAAGATTTCTTAAATTAATTTAAATACTGTCAATATTTAATTTTTAAAATTACTAAAACTCAGTTTTCTATAGTTTTGTTTTTTTTTTTTTGTTTTTTTTTTTTAAAGTTTGTAGAAGTTTTTAAAAATAAAATTCAATCACTTACAAAAGATTGAAATTTATTCAATTTCCCGATCTTTTCGCGTTCAATCTGTTACTCTGTACTTTTTAACTTCACTTTAAATAAGAATAAAAGATGAATTAATATTAAGAAACATAAGTAAAATTTGGGTTTTTTTTTTTGTTTTTTGTTTAAATAAATTTTAACAATTTGGTTAACTAAAATGCATTTATTTGAAAACGCGACCCTTCTGGATCCTCAAAAAAACCGAAGAAAGTTTTCAGGTAAAATTTAATAGATAATTTCAAGACAAACAGGATTTTGAACCACGTCATGCAGAAAATAAAAAAAAAAAGAAAGAGATCCCTCGAGGTAGACTAACGGAAATTATCACGGACCACGTGACAGCAACACGCCATGTCTGAATTAGAATTTAAAGAATACGAGACATAATTTCGTTAGAATTCCCGTTCGCCCTAGACTTTGAAAGTCACATCAATGTTGGTGAGACAGAATAATATTATTTAAATTAGATTACAAGCTGCAATTTTCGACATTAAAAATAGATGATGAAACGAAAGATAAAATAGCGCTTTCAGACCTATTTCAATTAAGGAATCCTACTCAACATATTTTGTTTTTGGGATTCCTATCTATATTCTTAATAATAACATTTCTTAAGATTCCAGATTTTAACCAAACGATTATAAATAAAATGAATATGTAATGTGATGCAGATGCCATTACAGGATTTCTTTTAGATGAAAACTCATCTAAAGTATAACCATACAGAGACCGACCTCAGTTTTCAACAGTTATCTTCCACAACAATCATCAATTAATTTTCCTTCGATATCCAATGCAAAGTTATTTTCTTATTAATTTGAATCTATTTTTTTCCTTCCAAGCAACACTATCTGCATTATTCTTTCTTATTCTTTTATACCAGGATATTATTCGGAGCGATTTTCTAAGAGCAATTTTCTGAATTAAAACCTCCTCTGCGCTGCTCTCCTTTATCGCAATCTACGTTATTTCGAGAAATACGGCAACACAGAAGGAAGGAAAATGAGTATCCAATCCGCCACTGGGAATCGAACTCCACACCGACAATCGAATGCATTGGACTAATCTTTGTTACCTGGCAAATTAGATAGAAACATTTTTAAATTAAAAATTTCATCTACACTTCATTTTATTATCGAATTTTCGGAAGAATTTTCTATCTTCCTTCTTCAAGATTACAATGTATAGTCAGGTGATCTTGAAGAAGGAAGATAGAAAATTCTTCCGAAAATTCGATAATAAAATGAAGTGTAGATGAAGGTTTTTCAATATGTTACGATGTGATTTAAAGAGCAAGTATGGATTTAGAATTTTTAAATTAATCCGATTTTTTTCTAATGAAATTTTTATTGCCGAATAACTTCCCAAGTTAAATACAACTTTTAATTAGACCCGCGATGTTAATTAAGAAAACACTGAGACGCAGTTTGTTATGTAACGTCCTGCTGTGCGATCAGTGGGAAAGACACCGAGCCGATTATCATTATTATTTTTGAAACATTAGAAAAATTTTACCGCTCTACGAAATAAGTAAGATTAAGGAAGTTTCAGATTTTAAGTTAGCTTTTTTCAAAAAGGAATAAAAGGTCTAATTCAGTGAATACTGAAATCCCTTGACCCTATACACTGCATATTCAAATTATGGGCACCTTAAAAAAGTGATTCTTTTTCTTTCTTCTTTTGCGGCCACTGCTATTGTCCCAAATCTTTGTAGTTCCCAATTTCTGTCACGACGCCATTTGAATGATATAAAGAGGTGGAAAGACTTTAGGAGAATAGAAGAGAGTCAAAAAATTGCCAATTTAAGTTGTGACGACAGTTCGAAGATACAGACTCATGCAACAGACCAGATCTCAGAAATTCGCAATCTCTTTGGGAATACATTTGCACTTTCGCGACTTTTTTGTTTTGGCAGGATAATGAAAGTGGGATTTTGGTTCCAATTTCGAAAACAAAAATGATGAAATGGTTACCGATCTCTGAACTAGACGGACATCCTAAAGTCAACTACGATCTACAAAAGATGAAGGTAATCGGTAGGTAGCCTTAACTGGAAGCGCAATATATTCGCTTTGTAACGGCAAGAGGAATCTCAATATTACCCTGGATGCTATTCGTATGGTTTTGCGACAGATACCTGTAGGCTAGGTATATCTGTATACTATGGCATAAAAGAATACGATTAGCATGGAGTAGACAGTTTAGCAATTCATCGTAAGATATTTAATTAACAAGTTATTTTCGACTCCACTACTTGTGGAGAAACATAGGCAAAGGAAATCATTTCATCATAACATGAAAAGAGACAGATTTGAAGAGATAGTAGTTGTAGACAGAGTTGATGACTGATGGTCATATTCTGGACATGTCTACACAGAGGTGTCTTTAAAAACGAATTTCCGATTTTCGATTTCTTTAAGAGATCAAAATTTCTTGAAAAAAATCGTATATCCGGTTCTGTAATCTAAAAATAAAAATGGAGGATTAACCGTCGTCCTCTTAGGGGATTCAAGGTGAAAAACTGTAAAATTTATTTCGATTTTGACCACTGATAAGTGAGTATTTAACAATTCAATTAGTAAATAGTGGAAAAATATTAATATTCTATTTATTATGTACAGACTTCAACTGAACTGTCTTCAACTGAACAACTATGAGGCACATGTATTCTCTGGTAAAAGCTGTTTTTGAATCCACTACTAGTGACACAAATAAAAATAAGCAGGTCTTAGTAATTGACCAAAAAAGAAATAAAAACCAGATGTCACGTGGGCTAACTATCGGACAGTATAGTTTAATTTTCTGGTTCTCAAAAGCTATTTCTCTGACTAGGGTGGATAAACTGTTCATCCTGTCCAAGATCCTCTTTCTACTTTGGATGGACCTAGAAGAAGTATAAGAGAGAAGTCAAAATCTTATATTATTTATTCGTGGAAAAGCTATATCTGGTGCTTTTCAGTAAAATTACTAAAAAATTTGATCAGGTACTGTCTAATTGCCGGTACTTCAGCAACACTATCATTATTCATTTATTTCTGGTTGTTCGTAAAGTGTAAAAAAAAATCCAACCATAGACCTACATTTGACAACGTCACCACTGAACCATCGATAAAGAGCCGCCTTTCTTTTTTTTTCTTACTCTCGGCGTTTTATTATATCTCCCTTATGTTTCCCTTGTCGGATGCCATATTTTTCCATGTGGCTAAAGCTTTTGTCACGTTGCACATTCTCTTTGCCGCTTAGCAGTTAAACACGAAGTTTGTAATCTTTCCACTTGGCTTCTTAGCTATTTAACTGAGCCTTTTTTTTTCTAAAAGGCCATCTTTTTTTCCAGGAATTTCGAACATTCCTCTGAAGGAAAGTGTTTCAAAGATCGATTGAATTTTAAATATTAATTAAAACCTAGATTTTTTTTAGCTTCTGCAAGAAAGTGATTCGATCGAGTCGAAGGAACAATGGCTAAAGAATTAGAAACGAAGAAAAAAAAACTTCTTCTCAGCAAAAGCTAATTAACCAACGAACGAAGAATTACAGAAAATGCTACAATAACAAGAGATTTATTATTGGATGTGTTTTTTTCTCCTGCATCATTAAGCAAATTAATAAGCATCTCTCTTAAGAGAGAAAGGCAATTATAAGATGCTAATTGCATCCTCAAGTATTTATAGCATCAAAACAAAGGAATTGTCGAAAACATAGCAAAGAAACAGAATCCAAAATTGAAATTTAGCTGAGTGTGCCGTGATTCGATTTTATTTTTAGCTTTTTTTTTTTTTTTAATATGCCTGTTGGCGAAAAAGTTCGTTCGGTTTTTAATTAAAAATAAATGGCACATTTTTCATTATCACCGATAATTTTATTGAATAATGTCTTCAACGATTTGTTTCACTACCCATCTTTCAGGCAATTTCATAATTAAATTTTCCCCACAACTTTTTGATCTTGAGCAAAAAAATTTTCCAGGTGTCTACGGAGTCTTCCAGGGAATTGAATTTTTTCCATTAAGAGAGTTGTGTAAAAGAAAGAAATAACTGGAAATCTGAAGGTGCAAAGTCTGGTGCAGGGCCGGCGCTAGGAGGGTGCGAGGCCTCGGGTAAGATGAATTTTGCGGGGCCCTTGATGTTATTTTGCGGGGTCCTATCAAATTTTATTGTAAAAATTTGTCAAACTTTTCAGGTTGGCAACTTTTGCAATAACGTTCGAAAACGTAAAAAGTTATTTTCGCCTCTTCAACATTATCTGAACGGTTGTCAATCCGAAAAGTTTGACAAATTTTTACAATAAAATTTGATAGTGTGTATCGGCCTTTAAAAGTAAAGGTACAGTGATCTGAATTTTGTTGTTGATCTGTTGCAATTTTGGCCTACATGCATTTCGATTTTACTTAAATCGAAATGCCTGGATACATGTTGTAATATTATAAAGGCAACGCGCGGGGCCCCCCACAAGCGCGGGGCCTGGGGCGGTCGCCCCGTTCGCCACCCCCTAGCGCCGGCCCAGTCTGGTAAATACGGCGAGGCGGATGAATCAGAACATGTTTTTGCCTGATCATCAAAGAAACATGAGGTCTTGCGTGCTTATTGTCTTCAATCTTCAATATTAAATTGGCGACACAAAATTCGCCAATTTTGATCAGTTTTATGGAGAAGCGTAACTAGAGAATGTTTT
>JAFIDM010000001.1:106238486-106253094 GCA_023159025.1 Thereuonema tuberculata
CGCCTGAAGGGGTTTTTAGTGCACTAAGATGCGAGACATACTACAAGCGAAAACATTTTTCCAAAAAAAAAAAAAAACTCAGACAAAATTAACATACTTTATTACAGTAGAACCCCTCGTCCGCCCTCGGCTGGTCCGCCACTCCGGTTGATCCGACCGTGCTGAGCCGGCCGAAATTGTCCCCGACTCGAGCGTGACTCATCACCCGTCGCGCCATTGTGTTGTTTACTTGCATATACAGTGATGGTAGATGGTGAAAACGCTCTTAAGAATCGCAAAACATTGAAAAAGCCTAAACTTGAACTGCTTGACAACGCAGTAAATCCGTATATTTTACTGTCAATCCGTATTTTTCTGTATTTTCTGATAATCCGACCTTTTTTGCGTTCCGATCATACCCTCAGTCCCAAAGGTGACGGATTAGAGGGGTTCTACTGTAGTAAAATTAAAGTGAGCTTATGGTAATGTATGCTTTATGTCATTAAAATTATTCCTTTTTTAGTAATATTTATTGTTTATGTATTTTAAATGTTTTTTTAGTTTAAAGTAATTTTAAAAGCTGAATCTCTATTTAACGAATTTTCCATATAACGAACTTTTTTTCGGGATTTAGCGGCTTCGTTAAATAGAGGTCCGACTGTAGTTAAGTACGTAACATTATACTTTTTTTTTTTTCAGATATTACAACTTAAAAATAAACAGATATTTCTCGTTTGAATTACTTTCATTGTTTTGAAAACAAAGAAATAAAAAAAAAATGAGAAAAGTAGGACTTAAGTTCTTTTAGAAATCAAAAATAAATCAAAAATACTTTTTGATTCTTTTTCGAAATTCTTTTTTCGAAATTTATGGCAACTATTTTACTGGCGTATTTAATTGTCATCATTAGTTGTTTTATTTTTAGTAAATCAAAAGAGTTTGCAATATTTTTTATTCTGATTTGAATTTTTCTTTTAATTCATTGTTCAATTATCCTTTCATACAATGGAGTTCTTTAGCTGATCTGCCAATTAATGTTTTCATGTTTCTTTTATAAAAAAGTTATTATTCTTACCTTAGGACGTCGACGAATTAAATCGCGTCCCTCTGCTTCACTGAAACGTAAATTTCATGCCAAAATTACGTAAATGTGTAACAAATGGACTCAGAGCAAGCATCAACACACGTTCCAAAGAGCAGAGTTTACCTACCAAGCCCTGCATTCCATCCCGCAACTTAATCCACCATGATAACTGGCTACTCTAAAACAAACCTACAGGCAGAACAGAAGTAGATTTATCAGAAATGAGAAATGTGTGGACATATTATATTAACCTGGGGTGGGAGGGGAAAGAAAAAACGCAATTAAGGAAGATTTCTGCTTTAGTTATCGGAAACAGAGCAGCGAGATAAATAATAAAATAAATAAATAGGCAGCTCAATCGACTTCACGCCTCGATGAATTCCGTCTACTCCATTAATCTCAGAAAGGATAGAGATGGATCCCGAAGGCCAAGGTGTTCCTAGTGACGAATTAACATGATGCCGTTTGGACAGCTCTCACTGGTCCACTGAGACCCAAAGTGATCACAAGGCTTATGCGACTGAGACAACATTAGCCTCACGTCGAACTTGAGTAACGTCTGATTCGCACAGGAAAAGTGCTTTCAAGCTTGTCAACACGTAAATCTCTCATTTTCATCATAATTGAAATTTGGCCCGAAAAAAAAAATATACTTCTGCTTAACGTTTGTTTCCGAAGCAATCAAATCTTATACGTGGATGGAAATAGTAACAAAAATATAGTAAAACAAAAATTAAATAAATTGGCAGAGTTAAAAAATAAAAATAAAACATATAAAAGTTTAAAATGTTTAGTTTTGTAAAAAAAAAAAAAAAAAAATCAACTTTATAGTTCCGAAATATAATAAATCATAATTATATAAAAACTTACAAACCAGGGAGGATGTAAACTCCCTTTGTCCTCGTTTCCTTGTCCTTGATTGCGGTGGTCCAAGCGATCAGATTACGAGCAGTCTCATTACAAAAAAAAAAAACACGAACAAACAAGGTATTGTCTCACGTCCAACTTTCGAATACCTGCAAATAAGATCTAAAAACAGTTCTTCTAACGGTTAGTCTTACATATATATTGATGGTTTCAGATTTCCTGTGAGTCTCGTTTCTACGAAAATTAGTGGAGTTCAGATTCAGTAATATTTATCTGTCATTAAAATGTCAGCTTTTCTAAGAAAAGTAGGTTTTGAAATGCCTTTATTATAGAGGCTTAATGGAAACATTGAAGTTTTTTTTTTTTTTTTTTTTTTTTTGACTTTATATAATTGGACCGATTTGTAACAAAATCAATGGGGTCGTCGTTTATTAACCTAATCTATCCATAAAATTATTAGCGTCGTAGTTTTTAAAAGATATTTATCACGCGTTTTCAGACATAAATCTTCATTCTAAAACTTTCAGATTCTAACTATTTTATTTTCTCTCTTTCATATGTTAAAGACCTTAAACCAGCGTTTCTCAAGCTTTATTTTCAGCTGAAAACCGGTATTTTTTACAAATTATTCATAGTCTCAGTTCATCAATGTATATAAAATGTTATTTCAAGCTCTTTATCTTCCAAAGTCTTACTATGCTTGGTTTTTTTTTGTAATGAGACTGCGCGTAATCTGATCGCTTGGACCTCCGCAATCAATGAGAAGGGGAGGAGGGCATCCTTTCCTGATTTGCAAATGATTTATTATATTTCAGAATTATTACGAAATTTTTTATTTACATATCAACTATCCAATCCTCTGCCAAATGAACACCGGGTATCTTCCTGGAGCGACCAGGCCAACATCGTGTTCCGTTCCTCCGCAGAATCTTTCCAGCGATGCTGTTACCATTCATTTTGATATAGAAACTTTGTTTTTAATCTGATGATACGCTACAATCTAAATTGATTACGATATGTCAAAAAATAAATATCTCAGTCAAACTACAATGGATTGCATTACTTTAGCTTCAGTATTTTCAAAAAACGAGATTCGATATATTTTATTATTTTGAATCAGATTTTCAAAAAACTAAATAATGGTCAAAGACATTAGCATCATACAGAGTAAAAATCATGATGTTTCACAATTTTATCATTAAAAAGTTTCATGCGTATTTAATGAATAGAAAGTATATTTCAGAAATTTACAAATTTTTTTTCTGTATTTATTTTCTATTATGTTTTTCAGCATCCTTCAGATGATAATTAGCTTTATTTGGAGAACATCCTATATCTTCAAAATGCAGTAGAAGATATGTTTTTATTAGTTATGTATGAAAACGTTTAGTAATAAATTACAGAATCTTAGCACATTTGTTTTTCACTTCTTATTTCTCAATAATTAATGTAAAATTCATTAATAATATTTGAAAAGAATAATAAAAATAATAATATTTGAGAATAAAGAGGTTGTCCCAAAATCGACGATTTTGGCCCCACTCGGATTTCGATGAAAATTGGTATGTGGTAGGAAAATAGGTGGTGTATGGTCTACAGTAGCAATTATTAGTGTGCCCGACTTCCGGTTAGACCGGAAATGGATGAAGTTTGCTGTTCATTTCTATGTTGAAATATCAAAATGAAACCTTTGCCCCACTCCGATTTCGCTGAAAATTGGTATGCAGACTCCGTAGGTGGTATATGATCTTCAATAGCAATTAGAAGTGTGCCCGACTTCCGGTTAGACCGGAAATGGGTGAAGTTTGCTGTTCATTTCTATGTTGAAATATCAAAATGAAACCTATGCAAATCGATAGAGCTCGTTGTGGTGAATAAAGTGATATGTCGTATGTCTAGCTGGCACTTCCGGTTTGACCATTATAATTGGTAAAACTAAGTTTGCTGAAAGAAAAATGCAGAAACTAAAAAGTACTGGTGTATCATGATTTTATTAGTGATTTTATTATGATTTTCGAATACATCTTGATTGAAGTATTGTATATACAATGCAGTTTAAGCATCTTCTGCAGGAGAGAAGCCTTCTTGTTCTTGGGCGGCAGCAGCTACATTAACGTCCAGTGAATCATCGTCGTTTCCTACCGGAATTGCAGGAAGATGGCGATACAGAAACTCAGATGGAGCATTGAAGGTTTCATATTGTCCTTTCCCCAGATACCAACACACTGCCATTACATGAGCACAAGCTGAATTGGGTCTTGCGCCGCTGCAACATTAACAATTGAAACCAATGATTGAGTCTCGTCCACTGAGATTTTGATCGATTAGTATGTACAACTTGTACAACGTGGCATTTTTGTGACGAGAGTGCACCTTAGTACGAATCAAAGCAGGTGCCGTAATATGCAATCCATAACATTGATAGCGAAACGCAACCTGCTCCCCACAGACATGAAATCTCCCCGTCAAACACATGATCAGCAATGTAGGACATAGCTACAAAGTATTAATAGGGCCCGGACAGTCGCTCAAAATCTTGATCATTTAGCTGAGGGAATTGCTGAATGCCTTCAGTCATTCCTTGCCAAGGAGATACCAGAAGATTCAGTCGTTGAAATGGTTGAACGAGAAAAGGCATTAAACTCATGAGAATATACTTAAATATCCCTTTTATCGGAAGTGCCAGCTAGACATATGACATATCACTTTATTCACCACAACGAGCTCTATCGATTGGCATAGGTTTCATTTTGATATCTCAACATAGAAATGAACAGCAAACTTCACCAATTTCCGGTCTAACCGGAAGTCGGGCACACTTCTAATTGCTACTGTAGATCATACACCCCCTACGGAGTCTGCATACCAAATTTCAGCGAAATCCGAGTGGGGCATAGGTTTTATTTTGATATTTCAACGTAGAAATGAACAGCAAACTTCACCCATTTCCGGTCTAACCGGAAGTCGGGCACACTTCTAATTGCTACTGTAGATCATACATCCCCTACGGAGTCTGCATACCAATTTTCAGCGAAATCCGAGTGGGGCCAAAATCGTCGATTTTGGGACAACCTCTTTGATAACAGTAAGCACAGAAAATAAGTTTCAAGAAGGTTCTTGTTCTTCATCAAATTAATCTGGCTTCTGAGAAATTTGGCGTAAACACTGACCTTTCGCTGTCAACATTAGGATTAAGTCCAAATTAATCTCTTAAAAGCAAGGCAAGGCTTTCACGATGCCGAATGCTTGATGGAAACTAAGGACTTGAGTTTTACAGCCACTGTAAACATTATTAAAGTTTAACTTCCAAAGATTTGCTAAAAATACCGAAGAAAACTCAAAAGAAATTACAGAACACTAAACGACCTTTGAAATATTCGTCTATGTACTTGAAGTTTAATTCATGAGATGGTGTTTTAAGTCAAATAGCAAACTGCTAAAAACTGATACTAAAAAAAAAAACAAGGTAGGAATAGTGATTTGAAAACCAATCACAGTGCTTCGCAACGGCTTCTGAGTCACCTTACTTTAGAATAGACTGCGCCGGGGTAGTCTAGAAAATGCGCGCGCGAGTCTCTTTGCGAACCCATGTTATCTTACCCACTCCTATTTATATGGAATAATGGTTATTTTTAACTCAAATCTTGTTAATAGGACTGAATTCCTAATAATGATTTAAAAAAAATAAAAATTGAGTATGAAAAGATTTAAAATGGGGAGAAGAAGAAGAATTGCCCATGAGGGAATCGAACCCACAACCTTCGCGATTTTAGCACGACGCTCTATCCAACTGAGCTAACAGGCCACCTACAACATTCAGCATTTAGGCCACCTAGAACTGAGCTAACAGAAGACGTTGCGAAGTATTGTGGGATATGTGTCCACAGACAGACAAACAGGGGATATAAGGCTCTTTCAGAAGCCTAAAAAATTCATTGAAATCAAATTTCACTAAAATCAAATTGTTAATTTAAATAACCTTCATGGTTTCACAAATCATACCTTCAAACATGGTCACGAAAGTATCGCGATCCACCGCAATAAGTCTACTTCCCAAAGGCGAACAAGGTGAGATTTGTGAATAGTAATTGATAATACTATCCATTCCTTAAGGGTATCTAGTACCTGTAATAGTTTTAGCTGAAAGCTCAAAATTTACGGCAGTTATCCATGTTACAACTTTGTCACACCAGACTTCTAAGCCCTTCCCCCTAAAAACCCGTGAACGTATTTCAACTTTTTTGTTATTTGAAGTTAAACCAATGCTCTAAAAGCTGTAAGAGGCTTATGGCAACATGAGTACGAGGTTTTGAACATAGGAAAAATCATCAAAAAGTGGAAATAAATAAAACTGCTTGTATTCCTGACGTACCTTTAAAGTTTGTACATGCAATTTTGGATCTCCCTGTGTGTATATGTGTACACATATACAAATGATATATGCACATTTGTATATGCGCGTGTGTGTGTGTGTGCATATGTATATATACAGGATGATTCAAAATTCCCTATGCAAACTTTAAAGATAGGTCAGGAATATAAATAAACCGTATTCACAGTGGAACGTATGTCCGCAAAAGCCATATGAATGTGCTAGAAGATAGAGTAAGATTCAGAAATAAAAGACAACAATTAATGTGGACAACATGTTCATTAGCCCTTTACAATATGACAGTAAGGTGTACACAGTCATGTCTGTTTCGTGGAATGATCCAGCTTCACACAATCTCTGGTGCAAATGCGCAAACGTTTGATGATTGGGCACAGGCCTATTGGGGAATCGTTCACGATAGAATCGTACAGCGGCACGTGCGTTTCCATTCACTGCCCCATAGGCTACGTGCATACCTGCCCTTTCAACTTTAGTGAAGCGATACAGTCTACTCGTACAAAGTCAACGTCTCAAATAACGATGGCTCACACTGCCCAACTACTGCGCTGCCAACAGCGCTGCCTAACAGCGCCCTCTGGCACATTTGAGGACATACGTTCATGATTTGTTTTTTTTTTATTCCTGCTTTACCTTTAAAGTTTGTGTAGGAATTTTGAATCACCCTTTACGGCAAAACCCACTCATCAACGCAGCCAAAACCGCTGAACTTAGGAATTTGAAATTTTCGGGATGGGTTCCTATTATGATGTAAGCGCTCATTCAGAAAGGATTTTTTTTTAAATAACAGTCCTAAGGAGTGTAAACGGGAGGGTACAGTAGCTTGAAGGTTACGCATTTCTCGGAAACGGTTTGAGAATTCTACGACTCCTGATCAACGCTTATCACAAGGTCCTGGGCTGATCTGTTCAGATAGCGGTGAACGCCGCTATATTTTCCAAATGAAAACAATAATTGTAAATGATTTAATATATACGATAAGAGTATTTTACTATAAAAGTAAATTTTACTAGTAAAAATTAATGTTAGTGTTTTCGCTTCCACTTCTGAATTGTAATTGAAGACCTCAGAACAATAAGTGGGTTTCGACCAAATATGGCATTTTCAGATATTCTTATTATTCTCGCCTAAAAGAATCAGATTCTGTCATTGGTTTCCACAGAAACCTACATCTAGCATTCCAAACTGAAATTACTGTAAAATGTGTTATTCATCGTGGAGTACTACAAGTTAGTTATGAACAATCATCCAGAGAGAACTAGAAGTGGGCTATGTACCAGTAAGCCAATTAGGACCTCTTTAATACTGTTCACATGACATTCAAGGCGGCACGGCTGCCATGGAAAATAAATAAGAAAAAAAGGATATTAATAACATTTCACCGGGAAGACCGGATTCAATCAATGTGGTAACAAGGACAGAAATGCCATTCTCTGTCGTTCATTTGACAACAGGAAACATATTTGATTTTCAGGACCTAAGTTCTGGCATTTTTCAGAGATCAAAAGGGTCAGAGAAGATCAGAATGAGAGAAATAACAGAAAGTAGAATCGACAAAGTAGACCCATTCCTTGTCAAATCTAAAACTACATTCATTGGAAGAATAAAAAAAACCTTCAGAATAAAACAAGCCGAGCAACAAGAATAAAATTCTTCCGCCATGAAAAGAAAATGCACAACCCACAATGCCATTAATCCAGCGAAAGTCAAGGACCTGAAGATTCAGATAGAAAACATTCCACATACTAAGGAACTCTTCTGAAATACTTTCTTCGATATCCAGGATTCCAATCTCTTATCATCCCTGGACAAATTGAGGAAGCATTGGCAGAGTTCGGAGACTGGAACAATTGAAAATTAATGTACGCCTAAATAACATTCTAATATGCTACGTGATTATTTCATGTCATTAATCCAAATGTTTTAACAAAACTGAATACAAATAAAATGTAAAAAACTTAAAATACACTCATTAGTATTAAAAAGCAAACGTCATTAGTCCACTTACAACAGAGAAAAAATATGAAAAATCAGACACTTATTTCACTTTTAATTTAAAATCACACTAATCACTTTTCAGAATTAATCTTCTCACAGAATAGTAAATAAATGTTTGTATTATGCAACATGTGAGTTAATTTGTTTAAATCCTTTACTTACAAAGAAAAATAGTGAATTGAAACCTTACTTTTGCTCTCCTGAAAAGTTATAATTTAGTTCATAACCCACTTATTGTACAGAGGTCTTCAATTTTCAAACTTAATTTAAGAAAATTTTTAGGGGATTATTTTCATTATTTTATAGATATTACATTAGAAAACTGTAGTGGAAAGATTATAGTATCACGGTACTTTTTTTTTTCTTTGTAGCATCTGTTTAGGTATTTTTTTCCCTCAAATCGCTTAAGAATAGCTTTAGACATAAAAGACACTTTCAAAGCTTTTTCATGTTTCTACGTTTTCTTTTTATAGTTGTATTCACGATTCAACTGACACGATGGCGCCAAAAGACTTGCGAGAGATAATGCGTCATTTAAAATGTATTTTCACTTTGTCAATTCTTAAACAAAAATCGTAAAAAAGTCTAGTAGTAAATTCTGCGTGAAACTTTTGTTCAAATGGAAGAATAAATAAATTAATCCCCCTGCATAATTCATAGACATTTACGACTTGAAAATCCGGGGAGTTTCAAAAAAATTCCGAGAGCATTTATATAAAACCTTGCTAAACTGCGTTTCACGAAATCTCTTTTTCTTTATTCTCCAAAAGCTGTTCCCCATTCTGAAAACAATAAAATGTCATTTGACATCTTCACATTTTAAATCAGTGGTTCCCAAACATCCCTGTTTGAGGATGTTTTATTGATGCAAAAAAGAAAACGATCAGTCGAATCCAAATTATTATTATTATTATTATTATTATTGTATATTGTTTCAAATTTATTTTCTTCAGTGCCTGTAATATCAGTTTGATACATATAGCGGATAAGTTATAGTCAAGTTGGTAGATACCATTAAATTTGTTTTCAAATTAAATAATAAAAAAACAAAGCTATCATGTCTTAAAGCAGTTTTCATTACATTCAATGATTTTTAGCGGCCCCTAGGTTACAGCTTGACTGTAAAACATAGGGAACCGCTCTTGCTTTTATGCTTGCTGGATGTCACACTCTGTAGTGGCCAAACGGTTAGAGATATTAGAATCAAACCTTCACCATTGTGTTTAGCAGCAAAAAGTAGATGACCACGTCCAAAAAAATCAGACCTCTAGGACTACTCCCTGACCGGATGTTGGGGGTCAAAAGTGGTCGCTTCCGATAAAGAGGAAAACGGCGATAGACCTTTTCTGAACATATTTTGTTTATAAAATTGTGCATATTATGGGGCCGCTTTGCTTTTGACACTGTCTAAAAGCATTAATTTATCTTGTTTAAATATGACTGCCGATACATTCCCTGCATTATCGAGAGGAGGATCTAAATCGAAAAGTTTGGAAAGCACTTTCTTGAGATGTGCATCTGTAAAGAAAAATTTACGTAGAGAAATAGTACGTCGATTAATCCAACTACTATATGCTCTTCATCACATTCGATAATCAATTTGTAACAAAAAAAAAATTGGAATTCTAAACATTTAACCTCAATCACGCCTGATCCGTAAAATAATTTCTGCTAATGAAATGAAATTTAAAAGAAACAGCCCACGTCTTTTGGAAAACAATGGTTTTCTAGTTTGGTACGAGTACTTATTAGACGAAGGCGGCACTCTTTAAATATTTCGTTATTTCAAAAATCCGATCAAATTTTGAAAAACTCTTTGATAAAAGTGATTGGCTAAGTACGGTATTAACTTCCCTTTCTGTTTATGGTATAAATAAAACAGGCTGTACGAAGGAAAATGCGCGTCAACTCCTCAAAATTACTGATATTTTTATTTTTATTTAAGATTTTTGTTTTTCTTTTTACTTATGTTTTTTATTAAGGTATGGAACTAAAGCGTTTAGTAGTTTAGGTGCAAAGAAAAATGAGTCACAAACTTTTCCTTAAGGTAGTTATCAATCAATAGTAGTGGGAGGTAATTAATCAAAAGCTACGAGGAAAAAAAAATCCTGTCCCACATCAACAAATGTATCAATTCACCACTGAAAACGAAAACAATAACAGAAGCTACTTACATTCTTCTTTAATAAAGAAAAATCCAAACCAAACAACACAATATTTGTTCAACTCTTTCTTACTGGTTTAAAAATATTCTCTTCCAATAACTTTTGGTTCAGAAGTGAAGCTTTTCATCACAATATTCTAGGAAAAGAGCAGTTCATCGAAATACATTTTCAGGTACTGAAGGAGCTCAACATTCTACTAATAAAGAAAAGCTTAACAAAAACCAAAATAAAAATAAATAAAATCAATTTCGCAAAAGCAAAAACAAACATTTTTTGTTTTTACCAAGAATTCTAAGTCTTAAATGTCTTTTTTAGCGGCCCCTATGTTACAGCTTGCCTGTAAACATAGGGGACCGCTCTTGCTTTTATGCTTGTTGGATGTCACACACTGTAGTGGCCAAACGGTTAGAGATATTAGAATGAAACCTTCACCATTGTGTTCAGCATCAAAAAGTAGATGAGAACGTCCAAAAAATCAGACCACTAGGACCAATCCCTGACCGGATGTTGGGGGGTCAAAAGTGGTCGCTTCCGATAAAGAGGAAAACGGTGGTAGAGGTCCCCCCAATATCGACCCTTCTGAACACATTTTGTTTACAAAATTGTGCATATTGTGGGGCCGCTTTGCTTTCGATACTGCCTAAAAGCATTAATTTATCTTGTTTATAAACAAAATTGTCAATATAAGTTATAATATTGATAACAAGATAAAGTAAGTGAATAATAATAAAAAAAAAAAAGGTGCCATGTACTTCATTTGCAGTTCAGAATGTAAATTAAGATATTATGAGATAGCAATAAAAAATGTTCTTCGTTTGCCCTGTTTGTGCCTTCAATTCTTTTGCTCATTTGGATAACTCGACTGATGAGAAAACAACTGAGAAACAGCTGTTCCGTGGACGCAATGATGAGAAAGTGATTTAAAATTGAAAAATATAATATTCCAGAAAAAGAAAAGCTGTATGCTAAATTTGAAACCCAACTCAACACAGAACCAACAAAATTTCGAAAACAACCAAGTTAAAAAAAAAAAAAAACCGAGACAAAAACTTATTGGGCTTCTCTTTTAAGGTGATCATAAATATGCTAATTTGGTCTCGATAAAACAATGAAACTACAAACATTGAAAAAAAAACAAAAAAAAAAACCAAACAACATCGGAAGTAAAAAATTACAGTACGTCATTTTAAAAAATTACAGAGTTGGTATTATCATTAAAAATGGTTTTCCTAATGTATCAAGTTTAAATAAGGGTATTACCATGAAAATACAGGCTAACAAAAAACTTTAGTCGTTCATTTTTGTTTTCTTATTATTTTTCATTTCCTTTCAATGGATTCTTATTATACGAGATTTCTGTTTCATGATCATAAAACTTCGTATAACCTGGCCCAATGATAATCTCTGAGGTTTTTGAGGTAGATTGAATCGTATCGATTTTACCATAGGAATTCCCAAACATGTAGCCACAACAGGGAAAATAATTCTACCCGAAAATCTTTTGTAGCACAAAATACTTTCAAATGTTAGCAGCGCCGTAACCTCGGAATTGGTATCGGAATAAAGACTTTATGAGTTGACTTTAATACATAACTTTAAAAAAAAAAAAAATACAACACACCCACACACACACACAGGCGCAGGGCTTAAAATTAGTCACTTTATTTTATATAGTACATTCATGACTTCATCTCCAATAAATTATTTATTTAAAATAAATAAATAAATAAATAAATCTAAAAAACAAATAAGTAATAAAGAAAAATATAGAGAAAACCATGAATATCATTATCAAACTAAAAATAATAAAAAACAAAATTATAAACATGAATGGATAACAGATGAAATATATAGTCATATTAAGGAAAAAGATAAGTTATATAAAAAACATAAAAACAATAAAACAAATAAAGAATATAGAGAAATTTATAGAAAAAAGAGTAATTGGTTAAAAAACCTAATACAAAAAACAAAGCAAAGATTCTATCAAAATAAATTTCTAAACACTTACAATAATAATAAAAAGACTTGGAATATAATAAATAATATTATAAAAAATAATGAACATAAAACTATTGATAAAAACAAAATTTGTAAATTAATAGAAAAATATAATTATAAGCAAACTGATGAATTATTTGGTAAAACATTTAGTAAAGTTGTTAGTACATGTAATTGTAACACTAGAAGTAATAATACGGATATTGAAACTTCAATAAATTCAATAGTGTTTAATATACCTAGTATTGAAAATATAATGAATATAATTACATTAATGAAAAATAAAAATACTGTTGGTATTGATAATATTGCTGTAAAAGATATAAAAAAGTATATGGATATATTTGCAGCAATATTGCATGAACTTATAAAAGCCATGTTTGAATATGGAACTTACCCAAGTATTTGGAAAACTGCGAAAATAACTCCAGTATATAAAAAAGGAAAAATTGATGATATAAAAAATTATAGGCCAATTTCTGTTCTTTCCAATATGTCAAAAATTATAGAAACATGCTTAGCTAATTCAATATATAACTTTTTGTATAAATATAAATTACTAAAAAAAGAACAATTTGCATATCAAAAAAATTTAAGTACTGATAAACTCTTTCAAGATTTCCAAAAAATCATAAATTGTGCATTAAATAACGGTTATTATATATATATTATTTTTATAGATTTTGAGAAAGCATTTGATAGTATTAATCATAAGATATTGATAGAAAAATTATTTCATATTGGAATAAGAGGCAATATGATAGAAATATTAAAAAACTATTTAAAAAATAGAAAAATAAGAATTAATTTAAATTCAAAATTAGGTAAAACATATAAATTAAAAACAGGAATTCCTCAAGGTTCAAACTTAGGACCACTTTTATTTATTTTATACTTAAATACATTATATAGTACAATATCAACATCAAAAATTTTTGCTTATGCTGATGACATCATATTGATAAATATAAATGAAAATTATGAAACTGCAGAATACAATATACAAAAAGACTTTAATAAATTAATTATTTGGACACACAATAATAAAATGAAAATAAATAGTGAAAAAACAAAACTAATGATATTGAAAACAAAAAATAAATTTTTACATACAAATCCAGTAATAAAATATCATGATTATAATTGTTTATTCGATGATGACATAAACTTCCAAAGTTGTAATTGTGAAAATATTGAAATTATTAAAACAATTAGATATCTAGGTTTATATATTAATGATCAATTCTCTTGGAAAACACATTATTTATATATATTAAATAAACTTAATTCATTAATATATATGTTTCAACATATAAAGGGTATCTTTTCTATAAGATACAAGATGTTAATATATAAATCATTTATAGATTCATTAATAAATTATGGATTATGTTGTTGGGTACATTTAGGTAATACAGACACTAATAACATAAATAGAATATTAAATAAAATAATGAATTACATAATACAAGATTATTGTATATTAACAAAGAATGAAAAAATACAGATAAGAATAAAATATAAAATTTTGATGCCAAAAGAAAAAATATTATATTCTTTAATAATAAATAACTTTTATAAAATTAGAAATCAAATTAGAAATTATAACTTAGAAAATATTACTAGAAATACATTAATAAAGATTTTATATTATGAAAATCCTAAGAACAACTTTGGATTAAGAAATAAAAATAGAATTCTATTAAAGATTTTTATGCAAATTACAAATGAATTAAAACAAAATAAATTTAATAAAATAAGTATATTAAAAAGGCAAATACTGAAAAAAATAATATTTGGCGAAATTATCTGGAATATTTAGGTATTTTTGATTACATATATTATATTTATATTTTGTGTGTTTTTGGTCTTGTGTATTGATATTTTGTTTATATATTTTTTAGTTGAATAATTTTGGCATGAGAGATTGTTATTTAAAGTTTTATTTTCACAATTAGATTTAGAAATTTTTAATGTTATACAGTATAAACATTATGTTATACAGTAATGTTATACAGTATAAACATTGAAAGAAAGAAATTGTAATTAGAATAATAAGTAAAAAATAATTTGGGAACCTTAAATTTGATTGTAATGAATGATATTTATAATAATTTTCTTTTT
>JAFIDM010000001.1:106253494-106282352 GCA_023159025.1 Thereuonema tuberculata
CCTTAAATTTGATTGTAATGAATGATATTTATAATAATTTTCTTTTTAGTTTTGATTTTCTTTTTATATTTCTGTGATATATTGATTTTTATATAATTATATAATTGAATCTAATTTAAGTATAATTCGTATAATTGCGTAATTATATAATTTTTATATGATTTTATATGATTAATACTTTTTAAATTACAAATATAAATTATTTATACTTTCAGCACCTGCATCACAGGATTTCATTTTGAAAACCTAGCAGGACTGTAATTTTAAATTTAGAAATAAATAAAAAAAAAAAAAAAAAAAAAAAAAAAAAAAAAAAAAAAAAAAAAAAATAAATAAATAAATAAATAAAGCAACTTTTCGGAATGATTCTTAATTCCTTTTTCAAGCTTAAAGACTAATAACAAAATGAAATGTTATTTGACTATGACATATTATTCTTTAAAATATAAATAATAATACTATGTTAAGTCTGTGATAAAATAATAATATACATTTTTGAACCAAGAATTTCTAATAATAAACCTCTTACAAAACTATAACTAAATAAACCAATAAATTAAAGCATGATGATGTAAACAATCTATCGCCAAATTGTTGGCTAAGAAATAATTTGATTATTCTTATCAACTCCTTCATATCCATTTAAGTTCTCCATCAATAGACTTTCCATGTTCTTCCTTTTTTTATTGTCATTTTCATGAGCCAATATCCGAACTCTTGTTTTCATACGATGTCCTTTTCTTAGGCAAGTTCAAAGCAAGTTCCGATTTATCCGTAAGCTTGTATTTTATGTAGTATCCATGTTCTTTCACACGTTCTCTTAAAGTTCCCCTAAATAGAACTTGTTACAATTTGCACTTTCAATCTGTGTACTACACCCATTTCATTCTCTAAATCACTTTTATTAATTTTGAAACACGTTGAAACATGGAATATTTTTGAATCTACAGATACATACGTAACCTGAAAACCATATGAATTTCAAATTTGAAAAATTACAAATTACATGAAAAGGATTATCTTAAGGGAGAGGAATGGTGTTAAAAGTCACTTTATTATTTACAGTTAAATAATAATAATTAAGGAGGGGAGTGCAGTTAACAAGCCGTTTAACTAATTAACGGATGTTAAAATAAAAAAGGAAATGAAAGAAAATGTTATTTAGGTCTAATCAGGGCTTACAAAGATTTCCAAAAGTGATTCTGGCTTCTGAAGTACTCCCTGGGCCCTCGTGATCCAGAAAAAAAATTTTTTTAGAAAAACGTGTAAAGACTTGAATTTTATATATATATATATGTATAAACTCGGTTCAAGGCGTCAGGTGTCGCCTTCCGAAAGAATCTGCAAGAAGTCTATTCCAGGTCTTCCGATCAAGGGTCCATTCCTCTTCCAGACTTCTAATCTTCATTGCTTTTTTAATATCGTCCATCCAAGCCTTTCGTGGTCTTCCTCGTTTCCTTTTTTGATTTTTTGTAATCAAAAGCGATTTTGGGCAGACTTTCGTCACTCATTCTTTTAACATGACCAAACCAAATTAATTGTTTTCTTTGAAGATCATCCAAAATGTTTCCTTTTATTTTCATAATTTCTTTGATTTCTTATTCTTTCTATTCTTGATACCCTGCATGATCTTCTTAGGGCATCCATTTCCACTGCCGCTAATTTCTTTTTTTCTGTCTCCGTAATTCTCCATCCCTCTGCCCCATATAACAAGATGCTCTTTACAATAGAATTGTATATATTACACTTTCTTTTCCTAGAGACCTCTTCACTCCACCAAATAGAATTTAATAGTTTTATAGCCTTCCTTCCTTGACAAATTCTGTTTTTAATTTCTTGTGAGTCTCTGCCTTCTCTATTAATGTCGACTCCAAGATACCTATAATGCTCACAGCTTTCTATTTTCATGTTATTATTTAGATTTAGGTCCGTCTCATTTCCTCCTATACATAGATATTTGGTCTTGCTAACGTTCATGTATAGTCCCCATTTCTCATATTCTTCCTTAATTGTTATCGTCATTCTCTCTAAATCATTTTTACTCTTTGCAATTATGACTTGGTCATCGGCGAACTGCAGCGTAAACATTGACGTTCCTTTCACATTAAGTCCCAATCCTCTGCAGTTTTCTTTCCAAACTTTTAATGCTGCTTCAACATAAATTTTAAAAAGTGTTGAGGAGATACAACATCCCTGTCTGAGTCCTTTATCTGTTATAAAGCCTTTTGATAATCTTTGACCTACTTTAATCTTTGTTTTTGATTGTCTGTAAAGTTCTTGAATTGCTCTAATAATATTTAAATTTATGTTTATTTCCTTTAATACATTCCATAATTTTGCGATTGGAACATTATCATATGCCTTCGTTAGATCAATAAACAGAAGATGAATTTGATTTCCCACCGTCATTTCCTTTTCAATAATTTGTTTAAGACAAAATATATTATCCATACATGATCTTCCTGCTCTAAATCCACTTTGTTCTTCACTTTCTTACTATTACAAAATTACTTTTGCTTATTTCCTAACTGCTTTATTCTTTTATCTCTACACTTATTTAAAAACGGACTAAATGAAAAGTAATCATTTTGAATTCGAAACCAATCAAACTAACAGAATTATCCTATGCATTAAATAAGCATCGAAGAATCAGAAATTATGAATGTCTTAGAACGCAGTCATCTACAACCTATGGTAAATTTGGATCTTACAAGGAGTAAGTAAGTGAGCATTTTAGACCGAGTGGTTACGTTGTCGCTAACACATTGGCCTCTTATCTCTGGATTCGGTTCTCGTGTGGTGGTAGATGATCCGCGGATGAGCAGGTTTCCTCGGGATTCTCCCGTTGCCCTTCCGCTACATTTCTTTCTCTCCGTCTGTCCATCTTTCCTTGGGGATAACACAAACAAGGATAACATCTCTGCTATCCACAGTCACCACACATACACATAAATGAAAATTTTAATTTTTAAGTTGAATTAAGTTGACGAAGGAGTAAATCGTATTCACCAACAATAAAATGAAAACGAGAAAATAAGAAAATTCTACAACAGAGAAAAGTTCTCCGTTGTCGCTATTTCGGTTCGACAAAACTCGAGCCGTTGTCAGATGATGTTTCAGAACAAATCGAACAACGACATTACATGAATTGCGTTATTTCCATTTCACTATTTTTATATGGAATATGATTGGATTTCCATTTCAAAAATACTCCAATGAATACACCAGAATCCTCAGGATTACTGAAGTCACCGAAGTTTTCCTGGAAAGGTTGGAAATATTGACACTTGCACTATCTGATATAGGAAAATTGCTCCTTTATTTTCAACTTAGAAATTTTATCTATTTTAATACATCAGCAACAGTAAAGAATAAAATTTGAAAACTTCTAAAAAAAAACATTTTTAATATTAACTGCAGAATTTCAGTTGAATGAGAAGCTGAAGAGTTTCTATAACATCTAAGTTAAATGACTCAGATACGTCAAAGATCATGAAGAAGAATGGAGATAAGTTTCCAGAGATATCAGGAACTGCTTCATGTTTGTGTCTAATTATCGACGTTAATATTTGTTAAACAAACCGTGTAGGCTCGTTCAATCAGTGAGGAAATGCTTCGGATTACTCAGAAGTTAGGCAAAGAGGCGATTACATAATTAAACTTAGATAAGCGCGTTGTTCATTAACCTGAACTAATAGGTATCCTCAGAAGAGAAGATGTCATCCCTTTTGGACCTTGTGAGGTTTGTTTGTTGCTAAAGAATTTTCAAAGCAACAAGCTTCAACGACAAATTTATCTCTGCCTTTCAAGCGTGGGGGGGGGGGGGTCGTAATTAAAAGCCTGTTGGTTGTCAACTGCTTCATTTCTTGAGCTTTGTCGAAATTTGGTTCTCATTCAACTCAATCAAAGACTCGGAAGACCAGAATACGTTTCTGGTCAGAATTCAAAATAAAGATCAGTAGTTTTGCTTCCAAAGAAAATTTTCGAAAAGTTTTCAACTTCCATACTCTGTAACTTATGTTAGTTATTACGAATTCACTTATAAACTTGTAAAAAAAAAAGATACTGATTCCATTACATTGTCTGACAAATGGTTCTTGTTGATCGCGTTTGCGCGGGAATCACGAAAATCACGAGATTTGGCCATTAGCCTCTTCAGCAGGTCTCAAGGAATGTAGTATTGTGAATGTCTGTCACTAGGAAAATGCTAGAGAAAAAATGTTAAAGTTGGAATTTTATCTTCAGCGTAGAGGCGATGGATGCAGCGGCGAATAAGGCATCGGTCAAAATCGTTGACATCAGTAATGGGGCTTGCTCGTGGCCGCTTCTTCTCCGGAGTCGATAAGCCTTCTTTCTCGCCATTTTGTGAGAAGACATGGATAGAGGCTATTCTCGCGTCAATCACGTGAAATCGCGAAAATTCGGGATCGTCAAGAACGATATGTTGGCCTATATTTCTATAGAATATTTGATCTATCAATATAGTTGACCAGTTGTTTTAATACAAGAGTTTTTTTTCAATTACGGTATATTTATTTTCATTTTTTAAGCTTTTTAAGAGAATTATTTCCTTCGTTTGCTAAGGATTAAGCATTTTTTTGTGTTTTGTTTATATATTAATGGGCTTAATTAAAATTTCTAATAAACCGCAACTGGAATTTATATACAAGCTGAGCAAAAATGTTTTGAACGATTTCAAATATTTCCTGTAACATCGCTATTGTAGTTAAGATGCGACAAATAATACAGTTGGGTAGAGCACATGTTCAAGTTTTATTTTTGTATCTCTCAGAACTGTGAAATATGACCTATATTAGTCACACGGCAACTATGAACCCGGTATGCACAGTATTCGCAGATGACTATGTGGCACATACTGCGGAAACGCCTATACATGCATCCATATCGCCTGTAGAGGTTGCAGCATTTGACACCGAACGACAACTGTCATCGCGAGCATTCTGTCAGGTGATGTTACAGCGATGTGAAGTTGAGAACTTTGCGACCACCATAATCTTCAGTGACGAGGCCACCTTTTATGTCAGTGGAAGGGTGAATCGACACAATGTTGGAATTTGAGGAACGGAGCACCCCCACGCTTCTTACATGGAGCACGTGCAGGATTCCCCGACATAGAATGTTTTCTGAACACAATGTACGGCCCATTCTTCTTCGCAGAGAACACAATGACAGACACCAACTATCTTGACATGTTAACGGAATGGTTGTTACCACAGTTGGAAAACGACTCGGATGACTTCATTCTGCAGCAATCACCCCATTTCCACTCAGCCATATGATACCATCTGAACGAACGGTTGCCACAACGGTGGATCGGCAAATGATCAACAGCTGTTGACGTGCCTCCCCGTTCTCCAGATCTTACTCCCTGTGATTATTTCTTATGGGGGTACATTAATGACAAGGTGTTTGTACCGCCCTTACCACGGGATCTCAACGAGAGAAAATGCGCATTTTCACTGCAATTACAACAATAGACGGATCAACGCTACGTCGCGATTGGGAAGACTTTCAATCCCGTTTGGACGTGTGTCGTGTTAACAACGGTGGCCATATTAAACATTTATAAGGTAAGCAAACAAAAAAAAAATGGAATATGTGCTCTATCCAACTTTATCATTGTCGCATCATAACTACAGCAGCGATATTACAGGAAATTCTTAAAATTGTTCAAATCATTTTTGTTTGTTTGTAGAGAATATATATATGTATATATATTTTTTATTATCATAGCAATAGGAATTATTGCAGTAAATTATTGTTGTTGAAATTAGTGCAATAGAAGTGCTTGATTGAAAATAGAAACAATACTGAATTGATATGAATGGCACGGATGGTATTACAATAAAAACTGTGATACTGCAAACGAGATATAATCGTTATATAATCATTTATACAACCCAGAAATATTAAGTACCAGTATTTAATTATTATTTTCTCATTATTTTCTGTTTTTTCTTTGTATCTTTGATGTCGGTTTTTCTAATAGCTGAAGCTTTATAAAATAATGATTTCAACATTACAAAGGATATTCATTCAACCTAGACTAGAAATTGAGTAGAAATTCAACTATTTACACTGAAACATTTCCACTGGCTAAAATTGTTGAACTTTGAATTAGCCAAAATTTAGCTTCAATTTTATTTAAAAGAACCCCATCAATCTATTGTTCAAAATAAAATCACGAAATAAATAAAACAGAATGTGAATGAATCCAGTTTTAAAGTGCGAATACTAATTATCAAAAAAAAAAAAAAAAAAAAACAACAAGGAAGTTCTTATTACAAAATTCACTTTATTTCTTAACCTTAATGAACAAGTTCTTATATTTAAAGTATAATTCACCAAAAACTTTAATTTAAGTACGGTTTTCAGATAATACATATATTAATTTAAGATTATAATAAATGCTATATTGGCTTCCATAAATATATTATTTATTACAGTTACTGAATTGTTTCACTAATTTATCTGCACATTTTTCTAGTCATTTATTCTCTCTCACTTCACTGTTTGTAGCTTACTGCAAATGTTTCTGTTCTGTTCATTGAATAGCTCGATGGCTTTTCTTCCGTTATGTTTCCGTAACGTAATTGCTTAAGTGACACATTGTCCTCCCAATGAATGATGGCCGCCCTGTTTTTGTGAGATCTGCGCATGTATCATCGATTAGTCTGGTCAGGCACTTCCGTCTGATTTCATGAAAGGACGCCGCCATTGTGCTAATCGCTTGTTACTTTGCAAAAGAGCATTGTATTTATAAATAATATATATTTATTTATTTATATAAATACTTATTGTTAGCAACTGGTATTGAAATAACGCTAAATAGTCGAGAGAAGTTTTAATTTGGCGTTATCAACATGTCTTTCTCAGTGAAAACAGACTACATCATCCATTGTGACAGGAAAACATAATTGATCAGCTACCGGAAGGGCTGCGCAGTTCAAACTTCCGCCGGTCATCTTTCATTTTGAGGACAATAGTTATGTCTTCAGGGTCACAAGAATGCGGAACAATTACCTGAAATTTTTAGGATGGTAAATGTTTGAATATAGATTAATAGAAATACGGTGTATGGTCAAATGTGATTTTTATTTCACGAAATTGTTCTCCATTCTTGTGACCCTGAAGACATAACTATGTCACTTAAGCAATTACGTTACGGAAACATAACGGAAGACGGAGTAGTGAGTTTAGCCCTTAAACCTTTCCTAAACAATATTGTTTCGAAGTCAGCTTTTTCTGTTAGCAGCAGTCAAATAAAAATATCGCATCCGTATTAAAGTTTGGTGAGAATAAAAAAAAAATACTACTCAAGGGACAACCAATGTGGGAAATGATTGAGGAGGTCTTAAGTTATACTTATGTTAATGGTTTCTTTAATTAAAATTAATTCGGTTGGCACTTAATAATTAAAGATTTATTTTTAATTATTACTTTTTACAAGTGTGATACAGCTTCTAAAATAATTTTCATAAATAAAACTTCTAACTAAAAGCATTTTGTTTCAGTTTTAACATAAGTATTCTGTCTTAGTTTAGATAATTCAAATGTAAATATTTGTGGGTGTTGTGGAATCGGAACTATCGCGTCTTGTAACGCCTCATCTGTGGCGTTTCATTTTTGGAATGTTTATTCGTGAAATACCCCACACAAACGATCAGGTTTACAGTTGCATCTTGGGAATGGAAGTGAACCATCGATTAAACCACTTTCGTAATGCTGACCTTGGCCTTGTTTTGTTTTGTTTTTTTTTTGTTTTTTTAATGCTAACTTAAATGGGAGTTTATTAGCCTATTTTCGTAGGAAGCTCATCAAATAGTCAGTCTATATATATATATATATATATATATATGTGTGTGTGTATTCGTGTGTCTCCTCCCCACCAACAATAACCACCGCATGAATCTTCTTGAAATTAGAAATGTCCATTTATGGACAAGAGATGATCTAATATTAATTGGTTTTTAATTGTTTTTTTTTATACGGGTCCTTGTTGAGAAATTAGTACGAAAAGCAGAATTTTCATAGAAAAGTATTAAAAATAAATAATGTATTTTAAATCGGTGTTTAAACGCATAACATGCTCGGCTTCTCTGCCACCCACGCTTACCCCCAAACTAACTAACTAACTAAGGTTCTGGTAGACCTGAACAATTGAGGCGCTCAGAATAATAATGGCATATCCCAACCAACCACGAATATTGAGATAGAAGCATGCTTGTACATCATGCCATCTACCTTTCATGTGACAAAATATCAAACGAATTGAGACATGCCAAAGCTCTCATTTGCCGCCTTTAAAATTTGTCCTCAGTGAAAGCGAATTCTCAGAGTAACAACGACAAATCCCAACTCTGAGTGCTTTACTTAAAGTCCGCTAAAAATAGCGGACAAAACAAAAATTTTCATATTGTGGCTCTTTGGATTTACGTGGTGAAAATGAAAGTTTCTTGACTCTATAACACACAGATTTTTTCATACCAGGACACTCGTATATGGCTTCAGATAGGGATTTGCAGTTATTGAGAAGAAGAAAAGGAAGATGCAGTGTGAGTACAGCCCTGATCAATGGTGTGATCTTATTGCAGCAGCATGAGTAAAAAACTCTTTCACTATTAATAAAATGAACAATTGGAGGACTTTGTTGATATACAGAATGGTATTATTTCAAAATTTGTAATTAGAAAAAAAGATGTTGATGGTGCTTCTCTGCATTTACGTAAGGTTACATCCATTATTGTGAATCATGATAATCCTGAGATTGTAAATTTGGTTTATGTTATTCTGACCTTGATGTGCATCAAACTTTAGGAAAAGGGGTAAAAGTTCACATGTTTCGTTGTTTAAGTTACAGCAGAAGTACAGTGAACAGAGAAAGATAAAGAAAACTAAATACAATGACTTGATGAAAGTACTGAAATATATACCACCCATCTATCATGATTTTTATACAAATCTTCTTCATGATGGTGTACGTGATGAAGAAAAATGTGAAGATTTGGAAATAGAGCTGGATTAATTATTTCAAGATGTTAAATGAAGGATGTGTTAATTTCACACCATGTTTCTTCTTCTGTGTATTTTTTTGGTCTAGTAAAGAACACAAGATCACAAAAATTAATAATCTCAATGGAATTTGCATATAGACTTGAAATTCCTTATTTTAAAGATCTAGAAAATATAAAGTCATAATGTTTATAACTTTCCAAGTTTTGGAAAGAAACAGAAAATGTCGTTTTTCTCAGAATGAACGTTGGTTGGGATCTGCCGTTATTATTCTAAGCGCCTCAATTCCTGAACAATAAGACGCGAAAGGCCTCGTCTCGTCCACTGTTACATTAGGACTACATTTATCCACATGTATTGCTTGTATTCAGCAGATATTATAATTAAAAATAAATATACTCACTTCCAAAAGGTAAGCACGGAGTGGTAAATTGCGAAAAAATGGACAAGTACTGCTTTGATTGACATGAAATGCTGCAAGTAAGTAGCTCTATGTTTATTCATGAAACAAAACAAAGAATTACATTCAGAGATAAATAAAATATTGAATTTTCATAAATTATACGATGACGTCAGATTTGCGTCATTAACAAAATGATGTGTAAATTCAAAACAAACAATATAAACCGACATTAATAGGGTATGTGAGCACCCCTCACTTGCATACAAAGTTTACAGCGTGTGATCATGCTTGTTATGAGGCGATCAACCACCGCAGAGTCCAGTAATCGCCATTCCTCCTGTAGGGTAGTTTCCAAATCTCTTGAGAGTGGCTGGAGGTGGGAAACGTCGACATATAGCATGGCATCCCAAAGATTTTCAATTGGATTAAGATCCGGCAAGTAAGCCGGCCACTCCATAAGTACAATCGCTCACTCTCCAGAAAGTCGTCAACGATGGCAGCTCTATGGGGACGCTCATTATCATCCATTAAAACGAAAGAAGGACCAACTGCTGCAGCGTACAGTTTCACAATGGGGTCTAGGACTTCATCTCGATACCGTACAGCCGTCACAGAACCTTGCCTGTAGATAGGCAGGTCGGTGCAATATCCCAATGAAATCCCTGCCCAGACCATGATGCTTCCACCGCGGAATGCATGATGTTCGGTGATTTTCTGGGGCCGATTGCGTGTGCCTTGTTCCCTCCAGACGCTTACACGCTTATCATCGGGTTGTAGGGCAAATCTGGACTCATCTGTGAACATAACGCTACCCCAATCAGACATAGTCCAATTCACATGCTGGTGGCACCACTGTAATCATGCCCCTCTGAATTGGAATGATAAAGGAACACAAACTCGTGGTACCGGGCGTACAGACCATTCATGTGTAGCCTTCGACGAACAGTAGTGGCAGATATCGTCTTACCAATGGGCGCTGCAACCACAGATGTCACACGTTTGGAGGTCGGGCTTCGATTCCGCTTGGCTACAACAGCAATATATCGATCTTCCACGGGGGTCGTAACCCTCGGACGACTGGCTACAGGTCTTCGGACAACTGTTTGGCTGGTTTGGAATTGTTTCATAATCGTGAAATGACGGAATGATGAACGGCGAACAACTGTTATAGACTGTCCTGCTTCAATACCTCTAACAGCCCGCCAGCGCTCAGAATCTTCCATTAATCTTCTGGAAGCCATAGAAACACGTCTAGCTTGAAAACAAATCGTAAGAATGTTCTAAACACCTTTCATCAGCACTTAAATGCAACTCCTGTCACCCTTCACAATGCAGGCTTCTAATACGACTGCCTATTTTGCGTATTTCTCGACGCGAAACCGTGATTGGCTGTCACTGATATAATTTGCATACTTTCTTCTATCTTTGCAGCAAATTTCAGCTTCTTTAATTCAGATTGGCTTACGGAAATTAACTTTTTCCTCTCCTTTTGGAAGTGAATGTAAATAAATAAAACCCGAAGCTTTGCATTATTTTCCAACCCGAAGCATTACATTATTTTCACGATTTTAAACACATAATTAAAATAAAAACAGATTTTTTAAGAAATTAGACTTAATTTTTTCAGGAACTTCTAATTTTGTTTATTTTAATTATGAAGACTTTCAATCTGGTTACGTCCATTTCAGGATTCTGAATTAAATTCGTTTCGTCAAGCGTTATGATTTCTGTTAAAAATGGCACTTATCGACGACCATATGTTGGTTTCGAGAAATGCCAAACATCAGCCTACAGACTTCCGACAAACCACGAGCACTACATTTACATACGCTAATGGTTAGCATCGTTAAAGAGAGTCCACTCGTCTGCAGCATTTGTTTATCAGCTTTAAAAATCCTGACCAATTAAACGAACAACAACCAATCGTACGACGCAGTATCTCAAACACTGATTTCGGCTCTAATTTGCTTAAACTCTGGTTACATTCGCTCATTAGTTCAAACTGACGTAGTATCAAACAGTTCAGACGATTAAGAATCATATTAGCCTGTCCTTCAGGAAACCACGACATATCCCGAACTGCATCTCGCTCGATAAGTGACAATCACATCAAAAAAGTCAAGTCACAATCAAATAAGCATTTAATACCACAAGAACAAAATTAATAGGAAAAAAAAATTATGATCTCAATCTCTGAATCTAACGCCAACATTTTTTCTTTTCTTTTTGGAACCTTTGGAATATTCTGACATTCGATTTTTTTTAAACTTGCTAGGCGTTTTATCAAAGATAACCAACAGCCAACTTTTTATCCATAAGAAAATAATTCGAACACATCTTCTTTCTGACGAATTGAAATGGAAAAATAATTTGGTTTGGATTCATTTTCAACGAGCTACACTCATCCAACCTCTGACGTCGTTAGTAATCAGATTATTTCCAGGCATCTCATTCACTTGAGAATTCCTTCTCTCCAATAAATGGGTAATTCATGCCATAATTGTCTTCCCTGAAACTTCTTAGCTGCAAAATGAAATGGAAAAAATCGTCGAAGTCATTTTCAAAACAAAGGAAAATCAATTCTCTCTTCAATGATTGAGACAAAATTAGCCTCTTTATTTTCCCTTCGTTCTGATGTTGACAACTCAAAATCTTTAGATGTATAATAAAAAAAAATATGATAAATGGATGGAATTCACATCTTATTTATTTAATTATTACGCCAACTGTGGATGATAAGTGGGTGGATGATAAAGCAAGATTGAACTGATGTATGTTAGAAATACGCAACTGCCAACTATCCAGAGAAAAAAAGATTGAAGACAAATTTAGAATTAAAAATTAGGAGTAGTAAATCCGCCGTAAATGGTTAAGAATTAAGCTGAAATTCGTAGAAATTCCAGAAAACCAAATGAAAACCATGTTTAAAACAATGTACACGCTTTGCAAACAAACAAAACAAATCGAAGCACTTCGAAAAAATAATCGGAGTACACCGACATTTGGTTTACAAATTCCGCTCTACCAAGGATACAAATTATTAAATTGTTGTAGCAGTTCAACTGCGCAATTCGCACACTATAAATCAGTTCGCAGTCGCTGGCTGTGATCATTCTGGATTATGGTTGCCGTTACATCTAACCAAGTTTACTACTAGTAAGCGGAGGCCCTACACGCAATTGGACATCTTTGAGAAAGCCGCATTGTCGAGGCACGAGAAGCAGGGTGGTCATGCAGAGCAATCGGCTGTCATCTAGGCATTATAGACGGCAAGGTGTTGGTAGCAATGTTTGCGGCAAAATATGCTTCAACGCCGCAAGGGCTCTGGAAGGCCAAGAAGTACAACTGGGAGATCTTGTGCGACAAGCCCTAACTGCTCCAAAATCGTCTTTGTTCACCAAACAACGTGCTGTAGCATCTCCTATGCACCGACCTCCACCATCATGCACCACTGATCCACGTCTTCCTGAGACAGGATTACGCCTTTTAAGACGTCTGCTGTTCACCACCCTACAATAACAGCCCCTTCTGGATTGGTGCCGTGCCTGGGTATCACGAATCACATCAAGTTCAGTATAATGAATCTCACTTCAGCCTTGGTGCGAATAACCATCACATCCATGTATGGAGGAGACCAGGCTTTCATTACCAAGCAGACTGTATTCTGTAGAGGTACACAGCCTTTACTGCTAGTACGATGATCGGAGGTGCCATCTCCTACAACAGCAGATCCTAGTAGTCGTACATTAGCATTAACAGCCAACAGTACATATATGATATCCTGCGACCAATTGTATTACCTTTCATGGCACGTCTCCAGGACCCATTTACCAGCAGGATAATGCTCGGTTCCATACGACACGCATATCCCTGCAATGTCTACGTGCTCTTTAAGCCCTTCCTTGGCCTTACCCGGATCTTTCACCAATCGAGCAGTCTGGTACATGGTGGGCCGTCAAGTAGAGTCATCATAGAATATCAGAGAACTGGAGCAGAAGTTTTTTTTTTTTTTTTTTTTTTTTTTTTTTATTTGAATCTACATTTGAATTACATAGAGTCCCGTTAGGAGCTCAAGACTCCTATCAACAGGTGCTACAGTTATTTTTATTAAATATATTTACATCTATATGAATGAAACACAACAAACTAACATAATAATAATAATAATAATATTAAAAAGATTGTATAAATAGAGATGATATATGTATATATACAGTAGTTCAGATATAATAATAGTATATATATATATATATATATATATATATACACATACATACAGACATACATACACACATATACACACATATACAAACATATATACATATACATATACATACACACATATACATATAAATACATATACATACATACACATATATATATACTGTATACATACATACACAGACATACACATACATACAAATACTTATAAATTATAAAATGAGTTAAAGATTACATGAGGTACAAAGATATATAAAAGAATACACAAGTTTGTACAATGGATTTACAAAATGTGTAGAAACGGTTGTACAGAATATTTAAAATAGATTTCCTTAATTTGTATTTACATAAATAAAAAATTCATATAGATATATTTGTATTTTCTTATATATGAAATTTACATTAAAATTGCTACTTTCTGTGGTGCAGTCAGTACAGGATTAGAAATTTTAATGGATGCCTATTTAAGAAAATTGATGTTTTTTTTCCCCTTTCAAATTTTTTCACTATTGTTAACAAGCCATTTTATTAGGAATTTTTTTAGTTCGGAAATTTTTGTAAACGATCTAATTTTGTTAATGCCAATCTTGTTGATGGTTTTTTCCAAAATATGTAAATAATGCATTTTTCCATAATTATTGTTAATTTTTGGATATTCTAATTTTATTGTATTGTGATCTCTTAACTGATAATCATTTTTTCTGATATTTTTCCATTTGTAAATGAAGCTATAGTAATTCTTTACTATTAAATTATATTGGGCTTTTTGATAAGGCGTGAGTATTTTGTATTTTTCCAATAAATGTTTGTTTTTATGGTTATTAATATGTTTTTTATTACTGAAAATTAATTTTAGAATCTTTTTTTGTTGACCGTTTAGGAGTTTGAGATTCTTGTTTGATGTCCTTGTCCAGATGGTATTTGCATAATTTAGATAGGAGTCGAAGAATGCATAATACAAAATCATTTTATATTTAATTGGTAATATAGTTCTTGCATGATAAAAGATAAACGTCATTGTATTTAATTTTTTATAAATTTCTTTGATTTGTAGGTCCCAGGTGAATGTATTGCTTATTGTAATACCCAGATATTTTAGGGTTTTTACAGTTAATATTTTTGGACAGTTGGTACAATTAGTTGCCCTATTGTGTAAACAATCATGTGTATGAAAGTGCACATTCGGCTGATAATTGGGTTTTCTGTTTTTTGTATGTATCATAAGAATATTTGTCTTTTTTTCATTAATCAGTAATTTATTATCGTGTATCCAGAATTGTATATTGTTGAAATCTTCTTGTATTTCCTTGTTAGCTATATTTGCATTTTTTCCATGTTTTAGTAGTATTAAGTCATCTGCATATAATGCCTGGCAAAATCTGCGACTGGATGACATCAGGGCTCTATATGCCTCCGTGCCTCGCTGTAGAGCGGCATGCACCGCGGGCAGAGAAGGTTTTACAACGTAATAACCTGTAATTTTTCCCTTGCAGCTGTTAGCCATTAAAGTATCCTACGACTTTAAAATTGTAATCATTGCATTATCCAAACATGTACATTACGCGTGATTAATTTCATTCCAAACGGACGCTTTCTTCATGGTGCTTCTATTTGGCAAAGACTATATTTCCAGTCCTTCTGGATTTCCAGTAACTTTCAAGCTTTCTTACTATTTCAGGTTTTTAGAGGAGAAATTAAGAAGCAGTAGCTCAGATAATTAAGAACGTTTATTTCTTATCAAATAACTGCCTTGGATGAATACATTTTATAAGAATGAATTAAGCTATAGTCACTGAATCTACCAGCACTGGATATCAGACAATGTAAAGAGTTAGTTCAGGCCTTCACAATAAGTGTGTCCCTACTGACGTTTGGTTTACGAGCAGTCTCTGTTAATTCATTAGGTTTACATTCCTTCTGAATGCTTAACATTTCGTTACCTTTGTTTAAATCACAATCGATCCTCTTTAGACAAAAAATAAATAAAAGCAGATTCGATCTTTTAAAGTACAGCATAATTTAGGGTAAATTCAATTAAGTTTTCAACACTTCTCAAATTTTAACTTCTCAAACTAAAAAAATCCAGAAATAAGAAAGAAAAGAAAAAAAATTCAACACGAAACCAATATTTCGTGTTGAAAAGCGTAGACACGCAGAAAAGCGTAAACTAAAGTAAGTGGTTTCTGTAGATAAACACAACCTTTTTCGGCTACCCATTACAAAAAAAAACCCAAACGCTATGGGAATGAATACATATTTCATGATTTCCCGAAGGAAAAGCTAAAGAAGTTACAGCGTTCAGTTGAGAAAACAACGGCTTCTTACATTATATGAATTAAAGCACTAAAATTTTGAAATAAGTTTATTTCAGCTTCTGAATTCCTATTATACGTCGCTGTATAACGATGATCAAACGCCTGTCAGTATTTTCACAAATTAGACACCATTTTTTAATGTCAATACATCCTAAACTAATAAAACAAACTGAAGAGTAATTGCAATTTCATTGTTTGTTTCTTTTGATAGTTTCTTCAATATTTTACAGCAACAATTACTTTTTCAGTCAAAAATATGTTCATCAATTTGCTACTCTTCATCTACCAGTATATCAATGTAAGGAAAATTGGTAAAAGCAAATCCACAAATTCTAGTTTAATATCGGCAGCATCTAAGGGTCATTCCGCCATTCCGGTACTTTCGGCTTCCCAGTTTTTTTTAAAATTAAAATTTTCGATAACAATTAACAATTTTCGGAATAGACACATGTAGAACATATACAGCTATTTAGTCAAGAAACCGTTTACGAATACAATATTAATTACAATTTCTTTTTATTTATTAATTTCAAAAATTCATGCAAAAACAGCAAAAAGTCGTGTCCACACAAATGCACCACCATCAGTCTTTCATTTCGTTGACATACAAATAAAAAAAATTTAAATGTGCTGATGACGCGTTTAAGAGCGTGAAGTAGATAGGCCTAACCGATTTGTTGGCAAACACAACGTGGTTTGGTCAATGCTTTTACTATCATAGCTGTTACTTAAAGAATAGTAACAAGAATGACACTTGGTAATAGCAATGACAATTCCTGAAACTGTAATGAGAATAATTTAATTTAATTTAATTTAAATATTTTAATTAATTCTTAAAAGTTTAAATAGGTAAGCCTAACTAGTATTAACTCCGTATTTTAGGAAAACTATGGCATTAACAGCAGCTGAGAAGCAGAAGTTGTATCGGCAACGGCGTGATGCTGATTCTAAAAGAAGGTCTCAGTACCTCTTAAAGGAAAAGGATACCTACAAACAAAAAAAGGCTAGTCACGAAATCAAGCTTATTTCTGAATTATCTAAACGTACATATCGATCCCAGCGCAAAATATGGAAACTGGCTCAGCAAAGATGCAGAGAAAAACGTAAAACAAAAGCTTCAATTTCGACAAAACCCACGTGTTCGACCGTGATACATTCTAGGTAATTTATAGGTTGTAAAATTTGCACATGATTTGGCGTTCAAGTTTATGTCTGTATTAAATTAATGTTGCATGTTCATTTGTCTAATTTCAGGCAAAAACTGTTTGGAAAGAAGGCCAAGAAAAGAAATCGAGCTGCCTGTTACTGAGAGATTGCCAAACTAAAAGAAACGCTGAGTAATCAAAAACTACTAACCGAAAGCTACAGAAAGCAGTGTGCACGGATAAAAAAACGCTTTCAAGCGTTAAAAAGTACACCAAATTCTAAAACCAATGTCATGTTGAGTGATTGGACTGTCACAGAAGAAGTTTACAGAGAACTTGTCTTCCGTAATACTATAATGGACCACTTAAGAGAAAAATACAAACAGTCCAAAAGAGAGGGATAAGCAAGTAATAGCGAAGATTCTTACAGGAAAAATCATGAAAAAGTAAAAAATGCAAGGACTTGCACAGAAAAAAATTGGATTTTCTAAAAGACGTTGGAAAAAGTCAAAATCCACTTCTATTGATTACGAAAGGAAAAAAAGAGTATACAAACTGACTAGAGAAATGAAAAGCAACATTTTAAACTTTTATGTAAGAGATGATGTTAACGAAAGGGTAAAAGGGACAACAACAAGAGAATTAAAAAAGGAGCAAAAGCGATTTTTAACAGATAGCCTAAAGAACTTGCAAACAAAGTTTTTAGCTGAAAATTCCAACTTTAACCTTTCTTACTCTACCTTTTGCTCTCTTAAGCCTTTTTGGGTTTTGTATCCCAGAACTTCTGATAGAGAAACTTACTAATGCAAAAAACATGAGAATATATTTTTTCAGGCTAATACGTTATACCAGTTGAAAGTTATAGATTCAGTAGATGTAGAAAAGCTAGCTCTCAATTTGAACTGTTGTGAAGAACCATGCAAAGGATGTAGTTATGAGGATTGTGATGAATGTAAAGACAACAAACTAATAACCAATCTTACAGATGGCAGTGATGAGGTGTTTTGATGGAGATGGGTGACCAAAAAAGAAACCATATCATTCAACATTTCAGTAAAAGAAAAGTACTATGGTACAAAAGAGAATTTATTAGAGCAATTTCAAAATAATCTTAAAAAGCGCAGAAAACATGTATTTAATATACGACATCAGTTTTCTGACCATCGTAAAGTAAGACAGAGTTTGAGACCAAATGAATGCATTATTCACATTGACTTTGCTGAAAATTACTTTGGATTTCAGAATCGTACTTGCATGAGGGAACCATTTAGGAGGTTCCCATAACAGGTTACGTTGCACACAGGTGTTCTGTACGTTTGTCAAGAAAAGCCGTTGACATTTTATACAGTTTCGGATTCTACACAGCATGACCCTCCTGCCATTTGGGCTTACTTGGATCTAATGCTTTCATAAGCAAAAAACAAACACCCCATGGTTAGCACAATACATTTTTTTAGTGACGGTCCAACAACGCAATACCGCCAAAAAGGCAATTTTTACTTGTTTTCCACAAAAGTATTCCAGAAGGGTTTCACGCTCGCCACTTGGAACTTCTGTGAAGCTGGCCACGGTAAAGGTGCCCCAGATGGAGTCGGGGGAGCTTTGAAGCGTACAGCAGATTCCCTTGTGGCACATGGAATGTCTATTTCCCATCCGTTAGTATTCTTTGAAAACTTAAAAGCATCCGGAACAACAATAGAACTATTTTACGTATCAGAAGATGTTGTTGAATTTGCAGCAAGAGCTCTAACAACTGGCCTGCCTACTGTTCCAGGCACGATGCAGATTCACCAAATAATAGCACACACAGAACTTGAAATAAATTATAGAGATGTAAGTTGTGCTTGCTGTTACGAAGAAAATTACTGCTGTGATTGCTTTGCAACAAAGAAGTTCACTTTTGCTACGAATGAGATTACTGACCGTATTGTTGACGATGTAATCGATATCATACCTGTTGAAATGGGTAATTTGGATTTAGTTGGAAAGTGGTGCGTTGCAATGTATGATGATGAATCATACCCAGGCATTTTACAGTCATTTGATGAAACGGACGTGAGATTAAAGCCATGCATAAAGTTGTTAACAACAGATTCTTTTGGCCTTCCAGACATGACATACTGTGGTATGGGTACAATGAAGTTATTATTTTAATTCCTGAGCTAAAGAAAATTACTAGCAGAAATGTTGACAGTAGTAGACAAGTTGAGGTGGATCCCAAGTTGTGGGACCTTATCATTGCGAACCTAGGCTAAAGAACAGTATTTCATATACTTTTAATCTAGTCATTACTGTTACGTCATTGCTGTTACAGCGTGTTTACTTCATATTTTTAATTATTTATTGAATGCAACAATAAACAGGCAGCATTGTTGCCTACTATAATAACTACTTGATATGTAGAATTTTTTTTTTACCTTTCAATAGTGATTAGCCTGTTTTATGGAAACTTTTGTTTCTAACTTTTAAATACAACCTAAATAATGGAAGTTTTTTGTAAAATAAAATACTCTAAACTGTTTTTACACTTCTATTTTGTTATTGAAACCTGATGTAACCTTGTAACACGTCGAATAAAATAATTTATTTCTTGCTCGTCTTGCGTTTTCATTAAAATTACCCAACATTTCGTCTCGGTAACAGAAATGACAAAAATGGCAACTTTGTGAAAATAAAATATTTTTTTATTTAAAACAAGAAATAGATTAAGCTCGGCCAACAGGTATACTATCCAACTAAATAGTTGCTAGGCTTGCTTTAAAGGGAAAAAAATTATAACATTTTTTGTCACAGCCAAATTTCCTCTTTTGGTGGAATTACCCCTAACAGATGCAAAAAACAGTAACATCTTACAAGTTAGGAAATAATGCAATCAAACAAATTGACGTGTGTAACATAATTGTTAGAAATAAATAAACGGCCACCACACAAAGACTACTATTAAAAAACAAATATTACAATGCAACAATACACAAACGTTTTCCGGTCGGCCAGCAACCCTTTCTCAAGTGCCATAACAATAAAGAAACTGGGAAATGAGAACCCAGATACTAGGTAAGCAGGAACATGTGATTGGAAACAGGCGATTGGAAACAGTCGAAACCCAATTCACTTTGGATGTTAGTTTATTTATTTCTTAGGAAATAATGCACTTCCATAACTGAAACTTTTTTAATCACTGAAAGTGATTAAGCACTAAAGTTTTGTTAAATATACTAATTAACAAATGAAATTTTCTTACAAAGTATCTATAATAAAAAAAGAAGGAAGAAACCAAAAAGAATTTTTTGTTGTGTTACAAAGACAGAAAGACTTGAAAGAGTTCTTGAACTACTTTTTGCTTTCCGCTTCGAAGATAACGCAAAAGATTTTTTTTTTTTCACTTTTTAATTCCAGCATCAAATTATTTGTGAAGATAAAATATTTTAGAAGAACACAGTGTATCAAATTCAAGTGAGGGTGGGCATCATTGTAAATTCAATAGTGAAACGTTTGGGAATACGATGAAAGAGAATAAATGAGCCGTAAAAAAATGCGATACTCGAGCAGCAACAATGACGTATTGCTGGCAGAAGATCGAATTTGGCTTCAGACATCTCGTATCTATGGGCAGAAGTCCAACAGGATTGTGTTAGAAAAATTACCAAGAGTAACTTCATTATCAAAGACAATAATTGAAAACAACAATGAAAGACATAAGTTCAAAACAAAACATTTATAAAACAAACAGGTTTTTTTTTTAAGTTTCGTATTTAATTATTATGGTCAGAACGGTTATTCTGTCATTTTTTTTTAAAAAGCATATCTAAATATGCTACTAAACATATGTGTTAACTGAATAAGGTAAACAACTATGTAAAATTTTTATTAATTTAAGCAATTTTTTTTTTTTTTCAATTTTTTGTAAATTATTGTAACCACTTTTCTAACTGATATGAAACATTAACTGTCTTAAAAGCATCTGTTTTAAGCTAAATTATTCGTAATCTGAAATCCAACCGTACTTAATATTTTTAAATTTATGTAAATCCTATCTTTTCGAATTCTGATTATTGAAGTATTCATTAACATAAGCAAAGATAAGAAACAAAAGATCAGCACCTGAATCAAAATCAAATTGCTTTTCCGATTCAATTGATTTTGATTCAGTTGCTGTTCTTTTGTTTATTTGCTTATGTTAACCAATTTCGCAGCAGGTTAAACTTTTGTTATTATACAGAGTCTTCATTAATGACATTTTTCCCCGCAATGTTAAATTTCTTTATAAATCCAGTTCTTCAGCCAGATGGACATTTTCACACAAACCTTCATTCGTTCCTGTAAGAATTGATTTTATTGGTGCGACGAAAGCACCAACGTTTGCAAAAATAGATTTCTTAAATCAGATTGAAAGAATTTATCAGCCAATTTCACCCTTTGTGACGACAAAAAAAAAGTGAATAGCTTACAAATTGCACTAGCTTTTGTCGTATTATTCTAATAACAATAAAACGAATGTTATTTTAAGAATCTTGTTGTAAAAATTCGAAGTCGGTTGAATATATGCTTAAAGTTAAGGCTTTCTTTTTCGTTTCTTTCAATTTCCAATGAAGCATAAATCAAATAGAAGTAAACTATAGTGAAGCCCTGTTCCAACATGGACGAATAAGTTCCCAATAAATGGAAAGGTAAATCAAAACTGCTACATAGGTGACCGTTTCTCAAGATATCTTCTTGATAAAGTATTTTTAATCTGAACAATCAAATATAACTTATGAGATACATAGATTATGTTTTTATGATACATTAATTTATTTTTTTCCCCATTATATTAGTGTAGTGAATTACTATTACAATTAGGATCTAACACACTTAAAAAAATCACATATATTTAAATAAAATCTTCATGACGTGTTGTGGGGTTCGGACCCTTTCGTCAGATGACACATTTTAAAATATATGTTTGTTTGTTTGTTTGTTTTTTAAGTGTGTTAGGTCCCAATTGTAATATTTATTTGTTCTTCAATAACATTACCTGTTTTAATAATTTTATTGAAGACTTAATATCATGAATAATAGTTTTTATTCATGATATTGGCACGAGATAACCATATTCTACCTTGGATTCTTCAAGTAAGCATCTATTGCTTTTAGCCTTTCTTAAGCTATCTATCATGCCTCAATTCTCCATAATAAGAAAAACTAATCTAATAGTCTATTATAATCTATTAATATATATATTGATATTGTCTCGAAAATTTATTATCGAATAAATTACCTTGTTCTTTAAAATTATTACAATAAGAGCTTGTTATCCGTTGACACGAGTACAGAATAGTGACTGATCGAATACAGAATACTGACAAAATACTAACTTCAAGGTACGGAATCTTTTTGTAATGCTGAGCTTCTGATATTGAAAGAGCCACAGTTATTTATTCCATAGGAAGGATAAAATGAACTCATACGTCCACCATTGAGTTACCTGGTCTGGCTGAATCAGGGCAGATAAGAGGCAGCGTTAAACAAGAGTTGAATGTATTTGTGGGTTCGTTTGTTTTTCCTATCTAATATTCAATGCTTGGAAAATTTAAAATTCTCATACAATATCATAATAAGTAGTCGGCAGCTATTAAAATACAAGTTTTCTGTCCTTTTAAGTGTCAGATTTTTATCGATTTATCCATTATTTGGTTTAACAACTTTTATCTTCTCTAGTAGAAACTCTAAACACGTGGACGAAAGGAAATATTTTATTTTTTTTCCTTGGTTTGAACAAGGTCAAGAAAAATTTCATTACAGACCGACCGCTCGGTTGTTTTTCCTTTGGAATTTCAGTTCCCTTCAGCAGAATATCCAATTCCTTCAACGATGGGCAGATAAGGAAGACCAGTCGAAACGGTCTGCTTCGTTATGAGATTTCGAATCCACTCCGTCCGAACGCAACCAAAGAAAGAAACCCCACTTCAGGTGATTCAAGATGACCTTCTTGGGAAACCAAGGAGTGCCCCGATTTTAAAAGAAGCTGTGGAGCGGAGGAGGAGGGTGAGGGCCAGTTCAATATCAGTGTCATCGTAACCACTCTATCGCAGGACATAGTGTAGCTATGCAGGTGGTTAATTACAAGACATAAAAAATGTAAATGACAGAAGATTAGCGGGCTCTAATCTCAATAATAAATAAAGATAACGCTTTCAATCCACAAAAAAGGAAAGCTGAGCCAATCTCTTTTCTGGTTTCTACGTGTATATAGCACCATTCACACAGTGACTGAACGCAATTCAAACTGCAAGAGAAATAACGCTCAGCCTTAGTCTTCATGCACCAATTAAGAAAGAAAAACAAAAACATCGTGTGATCAGGTTTATACAGTAATGAATTGGAAAAGATTATTATTTTATGATTTTTTTTGGTTGAAGAGTAGTATCCGGCACAAGCCAGTCAGATGCATCGTCAGGATATATCGGTGACGGGTGGTTTACCGCTTCGGTGACCGCTAGTTGTAGTGGCCTCAGTGGATTCCTGAGTTGTCTTAACGCGTGGAATTATCGTAAAAGGTTTGTTCTTTATTTATTTTTCCTGTTTAATGGTTTGTATACGCTAATTCACCGTGGTTGCGCCTTTTAGCAAGAGGCGGAAGCGGCCATCAAAAAAAGGTTCAACGAAGTGTGCCGGATTCTACGTTTTAACCATTTTTTTCTTTCTTTTTAACGGAATTTATATATTTTTTTTTTATTTGTGTTGTAGTGTGTTATACAATTAAAACGCTTCTAGCTTGGCATTGCTTTCCTAAAGCTTCTAATTACATATTCTACAATGCTATTATTGAAAAAAAAAAAAAAAACTAAACTACATTAAGCTTTGAAGAATGTTAAAAGTATGACCAAAAAAAAAAGTATAGATTTTTTTTTTTTTAAACCCCCACTAAACATTTCAACAAATGATGCTTAGGCCTACTTAGTGTGCAGCACAGATTTAGGAAGAAAACATTCAGTAAATCGGAATCGGATATGACGGTTGAAATAAATAGTATATAAATGTATTTGCATCGTCTCGTTACTATTGCAATAGATACCAGAAATAAGGAAAGAAAAATACGAACCAAGGAAGTTATCGTATCATGCTAGAAGGCTCAAATTTGGATAATCACGAAAACTAAAGCAGAAAGATGTTTTAAATAAACATGCAATTTTTTAATATCGAATAGTTACGACAACAAATAATATCCGAAATTCAACTGTATGTAATATGTTAATTCGACAACTTTTTTGTATCTATCAGAAAATGCATTTTTTTATTTTTTTGCCTAATAAAACAAAAAAAAAAAAACAAAGTTTTAAAACTGTTTTTTAATTTCATAATTTACTTTCGAGCCTTAAGTTATTTATTTAGCTTATTAAAATTCACTAAATATGTCAATTACAAAAACAAAACAAAGAAATAAAAAAAAAATAATGTAAAAAAACCCTACACAATTTTTTTTTTTTTTTTTTTATTGTGTTAAAAATTTCTTAGATTACCATTTCCTGAAAAACGCTGATTCAACAGATCCACGAGCTGAGGGAGACAGACATGGATTCTCTTTTGTATTCTGCCACCTAGTGGAAACTACAGGAAACAAAATAGATGAGCTTCACAGGGATTCACAAAAGATAACTGAAGCGGAAAGACAAACGTGGATAATTTCTCACAGATACTCGCAATTCTACGGGACAATAGTAAAAGTTTTTTTTTTTTTTTTTTTAAATAGATGAAAAAACAGATAAATAAAATAAAAATAAAAAATATTATAATTTAGATTATTTTATTTTTTTATATAATTCCAAAATCTAATTTGGATTTTTTTTTTTTTAATTTCCATCGCAAAATAATCAAAACGAATTTCCGTTGTTGTCTAATGTGAAACTTATTAGAAGATTTTAACATCTCAAAATTAATATCTATAATCTTCTAATAAATTTTTGAATTTTTTTCTTTCTCTCGAGGTTGAATAAATCAGTAATTCTTGCTTTTTTTTTTTTTAATATTTATTTTAATAGTGAAGTTTTATGGATATATTCACTGTTTTTTACTGACTGAAGCTAATTCATTTAATATTTTATTAATATTTTCAATTTTTTTTTCATGTTGTTGCTCTAATGACCTGCATTCGAAACAGCATTCAAATAAAGCCTTGTTTTTAAAATCAATATTTTCATTATTATATCATAAGTCAATAAATTACTCATTAAATTTTTTTTATATATATTATTAAAATAGATATTATTAAAATTTTATAGATAAAATAATATTATTTTATTTCCTTAAAATTCAACTTTTTAGAATCTAATTTTCATCTAAATAAAAAAACAAAAACAGAACAAAAACATTGGGCTTAAAATAACATACAAAGAGCGCAAACATTTTAATTACAGGCTTTGGATTTCGACAACAGATGGAAAAAAAAAAACTACACATGGCTGTCATTAAGTTGGAGAAATGATTGAACGCTTTTTAACAACATCTGTTTACCAGATAACATTTAAAACTGAACATCCTTCAAAAGGATTTCGATGAAGAATGAAGAAAAAACAAACAAACAGTATCTTTCAATATTATTCTCTTCTAAAATATCATCAATTAATGTAGAACGTCTATCACAGGAAAAAAAAAAATTACTTGTTGTCTGTTGGAGAAAGAACACTACTTAACAATCGGATATAAGTGCACTTTGATGTATTAAACGAAGACTGGCACGATGTTTATGGATGAATGTCAATAGCATTTCAGAAAAGTTATTTTCCGGATTTTAAAATGAAAACGACAATCTATAACATAAAAAAAATATTTCAAATCATTTGAAGTCAGAAAACCGTCAGTATTTCACTCAGATAAAGATTAGATAGTCATCAAATTAAACTCTTCCTGAATTCGTAGCTTAATCCGTTGATGTACTGTGGCATTTGTTTATCATTTTTATCGTCATTTTGAGAAGGTTTTTTTTTTTTTTTTTTTTCATCTCTTAAATTTGAGCTTTATCTTTGATAATGTATTGTCATTAGGCATGCAATCGCTGGCAAGATATTTGTTCTAGCTTTAATTGATAAAATTAAATACTAAGATATTAATACATAAATTAATAAATCACAAATTTAATAAAAAAGTAGAAAATCCAAACAATTACTTATTTTTTTAAATATTTATTTACTTATTTATTTATCTGTAAATAAAAGACTTGTAAGCCAAAACGTTTTGTAATCCAGCCTAAGGGGAGGAAGAAGAGAAATGGATAATGTTAACAGCAAACAGGCTGTAAGCAGACTTACACATCTACTTACTACCTCTAGGGCATAACTTGGAATTCTTGAATTAAAGAATGCTTAAAAATTGTACAAATCGAAATGCCGGATAAATCAGAGCTATTTAGAGTCATTGATTGGCAGTGATCTTCAATCTTGTGAGTCTTTTCAGATCCCTGACTTACGTGATTCTTGTGCTTATGAGTTTTAGTGTCTTTAATGATTGAACAATTTGTAAAAAAGCTGCTGTAGGTTTTGAAATACTAAGCTACAAGAGAAAAACAGAACCTAAAAAAAACCATGATAACGTTTCTATTGCTTATAACATAAAACTAATTTAACTATGTCTAACAGTTTTGGATAAAAATTAAGCAAATATAAGATATCAAAAGTTTATGTAAATTTTTTCATATTATTTTACATAAAGGAAGCTTATTAATAAAACATAACTTTTCTGAAGTAAAATGATAATACGAATAATTTACATTTGATGATGAAATACTGGGTCCTCCTCCCCATAGGCCATGCACTACGACGACGCGTTGCTACAATCCCGGATAGGACTTGCCTATTTTTTTTAATCCAGGCAAACATCAAAATTCGACAAAATAAAAATTTTTACGGAATTATTAACTCAGCTTACACGACTCATGTATTTATAAAATTACGATAATGAAACCACAGTGCTTCAACGATTTGGAAATACGTATCTTTGTTACAAATTAGAGATACTGCGCTCCTGTTCTTGTCTGTTCTTCGTTCACAAGTGCAGCTTCTGATTTTTTTTGTAAGAGAGCGCAAAGGATGCCAAATTGATTTTTAACTATTTTTTCTTTTTATCTTTTTGACCTATTCTTATCCCTACGAAATTGTTCATAACGGAACTGTCACTCTCTCCTACTCATGACAAAACGATTCCCCAACTGTTTCTTTTAAAATGAGATTTTCTTTGTCCCCAAGTATTTTAACATAAAATGTATTTACAAGTTGAACACAATTACATGCAAGCTTACATTTGCTTACATATAAAGGATCTAAAACGATAAGTATTTTATCAATTTAAAAAAGAAAATTATGTCGCTTTTTAAACTTGGATTTTAGATGTTAAATTTGCAACTTCGTTGTTCGCCTAGCTTAATTATTCTTATAGGGTTGTGCGATTAAGTCTGCGTGAAAGGTCTCAAGAATTAAAAGATAAATCCACGAAACTCGTGTTGCTCCAGCGAAATGAAGACTTCTAGGATACACTTATAGGAAACGCGAGATTTGCTCCGAGTTTATTAGCAAAAGTTTTGTTTATTCTGAGAAGGTAACCGATTCATTGATGCAATCTGGGATCCCAACATTTCCACGAAATGTTCTTGAAAATAAGTTCTGTCTAACAGAGCAAATTCTTTTAACTATATCAATAAATACAGTTAAATCCTTCATCCCGAACCTAACCCATTTCTATATGGTTATTCAATATAAAAGTGTATTTTTTATATTTAGACAACTTGCGAATTGGCATTAAGTAAAACATCTGCAGTCGTTCCGACGGAAACTCGTGGTCTAGGCGGTGGTCTTCCACTAGGCAGATTTGTCAGAACCAGGGTTCAAATCCCAGCACCGGCATGGCTGTTTCGATTTCCTTTTTGTCAGCCTCTTGTTCACTTCCTCTTCGGGTCTGAAACCATACCTTAATGGCTTCCTGAGGAAGGCAAAGGAAACCACCTCAGTATCTTTCCCAAGAAAATTCTATGATTGACCCATTAAATCACCGAGAGTTGGAATACGACTGATGGCTTAAGTAAAATAGCATCTAATAAAGACAATCTACAAAACTAAATTCAGAACAAAGAGAACAAAAAGTCGATCCTTATTCACGATCCAATTTACAATGTGAGCATGATTACATCGGTTCCTACCATTCAAATTGATTCCCCAGATCATCGCTCCGTCTCCACTTTGCGATGGATATCTAAGCGTATATCTAATTGTATATATTTCAGTTCCAGGTCGTAAATATAAAGGCTTATTTTCAACCAATTTCCATTTGTAAGCTGATAATATAGAAGTAAACTTCCGTCTATCTTATGGTGATAAAGAAAAACCGAATTTTCCTTTCCCCATAACTGCGATACATAATTTATGGATGACACCTTAGTTACGGTTTTCTTAGTCGAAACTTTCTTCTGGTGACAGCAAGGTCAAAACGGCCCGGCGTAAAGTACAAATCTTCGTTCGCAATTTCTAATAATTGAGGGTTTGCCACGCGGACAGATCATCAATCCCTCTGTCGGGGGCTGGGACTAACTAAAATGGAAGCTAAAACGCTTAGCAAAGCTTTTCAACCAATTTCCATTTGTAAGCTGTTATGATAACACAGAAGTAAACTTCCGTCTTCCTTATGGTGATAAAGAAAAACCGAATTTTCGTTTCCCCATAACTGCGTTACATAATTTATGGATGACACCTTAGTTATGGTTTTCTTAGTCGAAACTT
>JAFIDM010000001.1:106288291-106307211 GCA_023159025.1 Thereuonema tuberculata
GAGCTTTCGACAGTGGGTTTGTGCGGCTGATGAGTCCATAAAGAGGATGAAACAGACGTCCCATACGCCCACTGTTGATAGCTCAAGAGGCTAAATCTTTATTTATTTGGTGCCTTTTTGGTTTATTGATTAATTTATAACAGGCACGTTAAAATTTCTTTGTAACAGTTTTATACTATTTATATGAGCAAGAATATCAATGCGTGGTGCAGAAGATCGTTACGCTCTCGAATATCTCCTATGAGTTGTATACTCTACTTAAATCACTGGTTTAACTAAGATTTTAACTTAGACCGATCTAAGCAAATGAGAGGTTCGAGTTGGAGCTTAATATCCAATAATAAAAAAAAAAATAATAAAAATAAGGAGAAAGAATAGAGAAACAAAATATGTTAAAAAACAAATCACCACTTCTTGAGTTCTAAAAAAATAGAATTCTTAAAATATTCTGAATCTATTTTTTTTTGTAGTGACTAACTCACCCAATGGTATTTAAATACTGATGCTATTAAACACCACATAAAAATATTGAACTTCTTATTCGTGTCGTATATATAGTTGCGGGGATCGCGATTGCCTTTACATTGCAGTTTATTTCCTCTTAGATCGTTTTGTATGGTGTATGTGACTTGTATTTGGTTTAAGATGAGAACAAGTTTTACCCGTACTTAACCACTCACCCCCCCCCCCCGCCTCATTTTTTAATTGTTCCATCACAGTTAATATAAACGAATCCTATCTTACGATAAATGTAGTATCGGTTAGAAAACATATTAAAAAAAAAAAAAAACTTACGTAATAAATCATTAAAATGTAATGTTTATATCAAATATCAATTACTTGTGTTTTGACAAAATAAATGAATCCATCCATCAGAAAATATAAACAGAAAAAAGAAGGCCCTATTTTATTGAAAAGAATTTATCGATTTCGAGTTCTCGAAGGATATTAAACCATGAGATTAATCTATCGAATTTAAGATATTTTTAAACCGACTCCTAAACGAGTAACAGCTTGTTCCATTCAGCCAAACAAGTTAAAGAACTAACAATCAAAGCATAATGCTTATTAGGTTGATCTTCGGTTTGGTAAAGATTCAAATGCCATTATTATCTTTTAAATAATTTCTATATTTTAAAAAGTGAAATGTACAACACATAAATATCATTTTAAATATTTTAATTTTTTTTTTTGTTTTGCAAAAATTACTCTTTGGTTGAGAAAGAAAAAAAAAAAAAAGCTAAAATATTTTCGAAGATCCTAAAGAGCTTTTCGACAGCTCTCGGAAATAGGATTTTTTTTTTCCTTGTTTAATTAAAATTTTAATAGGAAGAAATATGGAACCTCCACAAATCTAAACTAAAAACTAAAATACTCATTAAAAATAAAGAAACAGAAAATTCAAGTACTGGCCTCCGCCAGCCTTAATGAATTTGTCATGCGCATTTAAATGAAGAAAGAGCTCCTAAAAATACGTAAACACATTAAACTTTGAGACCAATGCTCATTAGTGACATCTCAAGAAAGCCTGTTTCACGCTAACTTGGCGATCATCAGTTGAGAGTGCTCACAATGAACAAGCAGGTCTCATAATGGAGGTGAATTAAAATGGCAATAGGAAGAAATATGAAACCTTCAAAATTAAATTAAATATAAAAAATAAAAAAAATCATGCGCTGGCCTCCGACAGCCTCAATGAATTTGTCATGCGCATTTAATAAATAAGAGCGCCTAAAAATACATAAACATATTTAAATTTGAGACCAATGTTCGTTACTGACATCTCAAGACATCCTGTTTCTCGCTAACTTGGGAATCATCAGTTGAGCGTAGTCAGAATGAACAAAGCAGGTCTCATAAAGGAAGTAACTACAAGTGGCAATAGGAAGACAAATGGAACCTCCACAAATCTAAACTAAAAACAAAAATACACAAACAAATTCATGTGCCAAGTTAGCGTGAAACAGACTGTCTTGAGATGTCACTAATGAACTTTGGTCTCAAATTTTAATGAATTAAATTTTTACTTTTAAATTTAAAGAGGCTAAATATGTAATCTAGATAACAAAGATACGAAGCCAAGACAAAACAAGATATAAAATTTGATTTTAATTCTTCATATATTTTTAATTGATGCTTAATGAATTAAGAATACTTTTATTTAACGTTTGATTTTGCATTATTAATCATATCAAGTCCAATCATTGTTCACGTATTACTTATTTGACCTATTTCAATATTATCACAATTCGACAAAAAAAAATGACTATGTTAAGGACATTGAAATCAACACGTTTACCTAAAAAGAAATTAATATGTTCGCACGAAGTCGTAGGATATGAAAAGCATCAAAATAAAAAAAGTGATAAAAGACTACTTTTTGAACTGTAAGAGAAAATTTATCCCAATCCTTCGGGAAGGAACGAAGCCATCCTAATCTTTCATTGTGATACTTGAAGGTCAAACACAAAATCTAGCTGAATAAAAAGTTAAAATTCTTTGAATTTTAAAAGAAAAAAAAAATTACAAGTATTTAGATTAACAACAGAACAATTACTTTGATTGTTTATTTTACAACTTCTTGAAATGCCAAAACAAAGAACCCACGATAAAAATAGCATTAAAAAAAATACAGCTATTTTTTGGTTTCTAATATTAATGTGTCAACATCAAGTCAATAGATATTAGTGTTAATATCTACATTGTGTAGATAACACTATTGTTTCTCTTGTCGAGCAATTGATAAGGAATCTAATCGATTCCACTAATGTAATTTTGTAATGTCGAATATTTGATAACCATCACCTGCACCGAACGGAAGTCAGAGACCAACACACGTCAGACCACCGCTACATTACATGGTAAAAACATGTTTCCAGCAAACGCCCACCTACACTTAAGTACTCATCCCTCCTCACTTTGAAACGTTTGAAGATCCTAAAAAGTCAATTCGATAAAACTCGGCCGGATTCGAGCAAGATAAAGTTTGTGAACGCGGAGGAAGCCACCAAAACAGCGATTCGAGACTCTTTGCATTAATAAAAGCGCTAATGAAATCTACATTTTCATTATGTGGACGTTCCTTATTAATTAGCGTATTCGTTTCAGAACGAATGGAAAGAACTGCACGGGGGTAGTGATTCCGATGATCTGAGAAATTATAAAAGAGACCTTGACTCTCTTCAACGAACTTTGGCTTCGTAAAGTGCGTTACGAGAATTAGAAAACATTCAAATTTTTTTTTTATTCCAACATTAAGAATTAAAAATAGGATGTTGGATCAAAACGAACTGCATCTAATAGGGGGATATTTACCTAATTTCGTATTTCATTTTTATACATTTTGTGAAATCACGCAAAAACAAAACAAATTAACATTATTAAAGAAAAAAGGTAAGACGGGTAAAGATGCAAGAACCGATTCACAACTACAATCTTAGATAAGTACTTTAATGGTATTAAAAAAAATAAAAAGAGGCCTGATAAATTTTTATTTGAGTTATAAAAATGGAATTACAAAATAACAACCAAATAATTTTAAAAAGCTAAAGAAAAAAAATGAAAGTTTGAATTCGATGAGATACAAAAATTTTGATAACAGTTATAAATTTAAAAGAAATCATACTTTAAAATGAACAACAAGTGTAAAATTCCGAAGTTTCGTTTAAGCAAAGTAATAAATAAATAAATTAAATAATGAAACGACTTTATTTTAAAACTTTTAAAACTGGTATAATTGTTATAAAACAAATGGTATAATTTTTTAATTGGTTCCACTATTACAGTTCCCGCTTAAAAAAAAAAAAAAAAAGATTATCACCTTGTTTGTATACAATGTGTTTACATATGTTTATTTTTTGATTGAAAGAAATGTAAATATGATAAATTCTTTGTTTATTTGCTTTGCGTTACCTTTTCTTCAAATAAAAAAACCTATTCTTAGTATAAGTTTAAGGGAAGTATTTAAATCCTACATTAAAAAAAAAAATAATAATAAATAAGTAAATAAAAAAAAAAGGAAAGAATACATTTGCTTACCGATGAAGCAGCAACCGAAGACGAAAGTATAAGCGAGAATCAAAGCCACCCTGACTTCGATATAATCGAAAATATAACGGTCGACATAGTCGTCGAAGGCCGTGCAGTTGGTGGCGTTGAGAGAGTCGCTGACAGCGGTCGTATATTCCTCCCAGCAGGCGCTGTTCATCCTACTCGGCTTCACATCTTACTCCGACCCGTGAACCACAACAATCTTTGCACGAGTGGCGCGGCATCAGAGCTGCGCCTGACCTGGGCTTCAGCGCATGCGTTGCAATCTCATTCGTACTCGATGGCAGGCTCTTGGGTATTCGGACCCTGGCCACTGCTGATAAAACAAAATAAATGGTTATTCTAACTGAGACAATGAGGTTTAATAAAGGAAGACTTTTAATTGCAAAAAGCATGAAGTGAAAAAGTTACAATCAATGTTTTCCAGATAACGCAATAAAAACTATATAAATCAGGAAACAATAAATAAATCAGTAAACAAGACGTTAGATCCAAGGAAAACTTTTTCTTTGTTTTTAATTAAGTAAAGCAGTCATTACATTAGAATAAAGAAATATTTCTATATATTTTTTAATTTAATTTAATTATTTTTTAAAAAAATTTTTTAATTTATTTTTATTTATTGGCTTATTCCAGTTAAAGCTCCTCATATTTATGTCCACTGCTTAAATTTTTCCCGCCAAACAGACAGATACAGCCAAATGAATAGATTGTTTTGTGCAAATTTAAATGGATCGTTTTTCAAAAATCGGAAATCAGAAAAAAATGATGTCATAACTCAAATGAAATATAAATTTTATGTAAAAAAATAGTCGTCGTAATTGATTTATCAATAGAATATGTTCATTTCAAAATCAAATTAAAGATTATCAATTTAGTACCGTACCGCGAAACTAATGGACAATGTAATTTTAATGTTTTCATAATGCTTATGTAATGATAAAAAAATAAATCAAATTGTAAACATAATATAAACAGTGTTCGCAATTTTTACGCCACTTTAAATTGTCAGAAACCAACTGAAGAAACCCCAGATAGTTGAAAAAAAAACAAAACAAGTAAATACCACCTGTCCATTCTTTCACTATAACAAATGAGCATAAGATGAGATTCGTTGCATCGTGATGTTGAACAATTTCTGAATGTTTAAGTGAACGAGTGAGCGTCTAAAATAGTAGCCCAAATCCTTAAGATTTGGCTTTAGTTTGTCAGATGCTTCTGTTTGAGAGAATCTTATCCTAGAAATCTTTATTCCAAGCACCAATACACGATTGGATAGCAGCCAGTACAAAGCACACAGACAAAAAAAGAAGATTGAACTTTGGAGAAATAAGGAAATTCCTTCAAAACTTCGAAGACTTAGCGGAACGTGAACATACATTTTTTATTTTTTTAAGCCGTTTCAATCAATCATGAAGCAGTTTCTTGATAATGTTTCAACAGAGTTAAGAATTTTTCATTTTCAGGCTGTGTAAACTATGTTGCACTAATGAATAAAAATAAAAAAAAGTAAATAAATAAATAAACTGAGAATTATAAGGAGAACAGAAAACTAAAAGGATCATGGTCGAATCCACGTGGAGGACGGGTCCAATAACAGGCTTGGGTTGAAGTCCCAGCAGCCACCTCCAGTCCATTTCCATTGCGCTTGAGGGGTGACATCTTTACTCCTAATGGAAAAACTTACAAAATTTCTATGAGCAATAATGTTAAATCAAAGGAAACTGATTACAACTATTTTTTTTTTTTTTTCTGTTCTCCTTATAATTCTCATTTCATTTTGTAAATTTATTTGCTTGAAAACGAACCGCAGGACGGTTAGAAAGCTTGCAATTTTTAATGTATTTTAATATATCATGAATTTTAAACTAGTGTGTTGGCCTTATTATTTTGCTGTTAAATAAATAAACATTGATCTTAATCGTCTGGATCAGCGGTTCCCAACAATCTTCTCACTTGCCGACCCCTTGACAAGCCATTTTCATAAATGTACCCAAAATATTAGCAAGATTAATGATTTTAATATTAACAAGATGTTTGTAATTAATGTAGCTGCTATTATGTCAGTTTTACATGTTGTAACTGAAAATAAATGGGCCAGTAATGGGATTTAAATAATGAGTTGAACAAGCAATGTGTGTATATTTACAGTGTCGACAAACAATGTTTAGGGAGGGATAAAGAGGGCTTATCTTATGCGCTGGGATCGTTATGTTTAGACAATTCAAAAATAGGCTTGATTTTCTGACTAGCCTTTTTTTTTGTTTGTACCTATCCTTTTCCTTTAAGAGATACTGAGACCTTCTTTTAGGATCAGATCACGCCGTTGCCGATACAACTTCTGCTTCTCAGCTGCTGTTAACGCCATAGTTTTCCTAATACTAGTTATATTTACCTATTTAAACTTTTAAGAATTCACTTAATTAAAATATTTAAATTAAATTAAATTATTCTCGTTACAATTTCAGGAATTGTCATTGCTGTTATCAACTGTCATTCCTGTTACTATTCTACAAGTAACAGCAATGACAGTAACAGCACTGACCAAATCACGTTGTGTTTGCCAACAAATCAGTTAGGCCTATCTACTTTATGCTCATAAACTACAGCCTTAATCAGCAATTTTAACGAATATTTTAAAAATCAAAGCAATTCGGCAGCTACATTAACAATAATATAGGTAACAGCAGATGATTGTTGTAAAAGGTACGAGTAATTTAAAAGTTAAATTACTTACCAAACAGCGTCAAAGCGATTGTTGCGTGTCTCCATACGATTGGAGGGTACAGTGGCGTACTCTAATGGCAAAATCTCGCTACAAACTTTTGAACAAGTGAACGTCTCCTTGCTAAAACCGCACCAGTAACAGCAATGACATAAATGTGGGACCAATGAACAAAATTTAATTTAACTTAGGCTAATAATTATTTTTAATCAAACTCATTGTTATTGTAATTGTAATTACTTATTAAACGAATAAATTAAAAAAAAAATATGGAAATTTTTTTTTTGTATGTCAACGAAGTGAAAGACTGACGGAGGTGCATTTGTGGGACACGACTTTTTGCTGTTTTTGCATGAATTTTTAAAATAAATAAATAAAAATAAATTGTAATTAATATTGTATTCGTAAACGGTTTCTTGACTGCCTAGCTGTACATGTACTATATGTGTCTATTCCGAAAATTGTTAATTTTTATCTAAAATTGTAATTTTAAAAGAACTTGGAAGCCAAAAGTACTGGAATGGCGGAATGACCCTTAGATGCTGCCGATATTAAACTAGAATTTGTGGATTTGCTATTACGAATTTGTGAAAAAATCCCACACCACCTCTCACCGTAGCGTTGGATCATTTTGACAACTTTTACCGTCCTGTCTTACACTGTTGACATCTGTGCTATTTTCCGCCATTATTTAATTTTTTTCGCTTACCCCAAATGTCCTTCCCTTACCACATGTTGTTAACCGCTGGTCTAGATGCTTAAAACAATTTATTTCATCTGGCCATAATCAGTGCAAGAACCGCTGTAAACCCAATGAGCTCGTTTCCGAATTGTGATTTCTTCACTTAAAATTTTAGACAATTTCAATTTATTTCAAAATGGCAGCGCCGATATTATTTCTCTCAGATCATTAAATGAAAAAGCATTTCTCTACAACATTCACTTAAGATGTAACGATAGTTCAGGAATTTTATGAAGGCTAGAAACACTATTTTAAGTCACAATCTATAAATATTGCTTTTTTTTTCTTTTTTCAAGTTGCGTTTAAACTATGAAATTGATACTCTTCGTCTGACGCCTTGCGTTTTTTAATGCTATAATTACCATAAAGTATTTTTTTTAACGTAGATATGAAATACTTTGTGTTTTTTAAATGCTTTCGTGTATTTTATAGTTGTCTTAATGTCGTATTATTTATTTTTAGGATAGTAAATCTCAAATTCAACTTGATCCGCTGAAAAATATAGAAAGATGAGTTGATTGAATTTTTTTTAATGCTTATAAAATCTCACCACTGTCATCCCGGAATGCAAACATGTCGCGTTTAAGATAGTTACATCTGATTTTTTTGTTTGTTTCTGAAACATTACGGAACTTTAAATAATAATAAATAATAACAAATGCCATTTGAGTATAATTTTATATTCCGGCATGGCCGAGCGGTCTACACAACTGTCTGTCGTGAGGCCGACGTGTCGGAACCTGGGTTCGAATTCCGGCATCATCATGGATGTTACTTTCTCCTTCTGTGTTTCATCCGTTTCTGTGGGTATAGAGTGAGCTGCCTCCTATGGCGTACCCTGGGGAACGTTTCTCGGCTAAATGCTCGGCTAAATGCATTTCTCGCCCCTTGTTGAGGCCAATAGTATAAATACTAAGAGCAGCATTGGCAAAAAAAAGAATAAAGATAATAATAAATAAATAAATAAAAAATATAATAATAATAACATAATCTACATCATCATTTTGGCAGCTGAAAAAGCTCCTTCATGAATTCTACGGGAATTTATCATCTTATAAATATCGATGACGTTGACAGCACGTAAAATCCTTTATTGTTCATTATTGACGAGCATATATATATATATATATATATATATATATATGCTTGTTAGTGAGATATTTGATTATGATGTCATTTTTTCCTGTGAATTTCTTTTTTCGTGTAAAAAAAATTTCCTGAAAGTTAATAGAAAAAATAAATAAATAAATAAATAAATAAATAAATAAATAAATAAATAAATAAATACCATTTTTTTTTGTAATATGTAAATTGGATGGATGGTTAAGGGCTTAACGGCGCAAGAGCAGCGATGGCTGTGCTGCGACAGGATGGGTTAAAACGTTAAATTTAAGAAAATGTAAGGCAATTATAACAATTATGTAAGGCAATTATAAAATACAAAGCCGAACATTAACAGAGCAAAAACAGAGTATGCTTCTTACATTAACTCTCGACCTCCGGTCGCAGTGCTTGGCTTCTCTGCCACCCACATTCACTACATAACATAACATGACATAACATAACATAACGTAACATAACATGACATAACATAACGTAACATACATTAATTCTCAATTATATATACATGTAAAAGAGAAAATATAGTAACAAAAGCTTACTTGATGCAGCTGACTGACTTATACGAAACAGGACATATATGACGATTATATTCAAAGCTTCATATTTAAAAATTACTTTATCAGATATATCTATGTTAACGTCCACAAACAGTTTTAAAAAGCCTGAATTCACCAGGTATCCGAAACCAATGTTTATATTACTTAGCTATTTCCGCTCAAGACAAATGGAAACATAAGAAAATGGAATAAATTTTAATTTCAACGTCACTTCATCGACTAATTAAAAAAAAAAATCTTCACAAAAAATGAGGAAAGATATTATGTTGTGGGACTCATTGTCTGCTCACTGGTATTAGTATTCTTTGGTTCTACTGATGGACTTTCTCCAGGGATCTGAAGAAGCTTTTCTGATGCTTTTAAAAGGCGAGTTCGGTGTTCGGTGATCGGCATCGTTCTGGATAAAAAAAAAAAAAAAAAATCCGGATCAATCGCATTGGAAAGAAGGAATTTTCTGGGCTAATTTTCACGAATCAATTGAGAATCAAGATTGGATAATGCAGTGATTTGAAATTGAATTTATCTCACCCATCCAGCGTTGGTAGCTGTCTAGGACGGCATATATTACAAAATGAAGAGGAAGAAAAAAAGGAACTGTTTACTAAAAGAATGTAAATGGGTAAAGTATTTACCGATCTCACAGATTCAGTAAAATTAAGAACATTATTTCTCTGTTTTCTGTTTAAAACCTTTTGTTAAACTGTAAGTTATAAATTCGAACTAAAACGAACTTACTTGTTAGATTAGAGGTAATTATGTTAGATTTCGTTTCAAAGTGTAGCGCTCTTTCGGTAATTTAGAAATTGTCAAAAAAATCTTATAATACAATAGCATCTGAAGAATTGACGAATGATCAATAATTTAGTCATTATATTGAAATTTAATATTTATGTCAGATTCTGCTAAACTTAAAATTGAAAAAAAAAAAATATAACAATCTAATTAAAATGCTAAAGTTTTTACATGACGAAATGAAAGTTATTTAAAATACAAAAGATTTTTATTACTGAAGTGTTTCAAAAAATCAAATATTTCTTCCATTGATAAAATATTATTATGAGTAAAAGTTGTAGCATCGGAGAGGAAATTACTGTAAGTTCTGAGTGGCAAATAATTTTTCGATGCTGAAAAATCAGGGGAAGATAAAATAAAACTTCTTAAATTCTTTAGAAAATAATTATTTGTTTGGGGAGGTAGAATCAATCCTTTTCGTGCCAAGGCATAGCTTAGAAATTTCCATCTTGTTTCCATTTCGTTATTTCACGGTATTGGTAATTAGTTTTAAAATAAAAAAAAGCACCTTTGTTTAGTTTTTGTTTAAATGACATTTTTTCCCCCAAAATGCATTATAATTTTAATGCAAATTGATATTATATGGCATGTCTTACATCAGCGCAGTGGAATGAACGGGATAGATTAGAATAAATGGCTTTTTGTATCTTCGTTCCATACCCTCTGTATTGAGGGCAAACATCCAAAAGTTTAGCGTTTTTGAAAAAGCCATAAAAATTTACCTAACCTTTTTCACAAGGGAAAAACGCACTACAAATAACAATGACTGATCTGCTTTTAGTGATTTTGACACCGGGAATCCAAGATAACCCTGTTTCAGGATATTACCCGTCCTCATTTGGATTCAGTGTCTACAGCGTTAAATTTACTTTTATGAAGGTTACATAAGTGATAAATTGTAAGAAAGCTTACTGTATCACTTTCTTTTTCTTCGGAAACAGAAAAATCTTCTGGGGAGTCGGTATTTTCAGAAAATGTGTGTCTAAGAAAATTACATTCATCATTATTCCACAGTACAGCCTCCCTCTAATTATGCAGCACTGCTTTAGGATAAGTCGGAAAAGATTCAAATTAATGTCTGTTGTCAAAAAAAAAAAAAAAACCAAAAAAACATGAAAATTGACTCATTGCAAATATGCTTGGCTGTAAGAATCCTTATGCAAAATTTCGTACAGTGAATTGAAAGTTATTCAGTAGTGTATGGAAACGGGGCAGCAATTACGTTTCTAATAATTTAATATTGTCTTTTGAAATCACTCATAGTAGCAGCTATGGTGCAGAAATGCCTTTAGCAGTCTGCGTGATTTGAAAAGTAATTAATGCCGTAGGTGTCTTCCGTAATAAGACGATATCTTTCCTAGAATAGTGAGGTTCATTAAAATCAGTCAGGCTGTGTCCAACTAACAATTTCTGAATCGCTGGATGAATCTTTCATGAAAGATGACATTCGTATTTAAGATCAAGAGAAGATGTAAGTTGGGAAACTGATTTTTTTTTTTTTTTTTCTGTATGGGTCGTTGTCAAGAAATTAGCCTTTGAAGCAGATGAAAAGAAATGCATTAGAATTCAAACTTTGGATTTTTTATCGATAACTGAAAAAATAAGTATTAACCCGATTACTAATCCTCTTAATGTTTGCGCAATCTTTATTATGATTAAATTAATTGGATTAAGACAACTTAAGAAAATATTTGTGAATTTTAATTAATTTTTGAAAATGGAAAAATCTGTACTGTTTGTATACAGCAGATGTAATTTTTAAAAAATAAACAGAGATTCTGAATTTGTGTTAGTTTTAGAAATTAAAAAAAAAAAAAAACCCCCCCCCCCACAAAACTTGAAGAAAGTATGCTTCAAATTCATTGAGGAGCTTATTAGGTGCTTTTAATAAACACCCTCATAAAAATTAAAAAAGGAATAAGGGTATTTCCATTAGTTCACTGAAAAAGATAACTGTATATGTTCACTTATTTTTTTTTTTTTTAAATTAACAATGAGATCGTTATGGTATCAGAAAGGATTCCCTAATACTAAATATAAAAAAAAAAAAATAAAAAAAAAAGTCAGACATTGTATATAGTTTCGTAGTTTGCAAAAAAGTCATTCCAATATATTGTGAATGGAGAACAACTATAGCCACAATTTTCATTTCAGTGGCAGATGAATGAAAAAAATCTCCTGGCGAGGTTCCACTTTTTGAGAGTTCAAGTCCGTGCCTCCATTATTTTCCATCTTCTCTACAGAAATTAACCCAGAAGAAGGTCAAGGAACCAAATAAAAATACTTACAATTTGAAGAAAACAAAAGTCTTATAAAATCAAATCTTTTTACCACGATCACTGATACCGCAATGATGTAAACTACCGCTAGTAACGTTCGTGTAGATTTACGGTCTACAACTATCTGGAATAATACAATGACCTTCAATATGATTTTTTTTTTTATGATTTCGAGCCAAAATTCCTCCATGTAATGATAATATTTAATCATCTTCTGCCCCCCCCCCCCCCTTTCTGTTTTTTCCTTTTCTGTTGTTTTCAGACATTTTTTTTACTTGTACTGTTTGGACATGTTCACTGCCACTGCTCGCGGTCCTAGTATAAAGGTCAGTAAACAATCAAAATTAGCAGTAGTACAGTGTTTATGGATCTCGGATGTTGCAAAACGTAAATGGAAGTAGTACGTAGATACGGATTCTCATTTATCGGAAGAAACGGAACGAAAATGGCAAAGGCAAATTCGATCCTGTTTGGAAAAGTGGGAAAAAAATGCCATTTCCAGTTCAGCGCCAATGAAACCGGAACCATATGAAGACCAGCTTTTTATTCTTGGATGACATTCTCGATTTTTGTCAACCTGTCTTTCAAAAAAAAAATCAGGCAGTGCGAGACTTCAGGTTTTCGAATCATTAATATTTTGAAATTAGCCGTTTGCTATTTCTTTATTGTAATAAAAAGATATCTACTTTTTAATGTGTTTAATAATTTTTAGGCGTTTTTTTAATTTGATGCCTAAAGAAAATTCATTTGAGGCCGGTGGAGACTGGCACATGAATTTCTTTTTCTTTACTTTTAACGTGTTTTCTTGTTTTTTAATTTATTCTTGGAGGTTCCATTCTTTTTCCCACCGGAAAAAAGAAATTATTTTCGTGTGAATTTTTAAAGTAAAATTTATGTCCTTTTTTTTACAGAAGACTCGTTATAAGAACATTATCTATCAATTCCCCGATGTTATTGTAGAGAGGCTCTAAATACAAAACCCAACAATTAAACCTAGGCTGAGGACGCGCGATTGGCGTTGTCGCTAAGACACTGGCCTCTCACCTCTGAGCACCGGGTTCGGTTCTCATGTGGGTTTCGTTGATGGTGGCGATCCGCGCTGGGCAGGTTTTCCCGGGGTTCTCCCGTTTCCCCTACATTTCTCACACCATCCTTTCTCGGTCTTTCTCTCCGTCTGTCCTTATTTCCGTGGGATAGCACAATAGATCTTTCAGGTCGCGGTGCTCGGCTGTCAAGCCACCCACGCTCACCACATTACATTACATTAAACCTAGGCTTTCATAGGAATTTCAATAAGTTGGATTCGAAAATATTAGAATTACAAGTTTTACTATGAGGCAACACCGAATTTAAATAAGATGTAATCCACAAATTTTCTAGAGCCCTTATAAATTATGAGGTCTTTAGTTTCATAGATTTATAAGTTCACAATACGTACCAACATAAATCGCTTTGTACGTCGATGTTATCCTTATTATCACACTGTGGCACGTTTACGATACTTGGGACGTAGACAACATTACTGAGTAACTCCGAATTCTACCGAATAATTTCGTTACCGAGTAATTCCGAATAACATTACCGAGTAGTTCCGAATTTTACCGAGTAATTCCGAGTAACCTTACCGAGTAATTCCGAATTTTACCGAGTAATTCCGAGTAACATTACCGAGCAATTCCGAATTTTAGCGAAACTGAGTGAAAAATACAGAAACTTTTCTCCTTTTTAAAATAGCTCTTCTACTAATAAGTAGTAACTCGGCAACATGGATTTTCTTGGGATTTGATATTTTATGAAGCCCATAAAATCGAATTTTAAGTTTTAAAAAAATGAAGAAAAAAGGCCCCTATTGAATATAAATACAACTCGTCCAACTACTTACAAGTATCTTCGAATTCCTATACGGAAGAAAACTGAAACTTATGAATATGAAATTATTTTAAATAACTGCTCTCTTGAGTCATTTCCATTTGTTTGATATTTCATCATCTCTTCATGTCTTTTCCACATCACATCACATCAGTGTCTTCTTAAATCACTGAACTTTTAAATCATTTCATCAGTTCGTCAATCCTGAAGTAAACGAATCCCCTTCACAAAAAGAAAACAGACAAACCAACGTAAATCAGGGCCCCTCCACTAGCAGGAGAAGCAAGAAGAAAACCTAAGAGAACGTAAAGAGCGTTCAATAAATATAAACACAGATAAGAGGGAAACGATCGAGTCCGCGAAACTTCGAACAGAAGCACAGTCTACTCAATAATAGTCTCAGGGGCATAAAAGCTTTAAAATAAAAGACAAAATTTCCTTAAACTGACACGGAATTGACACGGAATAACACCAATGTTTTACCAATGAATCACTTTACAAAATCCATAATTTCGACGTGATTAAGACTGATACAATTAACAGATGTAAGGAAATAACGACTTCTCTTCTCACACTCCTGCCTGATCAAAATGGAAGGTCCCTAAAGTTAAAAAGGTTTTTATTATTATTATTATTAAAATTGAAGTTCTGATCGAAAATTCTTTTTTTTCAGGGGTTTCGAGGCTTTAGAATGATTTTTTTTTTCACAACTGCACGTTTTGAATTAAGGGAAATTATTTCGATTACATTTTTAAGGCTTCTGAATTCATTGCGAATAAATAAGCAATTTCCACTTACCACTCGCTATTTTTAAATTGCTTCTCAAAATAAATGCTAATATATTTCTAAAAAAAAATGCTTTAATAGAAGTGGTAATTCTATCTGTAAAATCTATCTGTAAACAATTCTATCTGTAAAAGAAAAACAAATTATGATTGATAATTTAAAGTCTGTAGTTAAGTCTGAAGTTTTAAAAATGAATCTGTTCTACTTTTAAGAAAATAACTTTAAACGAATTGCTTTTACAGGGCAGTTCACAATATGTAGGACTGGTTCAAGGTTACACTAATAGTACACTACAGGAAGGATGGCTTAAATCAGGGGTCACAACCTGAAGAAGTCTGAGGACCACTATTTTTATAAAAGTTCTAATGAAGGACCGCAGCGTCCCATTCTCCTACCTTACTATATCTCACTAATTAATGATTTTATAATGATTTTAATAATACATGTAATTTATATAAATGACTTACTAATTAATGATTTGACAGTGCCATTTAAAATAATAACTAATAATAAATATAATTGTATGATATAAACTTCAAATTATCAAATAATGAGCTAGTTTTGTTTCATACCAACATTCTAATAGTAAAGTAGTTGCCATTGCAAGTTATGACATGTTTCAATGTATCTGTTGCTAGCAATGTGAAGGTTCTAATTTAGGTTAGACACTTTCGGACCGCAGCAAATGTATCGGCGGGCTGCAGGTTGTGCAGTCCTGGTTTAAATGTACGGAAACAAAAATTAATTTACTCCTCTTCTCCACACATGCACTTATCTTGAATCAAGCATCATGACAATCGCTGACAATTTTTTTTTGCTTCATAAGCCTTTTTCTTAATAAAATAAATAAATAAAATCATATTCTATACTAAAAGAATTTCTACGTTGACAGCCCAAAATGTCGGTTTCGGCCATTATTGCCCTGGGTTTCAATTTACCATTTAGGTTTCGTATCCATTCCAAAGTTCACAGGGAAAAAAAATAAACTTAAGCACATCCGCTGGTACATCAATCTCGATAATCACTAATGTTAAATTAATTGTTAGTTAATTAATTGTCTATTATTTTTCTTCTCTTTCAAGAGAACCTTATGGATGCAGACAGAATGAATTGACTATATAAGAGATCTCCGACGCTTCAGAATTAGGAATTACTAGAGGCTAATGATTTGAGATTTGCCATTTAATTGCATCTTCTCGGGACAGTTAAGATAAACCAGGGTTGGGAAGCCTGTAACCTTTTGTGATACTCAGTGCGGTCTTTTCATTCAATTTCAAATTAATATGTGGTTTTCATAGGAAACTTACCAAAAGAACAGTAACGGATTGTATTTGAAATAAATTGAAAACGTTCAATGCGATTATAGTCAGAGATGAAAAGTGAAAGACTTCTTGAAAAAGTATTTACAAAATCGTCTGAAATAAAGTCGTCCAAATATTTCTATTTCGGTACAGTTATACCTTGATAGAGTTAAGTTCTTGGACAGCATGTCTTGAACTTATTTTTTCGTTAAACGATTAGCGATTTTCCTTACATTCCCACCTTAAAATTATAGAGCCATTCTTAGAAAATTGATGTTTATTACTTTATCACTAAATTCATGGCTTTCATGATCCATCGGGAATATTTCAAAAGCATACACATGTACGAGCTCTATTGATTGCGGCCTAATGATGTCTCCGCTATAAAATATGAGGCTTTCAATGACATCAGCCCCCACCCACCCCAACTGTCTATCGAGTTTCATTTTTCTTGATACTAAATTAATTTGCGCATGCTCTAAACCAGCAAATCACGTTTGCCTTGAAGTGACATCCAGACACTTTAAAAAAAGATAAAAGTAAATAAATAGGTGGATGCCCAATGTTTGTTATTAGAGACAGACAGACACTCACTTCCGGAGTCGTCCTAATAACTGCTGCCCATAGAAAACTATGGTAAAACAACTTCTCATTCAAATTTTACATTTATTTTTCAAATATCTATAATACTATATTAAAAGAAAAGTTGATTCTTTTTTGGCAGTGTCTCCTCCGAAACAATAAAGACAGAAATGCAAATAAGGTGGCAAATGTTAGATATAGTATTGAGGATGCTCACATTTTCATTTTAATCTACGTGAGGTCAATCGGACATCCCGGATCTCCGAGACGGTCTCCGTGGTGCTCACATTTTTATTGTTATTTATTTGGGTTAACCGGATCAACGATCAAATATGAGATCTCCGAGACGCGCTGGCGGCCACGGGTGCTGTGAAAATTATCGCAGAATCCAAGATCACGTGATCAAAGGTTTGCTAGTCACCATTAAAATAAATTATATATTTTTAATTCTATAGACAAGATTACTTTAAAGATTTTTTTTTCAAAAGTAGTTTATCAAGATAAATATTTTTTTAAAAGGCTTAATAATAACAATAACAACAACAACAATAATAATAATAATATTTTTTCCTTTACTTTTAAATACAAAAGTGTAAAATGTGTTTTAATTAACAATATTAATAAAAACATAGAATTAAAATACTGATTAGCTACAAAAAATAAAACTTCAGATTTTTAACAAGTAAATATAATTTTGTGCTAAAGCATAAATTTAAGGGCGACCCAAAATAAAAAAAAATAAAAATAATAATCAAAAAAAGGAAGCATGTTAACGTAAGGAAAAGTAAAAAAAAAAAAGGAAAATAAGAAAAACCAATCCATGCGGACATTAAGCTAAAAATGAAAGAAATACGACCACCAAAAACAAACAATTATTTAGAATTTTTCTGTTTTCAATTGAATCCTTGTTTAATAAGTACAATGCCATTTAGAAATATTACTCACCAAGTTGTAATAATAACTATAGTATCATTTGTGCCCGTCTCCAACTGAAGATAGTAATGACTTAGATAAAGATATTTTCTATGATAAATTGGAAAAGGCACAAGATGGATGTTCCAAAAATGATGTTATTATAGTCATAGGTGACTTTAATGCAAAATAGGACAAGATGAAAATGTAAAACCCTTTATAGGAAAAGAAAGTTTACATTTGGAAAGCAATGATAATGGTACTAGACTTATAGAATATTCAGTATCACAAAATATGATAGTTGGTGGTTTCCACATAAAAATATTCACAAGTTTACGTGGAAGTCACCGAATGGGTAAACCTTGAACCAAATAGACCATCTATTAATTAGTAGAAGATATTCCAGTAACTTGATGGATATACGTAGTTATAGAGGAGCCAATATTGATTCGGATCATCGTTAGTTATTGCTATTATTAAAAGTAGAATTAGGAAAGCCTGCTATAGATACAACAGAATACTATAGATATGCACGAAATACGATGTCACGAGTCGTGTTACCCTGACACAAATATGGAATTCACTGAGCTGATTAGGAAAAAGTATGAAGAAAGAGAGGCCAATGATAGTGGAAGTATTATCTCTTGGACCACCTGTAAACAAGTATTGATTGAAGCAGCTAATGACTTGTTAAGAAAAAAGAATAGCGATATGAGGAAGGAATGGTACGATGATGCGTGTAAAGAGCTTACACTGAAGAAAAACCAAGCTTACAAAGAGATGATACAAAGACATAATACAAGAAGTTCTGTAGATAGACACAGAGAATTAAGAGCACAAGAAAAACGGATACTTAAGAAAAAAAACGAGCAATTATAGAAGAAATCTACCAACATATTGAAGAAAAAATTTCAAGAAAGAATCGAGGAAATTTTATCATTTAGTTAATAACTTAAGACGAGACTTCAAACCCAGAGTTTTGGCTTGCAGAGATAAGAATGGTGAAATACTAAATAATACAGGTGGAATCTTATCTAGGTCGCATCAACATTTCTTGGAACTTCTTAACGATGAGAATAATTTAAATGAACAACCTGAAATGCATCGCCATAGCGAAACTTATGAAAATAAGTTAATAATGAAAATTATTGATAATGAAATTACCCACCAACTAGAAAAGATATTGAACTATCAATTAAAAAA
>JAFIDM010000001.1:106322211-106363588 GCA_023159025.1 Thereuonema tuberculata
AGCTCTCTCTCCAACAAGTTTGTGGGATCAGTTAGTAAGAAAATATTAAGTCGTACATCTATACTTACTGCCTTGCAAACTGAAGATTTTCTTTTTTTTTATTTGCTCGAAACTTAGCATTTTCTTAAAAATAACAAGCAATACTCTAAAGCTTTTCATTTTTTCAAAAACTAATAAAGTTCATTTTCTTCAATACGCAAATTTATAGGAGGTCCAAGTTTAATTATGATTGGAGAAAACAAAATCTCTGATGAAGAGAATGTCTTTAACAACGGAATAAAAACGCCAACAAATAACAATGACTGAGCTGCTTTTGGTAATTTTGACACCGGGATTCCAAAACAAGCCTGTTTCAGGATATTAACCGTCCTCCGTTGGATTCACCCAGTGTCTGTAGCTCAGTGTGATCAAAGGAAATATAAACAAAAGAAAGGTAAATATAAAAATGGCTCTTCATAAAAAAACTTCAAAAAATAAGTTAAAAATAAAAAAGGGCAATTAGTTAATCCCTGCTAGTCAATTACTAGATTATGAAGGATTAACCATAGGCAAGACATGCACATAATAAGTTTTAACGTGAGTAAAATAACTGGGTGAATCCAACTGAGGACGGGTAATGACCCAGAAACAGGTTTGTCTTGGATTCCCGGTGTCAAAATTACCAAAAGCAGCTCAATCATTATTATTTGTTGTGCGTTTTTATTCCCTTGTATAATTATTTTACGTACATTAAAATTTCATCATATACTTTGCGTGGCATTCCCATGTCACATTGCGAAGTAGTGCTTACCTGCACTGCTTTCCTTAAAGCAGTCCAAGAGCGGATAGCTTGTTGCACTGTGGGGAAGCTTCGAGCAGCTAATGTGACATTGGGAATGTCACCCACAGTACATGTCTTTAATTTCAATTACTTCAAGGGCAGCAAGTTCTATCTGAGCTGTTTTTTAGAAAAGCAGTAGGATAGTTCAAAATCGTTCTTTATCTGAGCCACCAATTTCAGTTTTCTCGCCAGACAAAATGTAAGAAAGTTTATTCAAATTTATATATTTTTTTTAGGATAAAGATTCTTCTTCTTCTTTCCTGGCGCTACAACCCTGGGTGGGTTTTGGCCTCTCGGACAACACCTCTCCACTTCAATCTGTCCATCGCTTTACTTTTCCATACTCTTATTCCCATCACAACAAGGTCTATGGTCACATTGTCCAGCCATCCGAGTCTCTGACATTCTCTCTAGGTGTCAACCAATTTATTCTTTGTGCTTTTATGAACTTTACCAGATCTCTTCCTTCAATCAGGTCATTCAGTTCGTGATCAGGGCCAGCTCTAGCGGTTACGTCACCCCGGACAAAAAGACAAATTGCCGCCCCTTAAGAATATGTATATATATATATTCTTTCTAAATATATGTTTTTATTACAATTTAAGTAAAATGATTTGATTTTTATTGAAAATAAAAAATATGTATTTTTATTTAATATATATATATATATATGTAAATATATAAATAAATATCAAATCGTTTTACTGAAATTTTAATAAAAGCATATACAGTAGACTCCCGATTATCCGCGGAGTTGGGTGGCGCGGCAATCGCGGATAAACGAATTCCGCGGATAATCCGAAATAGAACGAAAAAGGACGAAAATCAATACAAAAATGCTTTTAACATGTTTTATTGACATTAAAGTGGCAGCTCATACATTATAAACAATTACTTTATTTTAATTTACTTTAATTTCTTACTTTTTAACAAAAAAATCGGTTAATTGTCTTTGTTTTTTCGTGTCGAAACACGAAAACCCTTACTTGGACGTCTCTTTTATTGTTTATCTTATTCTAGTTTTAAAATGTTTTTGTTAATTCCGTAATTTATTGTGCAGTAAGAAAAAATGGAAACCGGAGAGGTCCGCGGATAATCGGGAGTTTACTATATTTAGAAAGAAACATGTAAATAACATACACTCACTTCCAAAAGTTAAGCACGGAGCAGAAAAATGTTAAATTCCGTAAGAGATCTGAATTAAAGAAGCTGAAATTTGCTGCAAAGGTAGAAGGAAGTATGCAAATTATTTAGGTAACAGCAAATCACGGATTCGTGTCGAGAAATATGCAAAACAGGCAGTCATATAAGAAGCCGGCATTGTGAAGGGTTATAGGAGTTGTATGTAAGTGCTGATGAAAGGTGCTTAGAACGTTCGTACAAGCTAGACGTGTTTCTATGGCTTCTAGAAGGCGAATGGAAGATTCTGAGCGCTGGCGGGCTGTAGGATATATTGAAGCAGGACAGTCTATAACAGATGTTGCTCGTTTCTTCGGCGTTCATCATTCCGTCATTTCACGATTATGGAAATAATTCCAAACCAGCCAAACAGTTGTCCGAAGACCTGTAGCCGGTCGTCGAAGGGTTTACGACCCTCGCGGAAGATCGATACATTCCTGTTGTAGCCAAGCGGAATCAAAGATCGTTTTGAATTTTGTTTTGAATTTAAACATCATTTTGTTAATGACGCAAATCTGACGTCATCTTATAATTAATGAAAATTCAATATTTTGTTTATCTCTGGTTGTAATTCTTTGTTTTGTTTCATGAATAAACACAAAGCTACTTACTTGCAGCATTTCATGTCAATCAAAGCAGTACTTGTTCATTTTTTCGCATTTTACCGCTCCGTGCTTAACTTTTGGAAGTGAGTGTAATATTGAGAATTAAGAAGTACAAAACAATAGATTCTACTTTTTATGTTAAATAAAATTCAAATCGTTTTAAATTATAAGCAACACTTATATATATATACATATTTAGAAAGAAACATGTAACCTAAATTGATAATCAAGCAGTACAAAACAGTTGAAATTAATTAAGATCTGTATCTAGCCACAAATTGTTAACCATATAATTTTTTACATTTTTAAATGCTATTAAAAATGTGTATTGTTGCAGAATCAATCAAAATGCCATTATTTTGAAAATAAAGTAAGGTAACATCAACTACGCTAAAATCACAAAAAAACTTTTTTTTCTCACTTTCAGTTCTGCAAACTTTTTTATTACATCTTTTAAATTTACTTGATCAGCAATTTCATGCTCAATTGCCACAATGGTGAAACCATTAAGACCATTTTGTGTAGTAGTTGAACGTAAAAAAATTCTTAATTAATTTTAACTTTTGCCACTTGCTACAGTTACTGGTATCGTTAGCAGTATTCTTAAAGCAATAGTAAGGTTTGGGGCAAAATTTAACTTTGTAATTTTAGCTCAGTCCGGTAGCCGAGTGGGTAAGGGCGCTTGGCTGCGGGCTGGAGGTGGCGGGTTCCGTTCCCGGCCTCGGCAGAGGGTGGGAATTTTTCCACGCTTCTTTCTCCTCCAAACGGGTCGTAGGGTCTACCCAGCCCTCTGCAGAATGGGTATCGGGTTTCTTTCCCGGGAGTTAAGGCTGGCGGGTGTCGGGCTGACCTCCCGACCTCAATCTTGTCCTGTTGGTCTCGAAACGCTGGGAGCCTTACCTCCCGCGCTCCCGTGGGCCGGCATGGTCTATTTATGGGATTGCTTAGCTTTTTTAACTTTTTAAATTAAGCTCAGTACATTGCTTAGGCTTTCTTTTTTGCCCAAAAGCGCAGATACTGCTGAAATTTCCTCCGCTAATTCTATCCCATTTATGTCATCAGTTAAAATACATTCTAAATTCTTACAGTGATTTAGTAGTATTTCTTTGGACGTCGTATTTAAATCGTACGTAGCCTATTATATAAGAACTGAAAATAGTTACCATGATTACTAAGTTGTTCAAATCTACAATCTAGTGCATTTAGTGCTTGATCGATTGTAAAATAAAAAAAAATCTATTTTATATTTTTCTTTTGGATCTTCGATAAGTTCATCTCGTTACTCGTTCATCTCGTAAGTTCCTTTTTATTCTTCTTACGCGGTGTCGTGTTATTGTTGATCCAAAATTAGCCTCCATGTCAATTTCGGTAGCAAGTTTTTTTTGCATCAATAATAGTTTCATCGAAGGACGAATCTGATCGAAGATTCTTGATAAATATTTTGCAGTTTTGTAAAAGATTAAGTGCAGATCAATTTTTCAATGCTTTCATCTGGTGATGGTAGAATCAGAGTGTCGTCAGTTCCAATTGATTCGTCCATTTGTTTGTCATCATCATTCTCTGGCGATTCCGTATTTTCTTTTATAACCGGACTTGATGTTGGATTCTGAGAGTCGTCATTTGTTTTGACACAACTCTTGATATTTTTTAACGCGCCGGCTTGTTTTTTGGTTTCGGCTTCCTTTTCCAGCCTTCTTTTTTTGAACTGGTAACCAGACAGTTTTCTTAGACGGTCAGACATTCTGGAAGAGGCACGCACATACCTTAAATTAAACAATGTAAACTATAAAATATGAGTAATAATTAAAAATAAAGATTTATCCTTGTTCTAAATAAGCTAAAACCGTAATTAACATAACTTCAAAATTATATACCGTCAACCGACATAAAAAATATTTATTCTATGCGCTACACAAAATATTTTCCATATACTGTGAACGTAAAGAAAGTGTATTGTAATTATATATGTATTTTATAATAACAAATATTTCAGCAAATCATAAATAGTCATTAAAACATTTTTATAATTCTTGATTTTGAGATTTTATCGAAGCAATGAACTTCGTAAATGTATTATATTATTGATTCAAATAAATATTTTCATAAAACAAAAATAGAAATAATTATACCTATAGAATATATTCAAATTTGATACAATATTTTATTGATTCAATAAACAGCCTTTTTCGATAAATAAAATATTTATTTTATATAAAAACGCTTTTATTGTTTCGATTCGATAATCGATTTACGATAAACTAGTATCTATCAAAACTAAACAACAGCTTAATTATACATGTACTTACCTTTCAAAATTAAGAAATCACACTGAAGTAAATTTTATGAACTTCCACTTGTTGTCACTACCGACGTAATAGCAAGAATAATACTAATGTGTAAAGAAACCGCTCTTTCAAATTAGAGCGGTTTCATTATAGGTAATTACAATTACCTTTAAGAGTCTTTTATAATTAGAGGTAAAAAGCAAGTCTATTCATGTTCAAACACAAGTTAAAGCAGCGCTCTGATCGCATGCTTTTGTGTTCAGAGAAGTATATGCATTGAATATTGTGATAGTATCATTGATACATTGTATCACAATCTCACGAAATTAAATTACTGCTGGGATTTTCCGTTCATCTCTGAAACGGGAAGAAAGTGATTTAATTAAATATACCGCTCTTTTATGATTGCTTTCTTTAGAATCAAGAATTGTAAATATTTTTAGCTTTTAGACATACACAAGATAAATACACTATGCACTGTAAATCTTTAGCGAACGAAAAAAATTGATATGTGAAATTTTCTATTAATTGGGTATTTAACACATCAATATTTTTCTCACACTTACAGCCAAAATGCCGCCCCCAAATTTTGTCGCCCCGGACAAATGTCCGGGTTGCCCGCCCCTAGAGCGGGCGCTGCGTCGTGATTGTAACGTATCCTCCATCTATTTTCTTCTTTGACAGGTCCATTTATGCGTCGTAATATTTTTTGTTCAAAGCATCTCAGAGCATTTTCATCACACTGTGTTAATGTCCAGGTTTCTGAGCCATACGTAACCATTGGGCGGATCATTGTCCTGTATATCTTCATCTTAGTAGCTCATGATATAAATTGATTCCTAAACATCTGTATGTTAGCGTAATACGCTCTGTTTCCAGCTTGTATTCTATCTTTGATACAACTGCACATTTCGCACTGATTATTAATTAGGACTCCTAGATACCTGAATTGGTTCACACTTTCGAATATCTTACTGCCGATATTTATATTTGGAGAGGCTCTTCTAACATTTGAGGTGAACATTACCATGTACTTTGTCTTACTCTCATTTACTAATAGCCCAATTTCTTCAGCTTCTTTTTCCATCTTTATAAATACTTTCTTAAGTGTTGAAATATCTCTTGATACAATAACAACATCATCTGCATAGGCACGTATCTGACTAGATTTGAAAAAGATTGTACCTTTCTGATCTACTTTCCTGATAGCTTTGTGCAGTGCGAGATTAAAAAGCACTGCTGATAATCCATCTCCTTGTCTTACACCCATATTAACATTAATGAAGTTACTCAATTTATTTCCATTTTTTTTTTACATTTTTTTCATTTCTTCGATGATTCCCAATGAGGGAGGATCTGCTTAAGGTAGGGTTTTTTTTAATTTAATTTGACAAAGAAATCTGAGAGTAGAGATTATCGAAACGTATTGTCATTTTATCCTTTTAAGCTTTTAAAGTTTTTTATTGTGACTAAGTGTCGAATCAGCTGGCTCTTTCAAATTCAAAATCAATTTATTTCCATTTTTAACACGGGCTCTAGTATTATCCATGGTCATTCGTATCAGTTTGATTAATTTTCCTGGTGTAGTCATTTCTTCCAGTACTTTATAAAGTCCTTGTCTGTATACACTGTCGAAGGATTGTTTAATGTCCATGAAGAGCATGTATAGATCAGTATCATGTTCGTGGAACTTTTCCATCATTGGCCTATTTGATCTGTTGTACTTCTATACGGACGGAACCCTCATTGATATTCGTTCAGGATGCCCTCTGAATAGACTTTTATTCTTTCATTCAATACTCCTGACAGGATCTTATACACAACATTCAATAAGGTGATGCCTCTATAATTCTCGCATGCCAATTTATCCCCTTTCTTAAATATTGGACATTTAAGGCCTATCTTCCACTCTTCTGGCGTGGTCTCCTTTTCCCATATTCTCAGCATCAATTGTAGCTTCTAGGACATTTCCGCCATATTTAATCATTTCTGATACTATCTCATCTTCCCCAGATGCTTTATTGTTCTTCATGTTCTTAATTACATTTGCAACTTTGCCTCTTGTGGGACTCTTAACATTTTCAATCTCTAGGCCAGATGATACACTATATTGTCCTGGTTGATCTTTTCCTGATTCCAAATTCTTATTAAGGAATTCGCTCAAGTGTTCAGCCCATCTGTCTAAAACTTTATTCTCGTCGTTCAACACTTTTCCACATTTGTCTTTACATCTTAATTCTCTAGGTTGGAAGCCTTTTCTCATTTTTTCCATTGCTGTATAGAATTTCCGAACTTCACTTGTTTGGTATAATTCATCTATTTCTATAAATTGTTTCCTTAATATTTCTTTTTTCTTTTTTCTATATAATCTAACAGCTCGTAATCTCAACTGCTTATATTTTTCACAATTACTTCTTGTTTCCCTTGGTATCATTTTTGCTCTTGCCACATTTTTTTCTTCTACTGCTTCTTTACATTCTTGATCAACCCATTTATTTCGTAATCTTTCTTTCTTTCCAATTTTTTCTTTTGCTCCCTGTTTTACTGCTTCTTCTATTCGCTTCTACTCATCGGTAATATTACTTCTTTCGCTTCCTTCTTCTAGCTTCTTTTCCACTTCCTTTTGGTATTCTTGTGTAATATCATCATTCTTTAGTCTTTCTACATTTATGACATTTTTCTTTACAGTGGATGTTACTTGTGTTTTAGTCAGCCTATCTCTGAATACTACTTTCACTAAATAATGATCTGATTCACAATTCGGTCCTCTACAACTTCTCACATCAGTAACTGAAGAGGAATATCTGGCATTAATGAGTACATGATCTATCTGGTTTATAGTCAAAGAATCTGGCGATTTCCATGTATCTAGATGTAATCGTTTGTGTCGAAAACATGTGCTTTTAATTATCAAGTTATTTCTGGCACAAAAACTGTCCAAGCATCATTCCATTTTGATTGCTCGTGTCATATAGTGTATGTTTACCAGCAATTCCTTTCAGGAATTCTTCTTTTCCTATTTTTGCATTAAGATCACCCATGGTAATCAGGGTATCATATTTCTGTATTCCTCTGCAAATCTGCTCTATGTGTTTATAGAATTCTTCTTTCTCTTCTTCCTCGTTCTCTTCAGTTGGTGCATAAGTGGATATGATTGACACATTTCTAAATCTTCCTTTCAGACGTAATTTAGTCTTTCATTAATTGCTTAAATTTGATTAAAAATTATTTAATGTGTATTAAAAAAAGTCATTGTTAAAAACATTTTAAAAGTCAAACACACTAAAATTAACGTTACATTTAAAAAATACATACATAATTGAATGGGGAAGCTTTTCGGACCCTGTTAATGCGGCATCCTTTTTCAACCTGCGGGTTCCGTGTTTGGGCTCACTATATATAGGGGTTCTTCTTTAATCTTGGATGCTTCTACCAATGGGCTTCTCCTGTTGTCTTCCAAAGGTTTTTCTTAACATATTCCATCGTCGTCATATAATGACGTCATATGACGTCATCGTCGTCATATTCCATCGTCGTCATATCATATTTCATTTCCAAATACTTTTTTTATTTGTTTTTCGATTTCTTTTGACTTTTCGTTTTATATTGTTTGAATCTGTGATTTTTTTAATTGTATTTATATTTGCATTAGGAATATTTGTATTATAGGGGTGTAATAAAGAAATAAAATAAGATTCTATTGTTTCTCTGACTATTTTGTTTTTATTTTGTCCGAATATTATAAATTTTTCAAAATCAGCATTATGGTTTTTTTCATATATGTGTCTAGAAATATTGGATCCATTTATATTGCCAGTATGTATGCAACTTTTATGGTTTGGAAATCTGGTGTTTAATTTCAATCCACTATTTCCAATGTAATAACATGGGTTGTTAATCCATTTTACTAAATAAATGCATCCTATATTATCTTTATCTTTTATCGGTATTGTTTTCATATGTAATGGAAATGTTAATTTATTATTTAAAGAGTATAAAACTCTCATGTCTGTATTTTTGAAAATTTTTTTTAGCTTGATTATGGAATAAGGGGTGATACGAATATGATACAGTTATGTTTTTCCAATTTTTTTTTTCTTTTGGATTATAAATGTTATTGATACTATTTATTATAGTATGGTTTATAAATTTATCTGGATATTTATTATCTAGAAATCTATTATGAATATTCTTAATGTATTTATTAAATAAATCAAAAGATGAGCATGTGTGGAAAGCTTTCTGAACATACATTGTTATTAAATTCTTTTTCACATGTTTTGGAATTTACGAATTGAATGGTAAAACAGCATTTGATGATATAAACTTCCTCTAAGGTTCGGTTTTAATGCATCCTTCATCATTAGAAATGAGGATATCCAAAAAGGGCAATGTTTTTCTATGGTGAATTTGAGATTTTGATATATTGTATTGAATTGTTATGTTATGGTTTCTTTATTTTCTATTGTTGCTATTATGAATATGTCGTCGACATATCTTTGGTAAAAGTTATCTGATTATGATAATTGATGAAAAATTTATTATCTATATATTGCATTACTAATTATGCGTAAAAACCGGAAGAAAGTAATCCCATGAAGAGACCACAATACTGTTGAACTACCGTGTTGTCAATAGTCAAATATTGACATTCTATTAGGAATGTGGTTAAATCTATTATTAAATCTTTACATTGTTTGTCCATGTTTAGTAGATTATTCAATGCTTCAGTTAATAAAGTATGGGAAATAGACGTGTACAGATCCACAACGTCAATAGAAAATAATTTGTCTAATTTATTTATTTTTAATCCTTTTAAATTTTTGCATAACTCGTAACTGTTTTTGACGTGCCCTATCGAATTTTGATTATAAGGTTTGAGAAATTCGGCTACATAGTTTGATACATTGTAAATTATAGTTTTTCTACAATTTATTAGGGGTCGTGTTTTAAACATTCCTTTGTCATTTTTTATTTTGTATGTCTTGGTAGTTACTCTCATTTTAGGTAGTTGAGTGTTCTCTTTGCAGAAATCTTTATTTATTGTTTCTGTGTCCATATTATGCAATGATCCTACTCTTTTTTAATTTATTCTTTATAATTTTTTAATACGTTTTTAATTAATAGCTTCAAATTCCAGAACACTGTTTCGTACTCTATTAGATATCATAAATCCTGTTCCGCACTGACCTGTTCTCGTATTAGGTCCACTGTACATCAGTGAATATTCTCTTTTATAAATATTCTATCTTGTCCTTTCCATCTAATTTCTTGCAAAGCTACTATATTTAGTTTAAATCTGATGATTTCATTTTCAACTTCATTCATCTTTCCCGGGCTTAGCATTGTTCTGACATTCCAGGCCGCAATATTCAAATCATTTTTCCGGGATCCATGCCGGAAAATGTCGTACTTCAGTAAATCCATCATTCCGAGGCAATTGTCCTTGTTTCGTAACAAGTTTATTTTACTGTGCAAGGTGGTTAGCCCCACGACAAACCCCCAACCTGGAGGACCAGGGTGTCCCATTTCGTCTGGACCTGTCCGGCAAGGGAGGCCCTACCAGTAGCTAAGCTACCGCCAGCATAGCTCTCAGGTAGGATAAAGATTACATGAAAAAAAATTAATAAAAAATCAGGAATTTCAAGAAACTAATTTCACAGGATGATGTTTAAGCTGTCCTTCACTCATATTAAACCTATTGACCTCATTTCCCCCAACAAACTAATAATTGTCGTAAATTCTCAAAAAGGGTTTTTAGGACTAAATATATGAAACAAACTTCATTTTAAGTTTGTTTTCTTTCTTTTCTTTTTCTTTCCATTTTCTTCTTGCTTTTCATCACAGCTTCAGAATTTAAGATTCGAGAAACCAAAATCATGAAGACCTGCCAGAAATTCAAAAGGACGAACGGATCACCTGTGGATTGGATTAGGTCCTGGAGCCGGGTGAAATTGACAACTGTGAAAGAAGAACCACTCAGAGGCAGAGGCTTATTTCTAGTATAAAAATCACTTACCCCGACTTTCGGAGCAAACTGCTAAATACACAATATTATTATGTAGATGCAAAACCAAAACATATAGAGATAATTTCTTCTAGTTCCCTATGACCTGAGGTTTAAAAAAAACAAAAGGTTAAAAAATCCAATTGAAAATGTGACTAGAAAAAGCTGCTTTGCTTATTTTCCTGTGTGTTTCCATTAATATTGGGTTATTGAAGAAGTTTAAGCTAAAAAAACAGAGTTTTCTTTTAAGTCCAGAAATAAATAGTTCATTCCGACATCATATTCCATTTTAAAACAACAAAGCAAGAATATGGAAGGAAGATACCCATCGACTAGAACTTTCGCTGCTGTAGATACTGTCATAAATATTAAAAAAATAAAATACTTTGAAATAATATAAATTGAATGGCTAATACATTATAAAAGGGTAAAAAATTTTTATGGACTAACAACGTAAAGATAGAGATTTCTGATGAAATTTGTTTTTAATCTTTACTTAAACTGTTTTTCAGTCATTGATAAACTGCGTTAGCTGCTTCTATGCTGTTATGCGAGCAATGAAAACTATTGTAAAACTTGTTGAAATTATAAAGTTGAAATTTGAAACTACTACTTCAAGGATTTTGATAGTTAAGAAACCTGAGAATTTAATTTTCCAAATTTTAACCCATCTAAATTATTTCAAAGCGGTAAATATTAATTAGAGTGAATTAATACCAGATAATTACTGGTTCATTTAAATAAGATGAAAACGATTACAGAATTGTTGAAAAAAAACAACGCAATTATTTGTATTAATATTAAAAAAATATTCTAAGAGCGGGGTAGTCTCTCTTAGAATATTTTTTTTAATATTAATAATAACATTTCATTATTTTTTTCAACCAGTATGCAACTTTCATGGAATTTAATAAACAAAATTATTACTGAATCATTCTTCATAATGAAATGTAGGGTTGGGGTTCTCGTACAACTTTAGCATTTTTCATTATTTTGAACTGTACCCAGTTCCAATATTAGAGAACAGCTGCTAAGCAGATGACTTTACTGACCTCGTGGTGGAATTGATGCCAGCCCCAAGCACAGCTGACCCCGGACCCCAATCATGCCCTGTAAAGACATACTTCCCAGGCACAAAAGCAAGCAAGACTCATCGTCTGACCCTGTTACAATGCAAAGTCAAAAACTAGATTTAAAAAAACTCTGAATAATTTAAAAGTAATCAGCTATATAAAGTTTAATTGAAAAACATATATCTTTGCAAATGCCACATCTCATAAATAACTAATAAAAACAGTTACAAAATTCTCTTTCTTTTGTTTTTTGTTTGTTTTTTTGTTTTTTTGTAAAGTAATTTTTTTCCATCAATGCTCATTTCTATTTTGTATAAGAGTTTTTTATATAAATCTTTATATATTGTCAATCGCTGTACTGTTTATATCTTTTGAAATATCCGGTTCGAAATTGATGGAAGAATCTAAATACTGTTGTCATAGAATAGTTTCAATAAAATGTTATCATATCCTCGAAGATTGTAATATGTTACATACGTACACTACGTAAGAGGGTAACGACTTCCCATTATCTTTCGAAAGGAAAGAGCCAAAGGAAACTGATTGGATTTCAGTGATAATTAAATCAGTAACCTGCAGAATACCAATTTTAATATTGTTGTTTTTTGGGGTTTTTTTTTACTAACAACTGGCGTTCTTTATGCTTCCTCAATAAACTAAAGCTTTTAAGCTATTTTGTTCTAAGAAATGTTATTAATATAAACGATTATCAGCAAACAACAGGCAATGTCTGTCACGTGACAGACATCAAAGCAATCAATACATCCAAGAGATCCAAAGAAACTTATACAAGAGTTACTGAATTTGATATCAGTAACGGAGATGTGACGTGAAGAAGAAAAGGAGTTTTGCTATCCCTCCTATCTGAAAGCGAGAAGTTTCTATGGAAACAGGAAAAAAAAAATGAAACAAAAGTTGAGAAGACAGTAGATAGTTTATCAACATTGCTTCTCAACAGAAATAATTGGATGAACAAGGAAAAAAGAAATGCGAAAAACTTTTAAGCATTTAACGCTTGAATAAAATTATTTTAGCGAAACATGATATCGTTATGTGAGCTCTTCCAGTTTTTAGATAAAGAGAAACATCTAACGATGTATTCAATTTCACTGAAAAATTTCTCATTTCTTTTTTCCACAAGAAAGACTCCTTGTCTAACGCCGACCAAAAAAACTTAAAAAAGAAATAAGATCAAATTAAATGTTTCCACAGATTAATTAAACTGTTTATCTTTGAGATAAAACGAAATCCGATCCTAAAAGTATAAGCTGAAAATTTATTCCTTCTAACTGTAATCAGAAATGAAATGCACAGTGACAATTTAATTAGCTTTTAATACATAAGCTGAAAATTAACAAAGCTTAATTAAACTATTTACCTTCGAGATAAAACGAAATCTGATCCTAAAAACATAAGATGAAAATTTATTACTTCTAACTGTAATCAGAAATTAAACGCGCAGTGACAATTTAATTAGCTTCTTAATATAAAATTACCAATAGATCGTGTTCTGCTGTGTGAGAGTGGAAGGAATAAACTGTGGAATGAAAACAGTCCTCAAAACATTCCATGGTTGAGATTCATGTTTCAAGAGAAGAGATTCATAATATAAAACAAAATAAAACGAAAAAAACCCATGTAATTAATGGGGATTCATTATTGATTTACGCGTGGATCATCATTATAGCGTTTTTTTTTAGCTATAAAAATTATTTTGTCATATTTTCATCACTTGTAAGGAAATAGTACACGAATAAATGAAAACCATAAATCAAATGTAGGGAAAAAAAAGATCTGCAAAGCTTGTGTACGAAAAGCAAACCTTTATTGGAATAAAATGAGACGATGGCCTTAAAGTGGCACAAATGAGCTATTTTTCTACAAAGTCACCTTGACGATTGAGGCATCTGTTACGACGTTTGATCAGTTTGTCCATCAGCAGAATAAAAGACAGGACCCTGCTGTTTTACGAGTTACTTTCTTTGCGTAACTTTTTCATTGTATTTGAAGCGTCGACTTGACATGTGCTCTTTTAAGGCAGGGAACAAATGAAAATCCGGACTACATCGCGGATGTGCCAAAATTTCTCAGTGTAAATCGTACACCAAGTTGTGTGTATGACGTGTTTCGTGCAACATGTGGTCGGGCAGTGTCATGAAGGAGGATCACACAGTCTTTCAGAAGATGAGAACGGTTTTTCATGATGTTGTTGCGCAAATTCTTTTAAGGTTTCTATAGGAGACCAGTATCCAAACGGATCACCATCTTGAAATGACAGCGCGTACCTCCAATGATACACACGAGAAACACCGCATGGCACAGAGCAGTACAGCCATCTATCGGGTATTTCAGCAACCGATGGCATTACAGCAAACTAAACGTTTTATTCAGTTTTTATTTTATTTTATTTTTCAAGAATGTTCCTTCTGAATATTACAACGCTCCCAGGCCTTGGCCTTCATATAGTTTTATGTTACTTGCCGTCTGTTATTACAGCACTCGGAAATGGCAATTGCAAATGTAATTCCCGAAACGCTGTGTGTAATTTTTAAATATATTTATTGCTAAAATTCTATTTTCTCAAGTTTGTGTGGTTTTTATATTGTCTGTAAGAAATTAATGGAAAAGTTTCTTATTGATATTTGATTCGATATTCAGTTCTTCTTCAGATTTGTTTATTTATTTGTGATTTTTGGATAGTTTAGTGGAATAGTCGTAAAAGTGAAAGGGTGTAAAATGAAGCTCCACAAAACGAAGCATAGGTGTAGGTCATTGTCTCGAAATTGGGTTTCTCTGTTTACCACTACTGTATTGCAGGGAACCCGTTCAAAATATTATGACGGGTGAGCAGAGTATCATGACGAAATGTTAAAATAAAAATAATAATGAACAAGAATGCATTTGACACATCGTGGGTTGCCGATGCCTAACCACTAGGCCCTACCGGAACGGCTGTTCTCAAGATATATATATATTCAGTTCATACATTTTTGTATGTGTAAGGCTTTTGTAAATACCATTAACTGTACTGAGTAATACTGGTACCACCTCCTAGATATTAAAAGAAAAAATCCAACTATAACTGACAAAATAAGCACATGAACTGCTGGGAGTCACAAATGTAATATAATGCAAAAACACTGTAGGCACGCTCCACGTAGAAGAAAAGGAAAATAAAACGCACATGATTTCTCCAAACTTACCTTACACCACCCGTGTCGCCGAACTCACTCGCTTCACCACCCGTGTCGCCGAAACTTTTCTCTTAAGAATGAAATTCCGTAACAAATTGGATTTCGATAATTAACAGTTCTACCACGATTCCTAAGAACTTATGGACCTGCATGAACAGAATACCGCAATTATTCCATTCACTATCGAAACCCTATTGGCAGTTTCTCCTTTCACCTTACTCACGATTCGCGCCCATCCTACACACAAACTACATCATACTTACGTCAGTCAGCATTTCTCATTTAATGAATCTGCTGCAGAATTCCCATTTTCTTCTCCGGCCAATTGATTTTCTGAGGAGATTTTCACTGAATTTCGGTTGAACGAAAAGATAATAAAGAATGGTAATTACTTTAATTATTTTAATGTGAATACCTGATAATGAAAAGTCAAATACACATGTAAAGATTTTGTAATTGCTAGGGCCTGGAATACACGCTACTGGTATTGTAGCCAAATTAAGTATTTTTGTAGAAATTCAAAGATAGAACAATGATCAACATAGACGCCAGAAGTATGGAACACAAAGAAGAAAGAGAAATATCCAAGCTAGCACCAGAAATTGAACTTAGCATATAAGCTTAAATGTCAATAGCTAGTTGACTAACTCAATATCTGTTACACCTGAGCTACTTACCAAGTTAGATTTAAAACAGAATATTTTTGAGGGATGGGGACAATCTTTTTAGCATCAACAAGTAATTTTCCGATCTCTAATTGATTTTTTGTGTTTTTGCTTTTTTTTTAAAAAAAGCTAATTTTTAATCTAATCTTAGTAATTTAAGGTTTTCCGTACGATATGTATTTGACTTTTCACTAAAATAATCTTGTTCTAATCCTTACACAACAGAAGTTTATATTGCAAAATATAAACACGTGCGTGGAAATAATTACATGAGAAGTAAAACAAAAATGCACGAGACTAAGCGTTCACTGATGTGTTTTTGGAAATTGCGATACCGGGAATCCAAGATAGCCTATTTCAGGTTTCCTGACAATCGTCAGTTGGATCCACCCAGTATCGTACAGCTCAGTGAACTCAGAAAATATATAAAGAAAACGAAAGTAAACACAACATCGGCCCTTCATATTAAAAAACATCAAAACCTAAATAAAGAATAAAAGGCCAATCAATTACTCCCCGCTAGTTCCCCGCTAGAAGTTTGTGTTGTATTTTTACGTACAGTTCAGTGTATAGTTGAGATAGGTAGAGATAATCCAGTGGGGATAACGATGACCCTTGGGGTCCGGGAGGTAAGGCTCCCAACGTTTTATTGACGAGGGACTGAATAGGTCGGGTGGTCAGCCCAACGCTCGCCCGCCTTTACCCCTCGGAAAATAACCCGGATCCAATTCTACAGAGGACTGAGTGAAACCTAGAATCTGAATGGAGAAGAATTTAGAGAGGAAAAATCCCCGACATCCGACCATGTCGAAAATTGAACCCACCCCCTCCAACCCGCAGACAAGTGCCTTACCAGGCACTAGTAACACTAGTTATGGCTTTTAACCAGAAAAATATCAAATTACGATGCTTTTCTTTAATTATTACATTAAACTTTGAAGATTTCTTTATTTGATAATTATAATTTTATTTCATTTTATAATTGAAGAAAACCTGGTCCCTGGTCAAAGAATTTTGGAAACTTGATCCGTTTTCAAAACAATGTAACTAAAGTGAAATTCGGGTCGGATTTCTTTAGCATCCTATTAACTGATTAAATTCCATTATTAATTAAATAATTCTTTTAATTTAGTAATGAATTTCATTCATAATTCAGTTTAATTAGAGAGTTCGTAGTGTTACAAAGCATTAATTTTTGGTTCCACGAATACTTCGCTTGTTACTTAACTAGACGTAAACAATACAAAACGAACCCACACCCCTTTTTTTGATACGACAGAGAATCATAAAAAATATTTTTATTTTCGGTTTTAAGTTTAATTAGAATTTATTATTAATTAATTCATTTAAAATCTCAATCGGATTTTTTTATTTTTTATTTTTTGTTTTTTGAATAATAATATTCCATCGAACTCATAGTAATGGAAAGTTTTAAAATATATATAGTTATATCCCATGGATGCCCGTGATCGCCCATAGGGGCACTGGAATAAGGCACCCAACTTTTCAATGAACCGGAAATGAGATGAGATCAGGTGGTCAGCCCAACTCGCCCCTTGTATCTCCGGAAAAAAAACTCGATATCCATTCTACAGTGGATTGGATGGATCCCAAGATAAGTCTGGAGGTGAATTCAGCTTGGAACCCCCCCCCCTGCCCTCCGTCGCAAATGGGGAATTGAATCCGGCTTCTTCAACTCGCAGTCAAGAGGTTTACCACTTGGCTACCGGCCTACAATCAAACTAAAAGTACTGCAATATTTGCAAGAATTTTAGACTTTTAATAAAAAGAATTCACATTACTATTTTCTTCTTCAATTTCCTACTGTATTCTCCTTCACACATTTTATTTTTCTTTCCAATTTTTTTTTTAAAGATTATTACATTGACCAAAGACTTTATATAATAGTCATATAAGAATAACGAAGCTTAAATCTCATTAAACTAATTGCATGTCATTTTTTTTTTTTTTTTACATTTAAAAAAAAATATATATATTTTAGATTATTATTTATGATTTTACTAAGATTTAAAAATAACATAAATTGATAAATAAATTATTCTTTTTTTATCGATTTCGTAAATGTTTATAGAATAATACTAAAACCAGGCATTTTGAAAGTTACAAAAAATTCTAAATAGAAATTTAACATTTACTAATACTGTAAACAGTGACTCACAGTCAGTTTTCCTTTTATTATGAATGTTATTTATCGCTATTCAATTATTAATTACTAATAATGAAGAGTGATAATAAAATTAAAAAAAAAAATCTTGAGTTATTTAATACTACCGCTTTCATCTACTTGAAAATTGTTATTTATTACAGTTTCATGATTTAATAGACAAACATAATTCTGCTTTTAAATTTGGAACAATTAGGAACGTTTAGGGATTAATAAAAATTACATGATGGTAGAATTTATAAGCATGTAAAGTACCAAATCAACGTAACAACCTTTAAGCATAAAATTATAAAGAAAATTTTGTACGTCACAATTCATTGTTATAGTAATTTAATAGAAGATCAGGTTAACTGCACTGTTAGATGCCTGCCAACATTCTTACGATATTTTAGGTGCATTATGTTAACCGATAAATTGATGTTCGATTGTCACTGGATTTAAAAAAGGTTCGAAACTTTACTTATTTCGCCATCTTTATATTGTATAATTCGGAAGGAAAATACCAAGAGTTTACATCTTATTTTTCCCATTGATTTGAATTAATTTCAAGAATACGTCTTCGAATCCGAAAGATTTAGGCCTCCCGAAAAATATTTGTGTTTAGCCCTCATACAAGGAGATTCAGTCTCTCTTAATGCTTGACAAAATTAAGATAAAGTTAATTATTAAGCATTAACACAATATTGTGTTATTTTAAATTTCTTTGGAAGAACGTTCGGAAAATACAACTTCCTATAAATAATGGGACTAGAAATTTCAAATATCCAATCAAAATTGTTTCAAGACCAACCATTATTCCATCGAAAAAAGAACAAACGTATCATAAGCTTAGTTCGTTTCAATCGCGATGATTTCAAATAAATTACAATTACTACATTTTTAAACAAAAACTCCACACACTCCATATCTTAGTATTTAAAATTGTTTATTTAAAGTAGAATGCGAATTTTCAGGATGAAATTGTATCGTCATCCCTTCTTCAAGCGAAAAATTAAAATATTCTTTGGAATAAATAAAACAAAATATGTTATGAAACATATTTTGTTTTATTTATTCCAAAGAATATTTTAATTTTTCGCTTGAAGAAGGGATGACGGTACAATTTCGTCCCGAAAATTCGCGTAGTACTTTAAATAAACAATTTTAAATACTAAGATACGGAGTGTGTGGAGTTTTTGTTTAAAATAGTAATATGAAAAGGAAGGAATTGAAAGAAGAATAGGGAAATTTTGTACTCTTACTACAGTTGTCGAAGACGTCAAACCATTCTCGTTTTAGATGAGTTCTTGCAGTGAAAACTTGACAGAAGAATTAAAATAGAAGGACTGCTAGAAGAGGCAACCAGATAACTACAAAGACCGGAACCAGAAAGAAGACTCCTCGTAATAAAGGTCTCCTCGAAATTGCGGAAGACTAATAGATCGTTATCCAGTCTTGAAGAAAACAGGAAAATAAACCGTCTCCTCAATTGGCTCTAAAATTGCTGTGGTAATAAGTGAAAGGCTTTCTGAGGGAAAAGTGTTTAGACCTTAGTAATTGTAGCCCTGCCGTAAGGAAGCCATTTTGGTTTTAGTTACTTAATCACCCAACAAACTAATTTAAATTAGTACTGTCAACTTGTCAAATAAGAAAGTCTAGATTAAAAATTCGCATTAAATTAAATTTTAATTTTTTTTATCATAATTTTAATTAATGTAATTAAATAAATGGCGGAAAATGCAAAAAATTAATAGGACCACGTAAAACAGTTCTGTCTCACACTTCCAAGTCGGGTGATTTGCACGAAATCAAATGATTTCTTGAGAATTTGATATTATATAAACTATAGTAAAAAAAAACCCAGTCATTATTTTGAAATTACTGTGAATTATATCTTAAGGATCTCACAAAGCGCTAACGTTTTCCTGGAAATTGGGTCCAAAATTAGATGTGAATGAAATAAGAAGTAATCACGCAGGAGACTCTTAGTATAACGATGTTTTAATGGCTGTGATGAACAATGAAAAAAAAACTTCATTTTCACGGTTTTAATAAGACACTCGGCTTAAAGAAAAAATTTATAAAAATGTACAACCTTTATTACGCAGCAATTTCGATCGTGAGAGCAATGTTAACAAAAAATGATCATATCACTAAATCATACGAGAAAAATGGCACAAATTTATTATTTAGAGGTTCCAGTGTGAAGGCGCTCGCACAAAGAGTTTCATTATGAACTCCATTCATTCATCGTGTCTTTTCTTCTCTTCTGCAATCGATTTTTTACTGGAAATATCCAATGAATTGAAAAAGAAGCAGGTAGTAAAGGTCTGAAGTTATGACGAATAGGAGAGATTCGTTTTACTGCTGATATCTTCTGTCAAAAGTAGGATTTTGACAAAGTGATTATTTACTATAAGAAAAACCTCTTCGTCATATATATTTTTCAGGACTTTGAAGGAGAGGATACATGAGCACATTGCTGCATTTAGAAATAAGCCAAAAGTATCAGAGTGGGCAGACCATTGCATTACTGAAAACCATAATCCCGATCCGATCGTGGAGATTCTATTCAAAATTAAGGATAAGCACACAAGGAATATAATAGAGGCTTGCACAATAAAGAGCTCTCCCTGCATCAACAAGGATAAAGGTTATTCAGTTAATGGTAACACCTTGTCTTATTTCCAAAACTTAATGCGGAATAAAGGCGATACATTTAAATATTTGAGCTCAAAATTATATATTAAAGGATACTGCTTATTTATTTGTTGTTTTTAGGCCATTGAGATAACTTCAGTGTATATACATTGTTGCTATTATTAGTGTATCTATATTGTTGTTGCCATTGTTATTAGATATTATTATTATTATTTTAATTTGCAAAATTCAGAACTTGAAAAAGCAGAACGATGGCTTCTGTGAAATATCGTTTGTAATTATTTGAAATTTGGAAATGATTTTAAAGAAGATATATATATATATATTGAAAGTATTATTTATCAGAAACCATTTGGAAATGTTTTACACGATAACGTAACCATGTAATGGATACAGACCATGAGAAAGTGGAACAAAAGGATTTGCTTCTGACCCGCAAAGACAAGCTGACAGGAAATCCCTGAAAACGGCTGACTGGGTTGGAATACAAAACAAAGACGCTAAAGTAAATAGCTGCTCTAGTCTTCGTTTGACGAGGAACTTGCAGAAATGTGCTTCCTTCTGTAATGTCGATAGAAGTAGTCCCAATTCAATGTTATCTGTGGATTTATAGCAATTAAATGCCTAGTTTGCACTTTCATAAACTCCAGTTTATTTTAATTTTAACTTCGTGATGGAATTCTTCATTTTATTTTCCGCCAACCGTATGGCTCACCATAGGGCATGATTGGATATCTGATTTTATACGAAACTGGATGGCAAAACCTTGTCAGAAATATCGTTACGATGGAAGCTCCAATAACTGCATCAGAACTTGTCACAATTAAGAAGTAATGAACAATTGATTTAAGCAATCTTTTAAGACAAGAGGCATTCTTTTTTAATTTAAGCAAAACGTCAACTACGAAGACTTGCAGGAAGTTCAGCAAAGAGAAAAAAATACAGAGAAGAAGAGGACACCTGGTTTAAGCTACAACATGCCTACTGATATTTGATATAGTGGCCAGAATTTGGAAAAATGGTATCATTAAAACTCCAAAATTACGATAAAATCAACAACTATTCAGTCTAGGAATCTATTTTTTTTAATAATAAATCACTTCTTGGTTATATCGCTTAAACCACGGATTCTGATTTACATACTGCCTGACACTGTCATTGATAAAAATTCCGAGAAAAATAACCGTCTTTTGCAAACCTTGCACTGCAGGAGGAGGTTTCCCCACTCAAAGGATCAAATTTGTGAGAGTGAAAAAAGCAGTGTTCTCGAAAATTCCAGGGAATAGTTATCTTGACAAGTTAAGATTCAAGAAGGACTTGTATCGAAAGAAATTCATATAAAAAATTTAATGTAGGAAATCACGGAATAATCGGAGTCCATTCGGGGCTGGAGAATGAACTGGAGAAAATTTAAAGACATCGGCTAAAACGCGGTTGTCTTAGAACGCAGGTCATAACCCGCCTGTGCCCCTAAAACTTTATGGCCTCTTTTAACGCCCGTTAAAACTTGCCTGAAATCGGCTCCCAAACTCCCACTTGCTCGAAAAATCTGCTAGTTGCTCTAAATAGAAACGGTTCTAAATTCAGGCAAGTAATAGAAGCAAGTCGACACCAGCGCTCATGGCGGCAAGTATTTGAGCTAGTTTGAGGCAAGTTTTCGGGAGCGTGTAAACCAGCCATTAAATCAGTGTTCCCCAACTGTTTTAACTTTCACAACCAAAAAAAAAAATCAAAAAAAAAAAATGCTCCATTTTTCGAATTGCCCCCTTAACAATCAAATTGCCCCCTTTGGGGCGTGGGCCCCACATGGGTATAACCGGAAGCGGTGTAGGTTGAAGTAAAGAAATCTGAAAGTTAGTGATTTTAGTGCAATTTTTATGATTAAATAAAGATAAAAAGTATCACTGATGTATTTATTTATCTTGACTAAACTTTCAAAACACCTGATTTTTTTTAAATTACAATTTTTTTTGATAATAAAAGAAAAAGAAAAAAATATTTTAAATCGACTACGGAAGAAAACAAAATATTTGAAAAGAAACAAAATGGAATAAAGATTACAAGAATCGGAATGAAGAAAATAACAAAAAGGCAAGAACTTTAATCATTTTATTTTCAGCCTTCCCGAAATTATCCTCTCAAACTTTAACCTAAACGCCTTCTAAATGGAAATAATGTAGTTAAGTGACAACAATTTCTAATTCAACACAACTTTAGGCGGATGTTATTAGCAAAATTTAATTTACAGATGAGATCTTTTAGAGATGATTAATATACAAAATTAAACGCAATTTATCTAGTATTATTAATTTATACATGAGAGATAACTTTTAATATTGCATTTCAAACTGTTTTGATGAGATGCTGATAACAATCGTTGAAGCGAATTAGGAAGTTCATAAAAAGCGCAAAAGTTTCCTTAATAATATAGATATAACGCAGAATTATTATTTTAGATTTCCTTTGCTTTTGTTTTTATTTTGTTAAAGTTCTGTAACTAACTATTTACTATCTTTAGAAATTATATTATGAAATAAAAGTTTTTTAAACAATGGGCAGTTGCTAGGACCAATGTTCAGTAAAATTAAGATATATGAGTATTTGAAGAGATATTATTACATTAACTCTAGATAATTCATATGTTTCATCAAAATTCGCTCAATACAATCTATATATATAAAAATGAATGTTTCTTTATTTCCTTCTTTGTTTCTTTGTCCTTTATACACTATTACTCCCTTTGACCTATCTGGACCAAACTTTGCAGAATTACTCTTTAGGACCCTGCGGAAAAGATAGGTTACCTTAGAACCTGGACCCCCCCCCCCAAGGGGTTGAAAAGGGGTAAAATCCCTGAAATAGCCAAATATCCACCTGGTGGTGACAATGAGAACTATACAAATATTGTGTAAAGTGAAAAAGTCGTTCTCCTATGAGGGGGCAGGGACACCACTTGGGTGGGTGGAAGGCGACACGGATACCTAAGTGTCCCACCACCGACCGACACTGGGTCCTTATATTTACGGCATCTTCTCGGGCCCTCCAAGTCAATTGCAAAAACGGAAAAATTCGCTCTCCTATAAGGGGCAGGGACACCACACTTGGGTGGGGGTAAGGCGACACAAGGGCCTAAGTGTCCCACCATCGACCGACACCCGGCCCTTATATTTAGGGCCCCTTCTCGGGCCCCCCAAATCTATTGCAAAAAGGGAAAAATTCGCTCTCTTATGGGGGGCAGGGACACCACACTTGGATGGATGGAAGGCGACACGGCTACCTAAGTATCCCACCCCCAACCGACACCGGGCCCTTTCTTTCTTTGAGTGGCATTGCAACGCATGCCGGGTATAGCTAGTTCATCAATATATTTCATTAATTTTCTTGTGTTACTGCATTATCTGATCATTAAAGATAAAATTTCAGAAAATTGCTAATCATAATGACTACATTCTCCATTAATCAACATGTAAGTGTGTAGTTATAAATTAACAGACTTTTAATCCTTAATCAACACCTTGAATGATTTGCATGTTTCCTTCTTATGAAAAGTAAATAACGTCATTTCAAAATGTTCTGTGATTAATTCCTATTACTATGTACAGTCGATATAAGGTCACCCCTTGGGACCTCGCGAAAGTCACCTTAAAACCGATTCGTATGCAATTGTCATTTGTCAATAAATTCGTATTCATTTGTCAATAAATAAGCGTTATATAAATACAGTATAATTCTTTGTAAAATTAATACGTACAAAAATATCAGTTTATTAGGTTATAATTTTTTAATTTACTTGAACCAATTAAAATTAATGGAATCAGAAAGAAATTATTTTTTAAAAATTTTAATTCGGAATAAAGTTGTATACAAATAGTACTAGTATGCTCAAGCAAAGTACTGATGTACAACTGACCTTACTTAAAATAATCCATAATACAGGACTGTCGTGATTTTGATTTCATCTTTTGTATAATGTTTTTTAAGTTTTGTAGTTTCTGAAAATTTAATGCTCTGAGTGCTTCTGCTTGTGTCACCACTTCACTTTCAGTATCACTGTCGTTATCCTCACTTTCTAATGCATTGGAATCTAAAACTTGCGAAACAATTTCGGAAATCGAAGCTTGAGAAGTGGTAGCAAGTTCATCATCAATTCTCACATATTCACTTTCCCCTTCTATAGTACAGCCGCGATTTCTGAGATCTTGTATTAACACAGGTAAAGGAATATCGTCTTCATCATCTTTTTTCCTTTTTTTTTTGAATTTGAGGGGATGAAGTGCTTCTTGAAAAAGCTCTTCCCTCCGTCATTAGGAGAAATGACGCCGATAAAAGATCGTACCCACGGAAAAATTCTTGGAATTGAATCAGTGTGGCACTGAAATCACAGACAAAAGATACATATATGCGATTACAGTATTTAAGACCTGACCATATATCCGATAATCCACATCATAGAATTCCTATTCACTGGGCCGGGACTTTAGAAAAGTGACCTTATATGTGGGGTGACCTTATATCGAGGTTCGACTGTATTTGCTTAAACAAATTCATTGACAGCTTTCTAAATTAACACGAAATGTGGTTGCCTCATGACTAACTTTCAGAATAAAGTGCTAGACCAATCAACAGGGTTAAAGTAAAATAGTTATTAAAAAATACCACAACATTAGAAGTGAAAATTAACTGCCTATAGCCTGCAAACGAAAATCAGAGATTTCATTTCAATTTTTTTATTAAATAACTCTTTAAATCTTAAATAGTTAGGCTTTTAATTTGAATGAAGTTTTTGATCTTTAAAGAAATCTTCCAAATTAAGTAACTTACCGTTACCCTCTTCATAAAATTTTACTGTTATTATTATTATTGAACTCTTGCAAGGAGTCGACACAGCCTGTATCTTTCAAATCTGAGTGCCCTTTTGTGAGATGAAAGATATATATAAATATATATTGGGGCCAACGCCCAACAGATTTCGAGATATTCGGCGTTATTTTCATCGCTTTTCAAGTATTGCCTTATTGGCTCACTGCTATCATAAGAAAGCAAATGCTAGCGTTGACTAATAGCTAATTCACTTGCGTTCAAATCCACGAGTCCGAAGTTCAAATCTCATGTAATTTTTTTTTTTTAATTTCATCTTATTTTTTTAAGATTAGAAGTAAATAAATAATATTCTCATTAACTTTGGTTTTTAATTAATTAGTTAACTTAATTAACTAAACTCTTTTTTTAATATGCAAATACTCATATCATAAGAAAAAAAAAACTTTAAATAATTATATACAGTATATGTTTTACTTTATTTTTCTGAATTAAAGTACTTCTAATTAAAAACCAAAATTAACGAGAATACTAACATTGTTTTTTTTTTATATATAATAAAGAAAAACTAAAATACGTAAATAAATTATGTATTACTGCACAAAAACTTAAAATAGCACAACTGAAATAATTTTAAATACAAATAGTAAATGAGTATCATCACAACATGATAAGAATAAAAAAAGTTTAGTTAATTAAGTTAACTAATTAATTAAAAAACCGAAGTTAACGAGAATATTATTTATTTACTTCTAATCTTAAATTGGTTTTCTGTTTAATATTCATAACGTAGTCTTATGTAAGTTTTTTCCGTTTATCATAAAGAAAGAAGGTTAAAAAACATAAAAATAAAAAAAGAGAAAAAACAAAAAAGAAAGTAAAAAAATAAAAAAATAAAATGAAATTAAAAAAAAAAAAAAATAAGATTATTACAGGATTCGAACTTCGGACCCCTGGATTTGAACACTAGTGAGTTTACCGTTAGTCTACGCTAGTACTCGCTTTCTTATAACAGCAGTGAGCTAATAAGGCAATACTTCAAAATCGATGAAATAACGCCGAATATTTCGAAATCTGTAGGGCGTTGGCCCAAATATATATATATATATATATATATTATATCTTTGAAGTACTTCATGTATACTCATCTCGCAAAAGGGCACTCAGATTTGAAAAGATACAGGCTGTGTCGACTCCTTATTAGTAGAGTTTACTTTTCTATGTTCGTTGTCTCTTATACGGTAACTCTTGACTTATTGTTTCTTTTAAGAGTCTAAAACCAACCACAAATTTACTTGAAACTCTAAAAATATTTATATCTAACTAATCGTGTTGTCACCGTTTAATTTCATAAAACGAAGCAAAAATAAAGGTACCGGGAAACAATATTTTTCAAACAGATTACGCGTTCCGTCATTTTAACAACACTCAACTTGAAAAGGTGAATGATGATGTCCCTTCAAACGGAAAAAAACAACAACAAAAACAACTTCTCATTTGATTTCAGTAGATCTGGCGTCACTTCATCCATACTAACAGTTTTTGAAACTAATTATCTTCGACAATCATTTTTTTAAAGCAATAAAGAAATTTTCATATCTATATGTTTTTTTTATTCCACTATTTCCTTTAATAGACAGAATTCAAGTTTCTTGCTTTAACCAACTGCGTTTCTCCTTTTACTAAATATAGTTTCGTTGTAAGTAAAGTAATAATTCGTATCTATTAAGAATCATAAATTAACTTATTTAGTTTAATATTCTCGACATCTAAATCTAATTAAATGGAAGTTTAATTGAGACATCTAAATCTGACTTCAGATAGATCCACCTATGCTTTCTATAGTTAAAAGTTAAACGTTTCCATTTTACAGGCTATAGCTTCTTCCGGATGTTGATGATTTAGGCCCGAACTATTCACGATCATCTGCTCTATACAGATACTTTTTTATTCGTACTTAACGTTTCTTAACGTTTCTAAAGAACTTAGTTTAAGAATTCGATTAATAGCTTTAACTATTAATCGAAAATTTTACTAATAAAAGGAAGAATTAATTAAATAATTTAATTTTAAAATATTTTATTACTATTTTATTTATAGATAAATGAATTTCTGATATGAAAGCTTCGTTTATATATTTAATAAATTAAATTTAAAAATTAGTTTGTGAAGAAAGCAGGTGATTTCGAAACCTTTATATTAGTTTAAATTTGAAAATTATTTAAATGGATTTATTGTGCATTGAATCAATATACAGTGAAACCTCCACTAACGGACACTCCCGAAAAGCGGACACCCCCCAATAACGGACAATTTTGCAATCCCCAGTCCCTTAATATAGACATTTCCATGTATTGACCTCCGATTAGCGGACACTCCCAATAACGGACAACATTTTACAGAAAATGAACGATCTTGTGTTGTTTTTCAAAAGCAATAGAATCAGGCTACAGTAATACGTAGCGTCCAGAGGAAATTTTGAAATTATGGATCACGAACTCCAACGAAAACTCCAAACACATCAAAGTTTGGAAACAGAGACAATTGCGATCGACTCTATGGTCTTCGATTGGTTTTGCGCTGCACGAGCAAAAAACATTCCCATTAGTGGCCATTTTTGCAAGAAAAGGCGTTGGAAGCAATGGGGACTCTGAAGGCCTTTCAATGTTAAACGATTTAAATATTCACATTGAGAAGCATGTTTTCAATGCAAAAAAGAAATGTCAAACTCTGTTAACTGATTACTTAGTTAATAAAATTAATTTTCTAATCCGTTTGTCTTACTTAAAATAATGACAAAATTAATATTGTAATTAATTTTGTCATTATTTTAAGTAAGACAAATGTATTAGCATTCATTTAAAAAGGAAAATAGTAAACAGTTTGCAATTGTTCATATTCTCTCATAGGGCAATGATAATTGTAGAAATTTAAGATTGTACGTAATTTTTCATTAAATGACATGCTATAAGCTAAAAAATGAAAAAAAGATAGTCCTCCCCAATAGCGGACACCTCCCAATAACGGACGAAACTTGCGGTCCCGTGACTGTCCGCTATTCGGAGGTTTCACTGTATTATCTTCAAATTTGAAATATATTATTTACAAAGTAATTAATGATAAGTTTTGGGGTTCCATCCTAAAATTTATTATATTATTAATATATATTTATGACGCTATTTACATTCACAATTTCCCATCGCTATTTGTTATGCATGGTAAGCAGATTTTCTCTTTCATTGTCCCTTAATGACCCTCTTCATGTAATCTTGTGATACCTTATTGCGCTTTTGTGTTCTGAACATTAATCTCACAGGACGTAAACCTTATTTCAAAATATGCATATGTAACTCTTCATCTTCCAACAGTCATATCATAACCTACATTCGTTCTTTTTTTTTATTCTTTTTCTTATTATTTAGAATTTAACAATTTTAAATATTTCGAATTTCACAATGTATCTCTTATCATGAACATTCAGAAAATAACAAATTACAAAACAGGTCATGGCAGAGCTACAAATAGTCGGATAAATTTCTTAGAATTTAATAAGACAAATCTTGTCTATTTGACACATAATCACCGATGGGTCCATCATGTTTGATAATGTAGGGGCAACTTTTCTTTGCCTTGTTTTATTAAACTTCTTTGAGTCGGCATACAACTTCTGATCAAGTTAGATACAGTGATACCTCGGTTCATGAACATAATCCGTTTCTTGACCCTGTTCGTGAACCGAAAAGTTCGTGATCCGAATCAATTTTTCCCATTGCAATTAATGTAAATCCAAATAAATACGTTTTTTGTCCTAGAAGTTTTTTTTTAACTTGTAACGGGTTTATGTGTGGAAATAATACAGAAAGAAAATAAATATAACAGTAATATTAGAAGAAAGCAGTTTAATTACCAAAATAAAACTAATTTACAGTAAAAAGTGTACAATTTACCTTTGTGGTTGATAATTGCTGGCACACGGGGATGGAGGAGGTGGAGAGGGGAGGAGGAAGATTACTCTTTCGAAGGAGAGGCAGTTGGTAATTGCATAAGATAACGATCCAGGGAAATTTGCCTTTTTCTTTGCTGGAGAATTTTGCGAAAATTGTCCATTACGCTCCATGCGTGCATGTTCGTGAACCGAAGCATCGTTCGTGAAGCGAAGCAAAATTTGTTCGCAAATGGTGTTCGTAGACCGGGAGTTCGTGATCCGAGGTATCACTCTTCTGTGTCAGTTGGAAACCACCATTCAAAAAAAAGAAAAAAAAGTACTTGAAGATCGTTTGCTTCATGACAATGCACGACCACGTATAGCTTAACAAAACTATGAATGAACTGTATCTACTCTGTGGAACGAATTCACCTCCTTGCAATTCGATTTTTAGTCCTTAGCGACTAGCTTCGGTTGACAAAAGTGAAGGAAGGATCATGTAGGCGGAAACACTTCTCAAGAGACTACATTGAATGAAAGAACTCGAAAGACTGTTCGCACCCTTTTTTAAAACGATCGGAAAGTAGGGCTTTGAAAAAATTATCTCAAATTGGCAAAAAAATACATTAATTTTAAACGTAGAAATAGAATAAGTTTTCTAAAAAATTCTAAGCAACTTTTGTATTTTCTTATTTGTGATTCAACAACTGCAGACTTTTTAGTATTTTCGAATGGCCCATATAATTTTACTTTTAAATTTTGATCTAAAAGTAAAAATGGTTTCTTTCCTAAAAACCTTTATTTGGCAAGAGTCTAATAGTTCTTTGCATAGTGTCTATGAGTCTCTATACGCAGATCACGTATCCTTTTGTCTCCTTCTTTAGCAATTCTAAAAGTTCCTGTCCTGTGACAATATATCACAAAAACAAAATTAACTGATTGATAAAAAACGCAAACAAAACACAATAAAAAAAAAATACAATATCTCTGTTATAAACTTTGAAGATGGACTGTTTGTTTAAGACATTACACAAAATAGTAAACTGCTGAAGGCCTTCGTAAAAAAAATAGTCCTTCTCAAGCTGCTTTATATTTTGTTCTTGTCGACAGTTGTCTATTTCATGGTATTCTTTAGGCATTTTTTTAGAAGCAATTCTTCATCCACTGCCTTCTCCGGTGAACTTCATTCTTGGAATTCCTAACAGCTCTTGTCATTTACAGTGAGAGTCCAGCAGTTCTTCAATCTGCCAGGTATTCTGCTTGACGTTGGGCGTCCAGTAACTTAAATGCTAGGAGTAAACAATATCGGTTTCAATTAATTGGAAGATGATACAGATTGAAGGGATGAGATATTATATATAAGTCACGTTCTTTCAATATCTGATAAATGTCGAAAATAGTGCTTTTTTTCTTTGAAGGCGAGTTCATCCTTCTAGATTTTTCTGAAGGTAAAACTTTAAAAGCACAAAGTAATCAAGTGGGTGTCATATTAATGATTGTATAATTTATCAAGATTAATCGAAAACAGGGTGTAGGTGACATTTTTCTTAAGATTATAAATGAAAGTAAATACATTTTCGCGTTATCTCCTCTGTTCTTCCATCCACACGAAGTCAGCTTCTAAATAATTAAATAACAAGGTGAGACAAAGTATTACTAGGTGCCTGTAATTTACGCGTTTTTTGAACTTTAATGACTTTGGCAAATTTATTGAGGCTGGCAATTGCCGGTACATGAATACCTTTTATTTATTTTCTTTGTTATGAATTTTTAGCGACCTATTTGGGAGCTACTGTGATAGCGACAGATTAATCTTCAAATCGGTAGCTATTGCGTTTGTCCTCTGCGTTCATCCGTGTCTGTCCATCCCTAATAACACCCGAACGGAATGTCGGATCGACAAACGGATTTCACCATCGTTTTCAGAGGCCCAAATACTGAAGGAATCGGGTATTTTCAACGGCCAACACCCCCTATGTTCATCGCAGTATTTGTTTATGAAATTACTTTTCGTATATTTATTATATGCGTTTGTATATTTATTAAAACATGAGAATGATCAAATTACATTTAAATTCTGGCTTTCAATAAAAAAACACTTTTATAAAGATTTTTAAAAAATTGAGTAAATGATTGCTTTTTTTTTCTAAGTGGAAAATAAGTTAGTTCATTAAACAACAATGGCTGAGACCAAATTGTTTACCAATCCTGGTAAACAATTTGATCTCACCTATTGATGTTTATTAGTAATTCAATGCACAGATTGAATTTTTTATGCAATAAAAAAATTCATTGAGGCCGACGGACTGCTGGCACATGAATTTTCTCACTAATATTTCATTACTGAGTTTTTTATTGTTTACTCATGCTTATGAGGCACCACTGCGATTCCGACGATTAAGTGAGCTCATTGTTTCAGAATAGGGTTTAGAAACATCAAACAACTTAAGAGAACAAAGAAGGCGCCAGGGAAGGAAGAAATCTTGATATAATCTTGTTCTCAGGGATAATGTGTATTGAATTTTACCTTCAATTAATACAATTCATTTCAAATAAATGAGAGAAGTTTCCAGAAGCTATTTTTGCTGGTCGATTATTATTTGTCTTGTCCTAATGATATCAGTGAATGCAATTTATTGCATCAACACTATTATTTCTCCGATCCATTGGCCACTCCATATCCGTTTTCCGGTCCAATTTCGTTTTCTTTATTTTTTTTCCTTCCTGGGTTCGATCCATTCGCTTTCTTCCGTTCTCTTCTCCATTTTCTCCTCCTTTGTTCTGCCGTCAGTTGTTTTTTCTTTTTGTCTTTTCGGAAAAACAAATTTCGGAATATTTAGTGGTTTCAATTTGTTGAATTTCTTTGCTTCTCTTTTTGTAGATTTTTTTTATTTTTCAAAGAAATAACAAAAGCAGCTTTCATTGGGAATAAATTAAAAGCACAAAAGGTTCTGATGTCAACATCATTAAAGAATTCCTAAATTTAAGATTACGAATATAGTTTATTTGGTTGTTTATTAAGTTAATTAATTAAAATTAACATATAAAAAAGGAAATTATTTATTTAATATCCGGGTAAATTGTGGCCTGCTTAAGCTGCTCTCACCTGAATATTTTATTTTAAATGTTTTTAAACGAAGATTTCTAGGGCGAAAGTTAATGGATGGAGCACCAGATGGCGCGAATGTGCGAAGAGAAGTCAGCGGAGAGGAAAAAGGAAAAAAGGAAAAGCGAGAACCAAAACGAACTGTTTGTGTAGACGTTGATTTGCTTCGTTGGATTTGTATTACCCTCACCCCCAACGCACACCCATCAGCCAAAGGGCTAATCATTATTAGCCTCAGAACAAACAAACCACGCACAGCAGAAACCACCTAATGAAAAGTACAGCTTTTTCATTAATCAAATAACAGCATTTAAGATATGAGGGGGCTAGAAATCAAAGGCAGCTAAATCCATTTTAATTATTCAATAAAAGAATAACCTGTCATTATAGGCGTTCAGTGTGCTATCCATTGAATTCTAATTTCTACTCTAAATATTTTGAAGATTTCTTCATACAACGTAACCACCTTAAAAAAAAAAAAAAATTTGTAAAATTTCAAAACATGGATTTGCTGCCTTTGATTCTAGCCCCCTCATATATTTTATGAAATATATTCAAATTTCTTTTGTTATTCATTACTTTTATATTGTATCAATGATATTTCCAAATAAGAAATAAAAGAAAGTTAATAATAAAAAAAGTTAAAAAATATTCTATTTTTTTATCTGCAGTGTTCCTTCAGCTTTTCAGAATGTAGAGATTATGCGTTTAGTTTAAAATTTCAATCACACTCTGACTGTTTCTTTGCTGTTTTTAATGTATCAATAACCTTTTTTGTTGGTAAATCACTTTAAAATGAATTTTATGGATGAAGCAAATGGGCAACTTAGATATCCCTGTTTCCAAAAGCTATTTCTTTTATTTTGATGAACGTATTTCTTTGTAGAATAAATAGTGTAGATTGTTTTGTTTATGGAATGTTGGAACTTATAGTAACAAATATTTGAATTATTCACATTGTGAAGATTCCTGTACTTAAAGAAAAGTTTCAACTGATAATAAATCAGAAATTCATAAATTAAGCTTCCGCACGATTGAAACTTTCCTGGAGGTCAATATTGTTATGCTGTGAAGTTCATCTCTTGAGGCGACTCTGTCGTGTAATTACGTGTCGTATGATCTTTTAGCAAAAACAAGTTGAAACAGTGTTTACCCTAGAAAACTTTCGCAAATTGTTCCCCTTTTGAAGATTTAAGCAGTAACCAGCGATGCTCAAGGGAATTTAAGAGATTTAGAAAAGTCTTAAAATCTCTTCACCTCTATGTTAACATAGATTTTCATCCAATTTTGGCAAAAGATTCTAGCATTTATTCATCGTAGGAATAAATTTTATAATATAGACTTGTTTTTGTGTATTTTTTTTTAGCTGTGATGCCCATTTGGGAGAAATAAGAAATAGTGTGGAGATCGTCAAGGTTACAAATTAAGAAAGGGATGGAAAAAGAAAATCAACAAAACTATTTTTGTTAATTATAAATTTTAATCATCATTTTGTAAGATATAATGCAAAGAATTTTCTATAACAATAAATCACCTTAAAGGGCGGTAATTTAGGGTGAAAGATAAAAAGAACGGAATAATTTTCTACGAATTGTTTCTTCAAGACAATTTTCTTTTTTCTACAAATACTTTTCTTCTATTACATATTTTAACTTTAATGATAATAGTAGTAATAATTTATTTAAATTAATTTTGTCAGGGATGAATACTTAAAGTGTGCTAGATGTGGAAACGAAATATCGCCGATATTGTATTTCTGTATTTATCCCTGTTAAAGACTCTTCTAATTGCTTGCTACTTTGTATGATTTCTAAAACAAAATGTTTCATGAAAAAGAGAATCGGCGCGTTAAAGCTGCATCCCGTAGGCGTTAATAGCCCATTTAAATGCCGGGATCTCAAAGAGTCTTTTTTGAGTCCTGTAAACAAACGTACAGATGGCGCAGCGATCAAATTCTTATTCTCCTTCCAAAATTCACAGCAGGGTGTACGTTGAGATAAAAGCAGTTAAGAGTTGGGAGCTGAGTCGCTGCGGTAGGAGATAACATGATATTTTCTATCTAAACATTTGTTAAAATGTGAATACCCTTCATTTCTTCATTATTAAAAATTAAAGTAAATTAATAAAATATAGTTCAATTAACAAGTTTAGCAGTAGTCTGCACAATAAATAAATAAAAAATCGGAACAGAAACTTTTCAAAAAAGCAAGACATGAATCATAAATTTCACCTTTTTATTGATTTATTTTCTATCTTATTTATTAGTATTTTCCAAAATCTCTCTGGGTTTAAATTGAAGAAAATAATTCTAAAATGATTTTTGTACCGTTGGAAAAAAAAAGTAATTTAAATTATTTTAATTATATACAGCATATATATTGTTATCATTTCATTACTGGTAGGGTCTGAAAATGGAAGAAACTAGCTTCTGGCCTGTTTTTTTATGGTTGAAATATCACCGTCTGTTTGTTAATTATCCTCATATTGGAAAAGAATTACAAATTTTATTTCTTTTATTTCTTTATATATTTATTGAACAGCTAAGATAAAAAAACCATCCCATTCCAAATTTGTGGTTAGTCTTATGTTTGACGGGATCTTTTTGTTGTCGAAGATTATGGATTGTATAATTGAAACTCCCATAATTTTCAGTCATCGAAAAAATGGAATTTTAAGTTAATTTGAACAGAAGAATTTTGTATTGCTGATGGCATAAAACTAGCCTCTCTCCAAACAGCGTCTCAACCTAAATGGACACGAAACGCCACTGTAATTTCAGTACTATTAGGGCAGTTAACTCGCAAAAATACACAAAAAATTACATTTTTTTATACATACTTTACACAAAAAGTTTACGTTGTTCTTTAATTTGAAGATTAAAAAGCCTGTATTTCATGCGATATAATGAGAAAGTAAAAAGCTTTTTACTAATTATTATTAATGAATTAAATTTCAATAACGAAATAACCTTTAAATGAACTAAATTAAATATAATATCATCCAGAAATCCTAGATATCATTTTAGAAAACAGTAAAGAGTAAAATGGAAAAGAAATGAAAACCAGGGAATCGAAATGCAAATGGTTATTTCGTGTGAAGTGTTATTATAATTTGAACATGTTGTCACGTTACTGCCCTCTTCGATCTGTTGACAGTAGAAAGATTACTTTTATCGCACAACCATTACTTGTGGCTTTCCCGTTTTATGTCCTAAAAACGTCCTATATAATTCAGCTTTCCAATAAAATTCTATTCTTAGATGCTAGCAAAAAAAAAAAAAAAATCTTTCAAAAAACAGAATTCAATATTTTTCGAAAAGGTCAAGGGAGAAAATAATTTGCCAGCATTTGTCGAAGTCAGATGAGATCAGTTGGTTATCCAAAGAGCATTCACTACGATATATATCTAGCAAATTTATCGAGTTTTCTACAACTCTTTCCAATTTAGTTGTGTATTACTAATTATTCAATTTATGTCACTGACAATGTAAATTAGAGGCCTAAAACTATTAAACAAAAGCATCATCCTTTGTTTAGAAAATCAAGTTCCTGCCTATTCATTATTCAATTCAAAATTTTTCACTATGGTCTAAGTGTGTCATCACAAACTACGTCACAGTTCAAACAACCTGTTGCTACCTTCCGTTGCTAGGGTTTTAGCATTGAAATTAGTTAAACTAAGCGGGTGTTTATTTTGGTTTTTCTTTGAGAGCTTCGTTCTGCACCCGATGTCGAAAGCTTGTGATTGGTTAACTCAAAAGCCACTCTCCAATAACAAAGGAAATGATATGATGTACTGAAACTCATTTCAGAAGTAGAATTATAGAAGAATAAATAATTTTATAACTGCGACGACACGCTTAAACGGTCCATTGTAAGCGCCGGATTAAAGCTAAGTCCACACTTGGAAACATTTTCAGGAAACATTGTTTGGAAATTGTTTGCAAACATGTTTTTTTTGTTTCCTTTTTGTTTTTGAAGATGTTTCGGAATTGTTTGCAAATTGTTTGTAAACAGTTTGCAAACAATTTGAAAACAACTCGGAAACACTTTACAAACAAATTCGTGTTTTTTTGAGAAAAAAACAGTGTTTCTTGTTTTCCATTTCAAATGGAAAACAAAAAACATTGTTTCTTGTTTCCCATTGGAAATTGCGAAACACGAAACAAAGTTTCCATGTCTGGACGTGTTTGCAAACACAGTTTGTAAAACATTTCCCTTCCCTGGACAGTAGCCATTCTTCCTTGGCTGTATGTGTTGTGTCAACATCTCTGCTCATTTCTCCTTTATTTTTATCTATGGGTCATTCCACGTCAAATCACCCGATGAGTGGAACCACACCATCACAGATTTTTATGAAAATTTATTTGCATATAAAGAGTCGTAAGATAAGACATTCTGCAAAATATGGTTTTTTTTTAGGTCAAATATTTGCCGAGATATGAATTTTTGAAGTTTTTTTTTTTTTTTTGCCACGCCCCTTTTTTTTACATATTTTCTTGAATATCTCTTCTCCTAATCAATCAAATGCAACCAAATTTGTTTTCCCCATGCATTTTTTTATTCTGAATCCAAAAATTTCAACGAAATTAGTATAGGACTAATAGTTTTGTAGTAATAGACAGCATGTAAGCATTTAGGAAAAAATTTAAATGGCCATGTGGGACAAGTTTGAAAATATGGGTTTTACCTGGGTTATTACCTGTTATAAGTGAGATTTACTGCTTATAGAGCTGTGACTAAAGCAAGGGATAACTTGAATTTACTAAATAAATATGCAGTGACAAAGTAATAGTTTTTGAATATTTCATTTACGCGATTCGAAAAGAGTACCAACTTTGCGATTTTTTTTTCTAAGCTCAGGAGCAAAATACCATCTTGATTTTTTTTTATCAGTTACTTTAGACCTTTTTTAGACTTGGGTTAAAATCTCAAATTTTTAAATGTTGTCCCATATGGCCATTTAAATTTTTTCCTAAATGCTTACATGCTGTCTATTACTACAAAACTATTAGTCCTAGACTAATTTCGTTGGAATTTTTGGATTCAGCATAAAAAAATACACGGGGAAAACAAATTTGGTTCCATTAGGAGATGAGATATTCAAGAAAATACGTCAAAAAAGGGGTCGTGGCACAAAAAAATAAACTTCAAAAATTCATATCTCGGCAAATATTTGATCTATTTTACAGAATGTCTTATCTTATGACTCTTCATATGCAAATAAATTTTCATAAAAATCTGTGATGGTGTGGTGAACTCATCGGGTGATTTGACGTGGAATGACCCCTATTCTTTTTTTTTATTATTGAATCCGTTTTCTTATATTGAAATGTGGACGCAGGAGAAGACCCTGCAGCTCATTGAGGAGTTTCAGTCTCGTAGAATACTTTGGGACATTACTTACTCGGAGCACAAAAATAGGATTAAGAAGCACGATGCTTTGAAGGAAATCGCCGAAATATTTTCACTCAAAACGTTGAAGGCTCTCCATGTCTAGTTTCATAGGGAGATATAAGCTATTAATACGTTTTCCTCGGCAAACATCTCTACCTCGACTGGCAGGTCTGTACGCAAAACATTGAAAAACAATGTTGTAGAAACATGTTTTTAAAAACATGTTTCCAATGTTTTCAAACGATTTGGAAACTGTTTTCAAACAGTTTGCAAACTGTTGGGAAACAAAGGAAACTGTTTGCAAACAATTTCCAGAAACATGTTTCCAAGTGTGGACTTAGCTTAAGGAGCAGGCTAAAGGGATGGCCGCCCGGGCGCTAGGCTTAAAGGGACGCCAAGTCAAAAAATTAATTTGATTAAAATATTATATTTATATTATTTTACTATCCTCGATTTGTCAATTTATTATTGTAAACGAGAAGTAAACTGTTTATGATGTTATATTAAAGACATCGCCGATGTCTTCTGCCCGGGGCGCGAAAATATCTTCGTCTATTCTATCTTACTATTGTAACTATACAGGGAGTCCTAAGAAGAGACGTGAATATTCAGAGAAGTCATAGTATCTGTTATTCTAAGAAAAAAAAAGAAGCTTATATGAATATGTGTCCTAAGCTAAACTGAATGTATAATATTTCGAATTTGGCGCGCAATACGTATAATACTCCATTGTCTGAAGCGCTTGGATTGATGGACTGTGGACTGTTTTGTTGGCGTTGGAAGTTTTCTAAATTTATTGTAAACTATAACAAATTTATCATTTGAACAATAACTATTAGAAACACTACCTATTTAACTACTCTTTCTTATCAGTAATAGTTCTATCTTGAAAAATAATAGGAATTGGACACATTCTCATGTAAAACCTGTTTTTTAGAACGAAAGATACTACGACCTCTGAGAATACTGACTTTCCTCCTGATACACTCTGTTTATATTTTACCACAAAGTAAAATGTACTGTGTTATCGAATCAAGGCAGTTTATAATCAATGTAGAAGACTTAATCAGAATGAGAATATCCAGTTATTCTATTTAAAGACAATTTATTGCCTTTGCGTATTTCAATAGTCACTTACTGGGTTGATTGATCAATTCTCGGTTCACTATTTCAACCGGAAAATTAGATCAATTTATAAGCTCCAAATTTTCTCTTCTCCTTTTCGGTGACAGAAGTCGAAAAAAAACGCCTTGCACTTGATTATGGAAGAAATCCTAATTTCTATTCTTTTGAAGTAACGTCGTCCTTCTAATAACTACTTTCTCCAATTCATAAATCAAGATAATCGCTAAATCGAAATCTAAATCAAGATAATCGCTAAATTAGATGATCTGCTAACGAAAACCAAGAAGTACTCATTTACGTCGAGCAATAAGAAGGAATGGTCTTGAATTAATGTCTACACATTAATAAGCTAAGAGAAGAAATTTGACTTCCAGTAAATGAGGCCAGTCATCAGCAGATGAGGAAAGGGTGCCAAAAGTAAGACAAATGTTTTCTGAACCTTAACATGCATTTGTTCAGTTCCTGAAATAAAAAAACTTTTGATGACGTAATTTCCTTATAGATTGATGTTTCCAGGTTAGTAACAGCGCCATCTATTGCTAAAATCCGTAACTGAATCTTATAAACATTACGAAAAGATTCTGGTTTTTGTATTTTCTACAGTTACGACTACATAATAATAATTAAAATTGAAATAATTAAAAACGTCCCACATTATTCCTCTTGCTTGGCTAGCAAAGTTTGTCCTTTCTTGGTCACGCTTATGCGATCACAAAACGTCGCCGTCTTGGACTGACTGCTCGGAGTTCAAGTTGATGACGTCATGACTGGTGACGTTTGTTCCAGATAAAATCGATCGCTACGTAATGACCATGCACGGCAAACCTTTTTTTTTTTTTTTTTTTGCAAAATACTATAGGTCGCTTTCTTAATTGATAAACATTTATTAGGAAATAGTGAGCTGACACCGTCTATCGAAGTAAGTAGAAATTTACAAAATATGTCATTACGAGATAACCTAAAAAAGATTTACGGAAATTTATGATGGTATAAAAAAAATTGAACTTACAGCCCTTTACTTTCATCTAGTTTCAATAAAAAATTTGGGATGGTCATTAAATTTCAAGCATCAGCCAGTGAAGTTGCAAATGCGGGATGAGATAATGTTATCAAGTTGGAGAAAGAACTTGATAATAAGTTCTTTTGTTACTGTGTCGAAAATTTGAGCGAATCAATGCCAAGATCTGATGGATAAAAACACAAAGACCAAAAGCTTCTGGAAAACACTAGATATTGATGCGTGGCTCAAGTTATACGTCAAGGGATTAAGGGGCTTCTATAAGCATCGTGGGATTAAGATAGTTCCTGGAATTGAGGTCTCACCTGATTGGTCCTCCAGCACAGGCGGACCTGGATGAGATGGATATTGCTCTGAGAATCCGCCGCCTTTGTATATATACTTTTGTTTTTGTAAATAAAGTTCGATGTGTTACCTATTTAACAGTGTCCACTCCCCTTATTCATCACCCGAAGAACCACACAACAATATTTTGTAAAAAATTGCTATCAGTACAAAAAAAAAATCTAATCCTTCTTAAAAAAATGAAAATGTATATTATGAAAAAAAAAAATATTGTACTTTTTATAAAATTAATATGAGACTGAGGAAACTTTATATTTGGTTATTATTTTATGACTAGCATTTACAGCCGTCACCAATGACGGGATGACTATATGACAGCTTTTATTGTAAATAGAAATTTGTCAGTCAGATATATGATGGATAGAAAATTAAAATGAATGCATTGCTAGGAACATAAATGAATTTGTTTATTGGAAGGCTTGATTATAAACTGAAAATTCGAGCATCATTTAGCAAATGACTTGACTGTCGGGTTTTTTTTTTTTTTTTTTGATAAGTACTTTGATGTTGTCTCTGTTTCGACAATGCAACATAAAGCTGGTCATGTGAAAACACCGTCTCGCTCAAAAACCCACGATTGCGAATGCGGGTATTGTTGCGTTACACACAGCTAGAGCTGCTCTGTAGAACATGTGAGATTTGCAGGGCAGCTCTCCTGCGTTATATACGGACGGACACATAGAACTGGAAAGCTATTATTACGAAATATAAGAGATAAGGCTTTAATATATTTAGCAATTAATTTCAATCGCGTAAAATAAACACATTTATTTTATTTTTTGTTTTCTCAGTTGATTTTGCTTTTTTTTAGCTCAGTTCATTTACTTTTTGTAGCATATATCTTACGTTTACTTACATATAAAAATATAGCTTTTTATTTGATTCATTTGTGAAATTTATTTCAGTTTATATAGATCTATGTTTTGTAACAGAATTTGCTTACCTTCATCTTTTGCCATTTAATTATTAGTTACAAATTAATATTTCCTCT
>JAFIDM010000001.1:106363598-106377959 GCA_023159025.1 Thereuonema tuberculata
TTGAAATTTAAATTTTAATCTAGTAAGCTAAAATTAATGAGTTATTTTCTTTTTTCTCTGGCTCTTCTCTCATTGCGCCACACACACACACACAAAGGGAGTGATAAGAAACAATAATTTGAATGTAGTCCCCGTGGCCTAATGGATAAGACGGCTGACTTCGGATCAAAATATTGCAGGTTCGATTCCCGTCGCGAACGTTTCATTATAGTAATTTTTTTACAGGAAATTAACAATTTCGCCGGACAGACAGAGAAATAAAAAGATTTTAGTAATGTAGATTATATAAATTAATGTATTTTTTTCCTATAGAATTCTTTGCACTCTTCAACATTTGTAATACTCTGTTCGCTTATGTTAAGATAAATATTTTTATGCCTAAAATAAAGATGTGTCCATGTAGCTAATCAAGATCCTGATTACGGTGTCATTTACAGTTCGTCTAACTTAGGAAGGCAGTCCCCTCAGGCGTTGGAACTGAGAACTTGAAAAAATAGGGGTAAAAGGGTATCAGGGTATTGTTGTGAATTAAAAAAAGGTCTTATGTGATCCTTTTTTTAGTATATTTTAGAGAATTCAGCTGTTCGGAAATGTATTTACTTAAAGCCGATAATAACGAGGTGAAGTCCTGCAAACACTGTTGTAATTTTTCCTCCCCACCGCCATTTACTTTATACCTTTTACCCCAATTTTTTCAAGTTCTCAGTCCCAACGCCTGAAGGGACTGCCTTCCTAAGTTAGAGGAACTGTAAGTAGGCTTTGTTTTGCCTGCTTAATGTATTAGATTCAAATATTTCGACTTTAAATATTTTCTCTTTGGTTGTATTAGCTTCTTGTCTCTTCTCGACGTTTTGAAATACTTTTTTGACAAATACTTTTTTGATCAATCATAAGTCAATTTTCTTTATAAATATTAAATTTTATGCCCTTTTTAAGAGTTGGCTTCTTTTTTACTTCCGATCCCCGTGAGTTTCACGATTACATTAGCAATTCGTTGTTTCATTTCGGCAAACTGAGCAAAGCTATTTTTTTTTCTCTCTTCTCTATTTCCTTTCCAATTCTTTTTTTTTTCCTTGCCAGCACTTACAGTGTAATTAGCAACTATTTCAAAAAGGAAATTGCTTTTAAAAAAGTTGGAATATTTTCAATTTCTTGAATTTAATCAAATACTTTCTTTATAAATTTACTTCTTTGTTCAGCTTTAAAATAGCTTTCATGAGGTATTCGTTAAAACAGTGAACCTGATGATGCAGGTTTTAGCATAAGCTTTTGTTGTTTGATTTTGAAAGCAAAAACAACAAAGTTTTTTACCACATCGTCAGCATGAATCTATATAGCGTGAATGCAGAGCCGCCCTTAAGCAGGGCGCACACGATGCAGCTTTTGCTGTGCAACTCGTTGCAATTAAGTTGCACAAAAAAGGTTGCAAACGACAGTCAGGGCGCACACGATGCAACATTCTTTGCGCCGCCGTTCGGACCAGCTGGCAATCCCATAATTCATTGCGAACACGGCTTCCGAGGTGAAAAATTCAAAAAAATCTAGGTTTTTCAAACGCTCTGATACATTCTGCCGCAATATTCTGATATTTATTGTGCATTCGCTAATCGCCCATCTCAAGCGAAGGAAATCTGTTTCGACGCCATGTTTCCCGCTTGGGCCGACGTCACGATTGACGTATTCCAACGCTACACTGTGATTGGGTAATTCCATGCAGCTTCCTTGCAGCTTGCGGAGTTGCACCGAGCAGATATCCTCGCCTTTGCAGCTTTTTCTCCATGCAACTCCGGTTGCAACTTTGCCCATGCAGCTCCAAAAACGCTCTAGGCCAAAAGTTGCACATGCAACTCGGCCCAAAGCTGCATCGTGTGCGGCCTGCTTTAGGGCCAGGCGAGCGCAAACCTTGACTAAGGCCTGCATTTTTTGGGACTTCGAGCTACATAAAAAAAAAAAAAAAAAGAATAGAATTAGCAAAAAAATGCACAAAAATAGAATATAATTACAGAAAAAGTCCTAATTAATATAAATCTACATTGATAAATAGCATTTTTATCAAAGTATCAGTAATTTAAAATGACAAATTAAAAAAAATGTCGATTCTAGAAAATTAGGAATCGCAATGTATTCTAGTAAGAGCCCCGCGAAGTTAATTTGCCGGGACCTCGCAAACGCTAGAGGAGGCTCAACATACATGGTTATTTATTTACTTACTCCATGATCCTCTGAAAGCCTTGGTCTCTTTAATAATATTTGTCCATTCCTTTCTGTCTGCACCTTTTCACTTAAGCCGCCAGATCCTTTCCATTATCTAGCCATCTTAATCGTGTTTTCTCCTTCTTTCTGGCTTTTTTTTCAAAACTTTATTAATTAGGCTTCCTTCATCCATCCTTATTACGTATCCTAGCCATTGCAATCCTATCCTGTTCATTTTCTTTCACTATCTGCTGCTATATCCAAATCTTAAGTCTTTAAGTCGTGGTCAATCCTGATTCTCCAATAGCTTCTTTGCAATGGGTCCGTATAAGCTTCCAATACTTTTTTCTTTTCTTTCGTAAGAATTCAACTTTATCTTATCTCTTTTTGCCCTGTCTCACTCCCATAAATCACAATTAGTTTTATTATTGTTTTGTATATTTTCATTTTGACAGTTTACTAATTGCTCTGGTCTTAACCATGTCTTAAACTACAAAGTTGCATCTGTTACAGCAGCAATTCTTGTATTTCTTTACCTCATACTCCATTTTTTCAGTTTATCAAGGATCCTAAATATTTAAAGCCTATCACTTTCTCAAAACATATACTCCATATTACTAATATTATCCTAAGTTTAACTTTACGCTTTGAATTCTCGAATGCAGTTTTCATTAGATTTGTAAGTTTAAATATTAATAATTCATAAATATAGCTCCTATTCACAGTCATAAATTTGTCTTAAAACTATAAACTCTACATGTAATTCAATTCGTAACATATTAACTTAGTAAGTCACTGCAAAACTCTGGTTTTCCCTATCCATCTTCTCTTTTCCTATAAATTTCTTGGATTGCTGCAATGTCAATATTGTAGTCCGTTAATTCCATCTTTAACTATTTAAGTTTCTTCCTCTGTATAAACTGGAGATATTTCAACTAGCATTAAATCTTCTACCAAATATCCAACTGCAAATGCTGTAAGTTTTTGAAACAACAAATGAATGGCTGTGAATGAATTCATTAAAGCAGCATTGATTTCATGATGGTACACTATTTTATGAAATACACCAGATGATTTTTAGAAACTAGGTTAAACTTTTTTTGTTTACTTATTCCTTAATATCCAAAGACGAAGAGGAAGAAGAAGCAACAGCTCTTCTTATAAAACGAATTAATTATAATGGAATTAGATCAATAATTAAAAATTATAAACGTACATGAGTGATTCGAAATTAACTCGTACTGTTGAATTATCTTATATAATAAAAGCGTTATTCTATCTGTCATTCTGTCGTAAGACTTTACGTTTCTCCAATTTTTTGACCAAACTATGAGAGATAGATTCGTCATGCAAATGGATAAAATGTACAGCTTTTTAAGACAAACAAAATGCTACAAAAATCTTTCGAAAAAGTTTTTGGTTTCCAAGAAGGCGCCTTTTAAAGAGTAAAATTTTGACTTTTTCTCAATTTAAACGAAAAGTATAAAAGAATTGAGTAAGCAAACGAAGGCACAATGCTAAGTTGGAAGAGAACATTTTATTGAGAAAATGTTGGTATTTCAAAGTTCTATCGAACGATATATCAGTCATCCCATACGTTTCTGCGTTTGGAAGATACATGCAAAAATGAAGTGTTTGGCGACAACCCCCCCCCCCCTTATGTGAGCGCCATCCCGCAATACACCTTAAGGCCGTTTAACACTTACCATTTCACATGCCATAACCTCGCCATAATGGTCGCAATCACCTCAAAATGAGAGATGGCGAGGACATTGCCGCACTTGGAGCATGTTCTAATTCGAAGAGATGGCGAGCCATCATGGCGAGCCATCGACACTAGCGCTCCTGGTGCCGAATTGTAGAACTTGAAGTCCAATCGATTTGTAGCTATTTATTCGAAATTACCGATTACAAAAATGATTTTCACGATCGGAGGGCATCTTTTTCTTATGTTTTCGTGGATGCTTTCAGAAAACGTTACATTAGTAATCAAAATCATTACAGAATTTCGGTTTGAAAATTTGAATCGGCGAGTGAGCGGAATCTCGAAAACATATAGTCGTTGATCGAGATTTAACGAATCGAAATGAATTATTTATCGAAACTGATAACATTGAAAGACAAAACGATGAAAAAAAAAAAGAATATTTCCTATTTTATTTAATTAAAAACATTCTTTCATCTATTCGATGCATTGACTAAATGATTTTTATATAAATCAATGCTATTTTTTTCGTAAATAAACCGTAGGCATGATGACAATTGAGAAGTGTAAATTTTCCGTGTGATGGAAGGCGATATGGTAAGTGTAAAACGATACACTAATCACTCGCAATCTACCCTGACATTGCCTGCGTTATGGCCTGCATTATGGCGTGTGAAATGGTAAATGTAAAACGGCCTTATTAGTTAAGCGGAGAAGGCCACCTACGTTAAACGGGCTGGGAAGTCATATATTCTCCGATCTCGATATTAATTTGCTAAATAAATAAAAAAAAAAAATTAAATGCTCTATATGCAAGGGTTCCGAAGCGAAGCGACGGTACCCGGCTATTATTACCCGACTGTTTATATTGAGAAAATGTTGTATTTGAAAGTTCTATCGAACGATATAGCAGTCATTCCCAAACGTTTCTGTGCAAAATGCGAAACATTTCATGTTGGCTATTGTGAGAAGTTTGTGAAGGCACGTAAGAATGAAAATTCCTAAATCATAAAATTTTAGTGCATCAATCAGCGATGATGATGCATTTTTTTTGATAAACCCCCCACCCCACCCAGAAATAAATAAAGATAAAGACAAGAAAAACAGAAACAAATAATGAAAAAACGAGAAGAAAACTTTTATTAAAGCAATGATGTGTCTGTATCTTATTCTTTTGGAAAGTGATCATTCAAAAAACTTATTTTTAAATAGGCCTACATCTGAATGGACTTTTTACAACATCTTTAGCCCCCCTCCTTCCCGACAGTATATAAGCAGCGCGAGAAGGCGGGCCAACTCATTATAGGCTATATAATATCACGCTACGACCAATAGGAGCGGAGCAGCAAACATAAACGTCAACCAATCTGACAAAACTGACCTTGAAGTGTGTGGCGCCAACCCGCAATACACCTGAGTTAAGCGGAGAAGTCCACAACGGGCTGGGAAGTCGTATATTCTCCGATCTCGATATTAATTTGCTAAATAAATAAAGTTGTTTTTTTTTTTAATGCTATACATGCAAAGGTACCCGGCTTAACAATAAGCCACTCCAATGTGAATTATTACATTGCTATTTTTTTTAATTGGTGTTAAAAATATCCAACTGCTTCGTTCCTATTAAATCAAAGAAGAACTAACAGCGAACTAGAGATAGATTGTGAGCTCGTAACTTTATGGATAAACAGAAAATGTATGTCGTCACTTCCAGATTTATTAATGCGTAAAATATTCTTGAACTTTTGCTTCCCCTGTAAAGTTCATACAATGCAGCTATTTGTTGCTGAAGAATTAATTATTTATTCATCTTTATAATTTTTCATATTCTGATAGTCTATAACTATATCAAAGAAATAGTATCTAAATCTTAGTATATAAAAATGAATGTTTCTTTGTTTGTCCCGTATGCGCTCCTATACCATTCATCAGATTGCGAAGAAACTTTGGTTAGTTGTTGTGCGCACGCCCGCGAAGGTTTCTGAATTAGTAGAACCATTTTACAATATCTGGTGCATGAGGCGTTTCAACAAATGAGTGTATTTCCGGTTTCAACGTTTGCAGTTTCCGGTGCGACTCGCATTTACAATGACCATCAACAAAGCACAGGGACAATCGCTACAAGTATGTGGACTAGATTTGGAAAACCCATGCTTCAGACATGGACAGTTGTTATGTGGCCTCCTCACGCGTCGGAAAACCTTCTGATTTATTCGTGTATGCACCAGACGGAAAAACAAAAAATAGTGTGTATTGAAAAGCACTTCAATAAACAGAATTAAAACACAAACTTTCTTTGAGTGGCATTGCAACGCATGCCGGGTACAGCTAGTTTTCTAATAAAAAAATCTTTAAGGTCACAGTCATTTGAGATCATATTTTAAAAAATGCAGAATCTATCGATTTTCTTTAGTTCAATTACAGTATTTTTCTCGTTATGATAAGCATTAAGATTCTAAGAATAGCAAAATGAAAATTACGAATTCGTCTTCTTCAGAAGAAAATAATAGACGTATATGGAAAGTTTAGGCTTTTTCCTGATTGCTTTTTTTAATTCTTAATACACTTTTCCACAAAATTCAGGATTTATACTGTAGTTATTCCTATCTGATGAACTTTGATTAAATATTCAATATTTTAGAAAGTGTTTTTGTGTTTAAATTAATTACTATGTGAAAATATTTTCATTATTATCAGTAGCAGTAGTAAGAAACCTTGTGGAGTTGCTAAGAAAAATACAAAAGAATTCACCTTGAACTGAAACTAATTTCCAAAACTGTCTAATTACAGAATCATTTTTTTAGTTATCTTTTTCTTAATGAATTCTAAATAAAAAAAAAAAATTGAATCGCTCAGAAAATTCAATCTTATATTAAAAAATGTACACCCTCCCTCCAAAAAAATGAATGTTCACGATGACTATTTAATAAGGTTTCACAATATTCATTTTATTAGTTGTTTTTAAGAAATTAATTAACTTGGCAAATTAATATTAAAAAAAGCATTGAAAAGTTTTTAATAAACAAGACGCGAAAAAAACCAGACAATCCTAAAGCCCTATTATTACCAAAGTAGCGACAACTGCCATTTTGGAGTCAACCGTTCTGTTGCTGCAATGTTGTACATTGCAATTCTTATTATTTTAATGGTAGTTTCCAGCAGAAAATTAAAGTGTCTGTGATAAAAAGACCATTTGAACAAAACTTACCTTTGTCAATGTTTCTTTTTATTATTTTTTTTTAAAGTTATTACGTTTTATTTACTTTTTAAAATCATATCGTTCGGAGAACAGCTTTTGCATTTAAAATGCATTTAGATTGAATTCAAATTAATGTGTGGGTGATTTATTAGTAATAATATATTTACATCAAAAATTATCATGAAATACAGAAAAGGGCGATATTATAATACTATTAAAAGAAAGAAAAAACAAAAGTTACAGACTCCAAGAAATAAAAAAATTGATAAACTGAGAAGGAAGATAAAACATTATATCAAAATAAAATTACATACAAAGCAAACAAGACTCTCACACATAGTAAAAATAAGGATTTGTAAAATTTACAACATAATTTTCTCGTAATGGTAATATAGGGCTTTAGACAATCCCCGAAAACAGCGCCATCTATTATCGAAATTTCGTACTGATCATTGATGGCCTCACGGCTTCGATTAATTCCTAAACTGAAACTTTCAGTTAATCAGTTTACAGGCAATTTACCAATCTTAGTGTTCTGTGATAATTTTTAAATGAAAATTAATATCTTCTGTGTTTATTTTCTCTCATGTAAAGCTTCGTATTAAGTCGTCTAAATCTTTCAAAAAAAAAATATTAAATGGAAAGAATTAACACTATCTAGCAGATTGAAAAACAAGATGGTAAGATGGTAAAACATTTGAAAATCTCTTTCATTATATCTCGTCAAAAAAAATGTTCAAACATTTGAATTTTTTTAATAATGTTCCCCAAAAAATATATCGACCCATTCTCTTTCATGTTAAGATGTCCAATATTTTAGAGAATATGACAACATATTTGTAATATTTTAATATGACTGCTTCTTAGTTCGACTGAAAGTATTATATCAAGTATTACATCAAGCAACGACTTGGATACTAGATAAAACATTAAAATATTTTTAACAAGATGTTAACTTTTAACATTTTTTTCCAAGGTAGGTCTATATTATCTTTGAGCTTGAATTTAAATATTACTTTCTTAAGATAGTTTTTATCAAATATTTAGAACACCTTGTTTTTTCTCCTACTGTTTTTTTATTCATTTAATTTTCATAATTTTAGGTGTATTGGAAAAAGAAATACATAAAAGAAATAAAAGGTTTGAAGTCGCCTGCAGTTGCTTGGGTCAGGACCTTAAATGAAAATCTTAAAAACATCCATTGTGAAAAGGCTATTCAAAATGAAAAAATACACTGTTATTAATAATAAAGAAGTTTGGATAACTTCTCAGTCCTCCAGCTTAAACTTATTGATCGTGAAATGTTGACAAAATTCAGGGAATACAAATGTCAAAGTAAAGAATATACAGGAAACACTGTCACAGTCTAGTTATGTATCGTCAGCAATTTAGGTTATCTTAAAGTATTGTTGAAACTCAATAATATTCTTACTAATAAATATTAATGCTATCTTCGTGTTGATTTCCAGACAAATTTTCAATAAATATTCGAATTCATTAGTAACGATTTTCTGTCTTTATGTTTTTTTAATAGCAGGTCAATATTTGGTAATTCCTTCATTCGTTCCGTAGAACTGACAACTATCTGAAATCATTTGAATTACTTGCCTTTTATTTTATTTTCGATTCAAGATTCCTTTTGTTTGTTGTGATGTTAAAGCCTTCTTTTTCTTTTATCTAGAAAATTCCACAATGTCTTAATGGAGAGCGACTGTTAGCCATTCTCTAATAACTACTACTATTTCTAACTGGTAATAAAGCGATGATAGGCTAAAGTCCACACGGAGGGACGAAGTAAAAAAAAAAAAAAAGTAAAACTCGGAGAGAGAATTAGCCTTTTTTTTTTTCATGATAAAAGCGTTTAAATGCACGGGACTATGGAAAATGGCTAATTTTTAATGAAGACTTTTGAAAATCCAAATACACTCTGATAACAACACGAAGTGGGAGGTACTTTGATGTAAGTCCCATACACTGCGGCCTCAAAAGGCCTATTGTGTATCCCAGGGCCGTCGCGTGTTTTGTTGGCGCCCGGGGCAAGATTTCGTCAGGCGCCCTACACTTGATATTTGCGCCCCCCCCCCCCACCCTCCCCCAAAAATCAAAACAAAAAAAAAAAAAAAAAAACGGAATTTCCAAATTTTTTTTTATTTTTGCCGTGCCGCGGCGCCCCCTTTGGCCTCGCGGCGTCCAGGAATTTTCAATTCAACAACCAAAAAAAAACGGAATTTCCAATTCAACAACCAAAAAAACAAAAACGGAATTTCCACATTTTTTTTATTTTTGCCGTGCCGCGGCGCCCCCCTGGCCGCAGCGCCCAGGGCGATCGCCCCGCCCACGCGACGGCCCTGTCTTTTAATTCTGCATAAGTCTCAAGATTTTACCAATCTGTAGTGTTTTATGTAAGGGTATTGACAAATAATTTGAAGGATTGGGAAACCCACTCCTATCAAGTTGTGTCTGGTGAACGCCTCGCACTCACAAAGGATGTGTAATGCTGTTGCGTCAACTTGTCCACATCTTCTGCAAGTAGGATTTGAAACTATCTTTATATTAAAAAGGTGTTTCATTAGGTAGCAGTGACCTGTAAAATTCTAGTCTAGTATGTCCTGTCAGAATTCTAGCCTGGTTCTTATTTAAATTAATAGGTTCCCTGGCTCTTTTCCTTAAGGCTCTTTAAATACACTCTGATAGTAGGTGAGGCAACTTCCTTTCAAAAGAAAATGGCGAACATACCACTTCCGCTAATTCAAACAATGTCTCCCTATTAAAAATGGAATAAATAAAACAAAAGTTTAAAGATTCAAATTTAATTGTGTATGTATTATATAAACCAAATGAATATTATGAGCTTGAAATTTCGAAAAAAAAAATCAATACGTAGAACAAATATCCATTAATTAAAAAGGGTATTTTAATTCCAAAGAACAAAAAAGAAAAACACAACGCAGTTTCCTAAAAATTTAAAAGAAGAAAGACAGGAGGGAGAAAAAAAAAAGTGAAAGACATTAGAGAAAGAAATTTAATTTAAAGCAAACGGAAGATATAGAATTACTTGACGAACCATATTAATATTCGGAGCAGGTCCTGTCAATCTTTTTTTTTTTTAACATAAAATGAAAAACAGTTGAAGATAGATGGAATTTTCATTTACTTTCCTTCCGAATGACAGTTGAACAAAGCAATTCTTTTATAACAAGAAAATCACTTAAGGAAACGATATTTGAAAACAAGGATTATTTGCATTGGATGATGGATGGCATCTTTTTTTTTCCCAGAATTCCATCATCCTATACCTACTTAGTATTTGACTATGACGTTTCATATGCAAACAATTAGCTCTAGGCGAAGTTTATAGTTCCTGGAATTGGAATAAACCTAATCAACATCATGATCTTTTTTCTTCTTCTTCAAAATATCAGATTTCTTCAATGATTGCTTTTTCCTAGCTCTACTTGACATATTTCCTAGACTGGAATTTTCCCGCTCGAAGGTAGGAATGGCGTGTATTTATTATTGTCTGGTCTGAACACACACGAAGGTTGTAGCTGCTTCTCCCCACTTAAGACAAGATCCCATTTGACTTTGAAGATGAGGCGGCCACCAACTGACTTCTTTGCTTTTACGACTCACGTTGTAATTGTTTCGAATAAAAAAGTAATTAGTATTTCGAATTACGTGCTAGTGTGCACTTACCATATGCTCACATTTAAAAGACAGCACGTTTCAGCTGTTTGAAAGCTGCGCGACCCTCAATTACTGAACAGACAAGAAAGCCTTTACAAATGCGTAAGTGATTTTGTTAATCTGGCAAGGGATAAGACAAACAGAGGAAACGGGAAAGACTAACAGGTCAGAACATAAAGCTGAATTTCCTAGATTTGAGACGTTAGAGCGTAAGTGACACCGGGGTCAAATTTAGAAAAAAAAAATAACGAGAATATTTTGAAATAATTCATCATTTTATAAACCTACGAAGAGTCTTCAATATTGTGGTGAATTCGTAAAGAGACAGAATTTAAGATTCAAGATATAATGGACAGCCAAGCCTTATTATTTAGTTCATTTTCTCAAAGGAAGACGTTCTATTACTTCCGGTGTTATTGTTTTGACTTATGAACAGGATAGTTCAATGGATCTAATTTGCGAAGTTTCTTAGGTGCCAGGTTTCAATTTCAATGTTTGTTTTTGTTTTGTTTTTAATAAAATATTGATATATTTATTTCTTGTAAATATTTTTTTTATTTATTATTCAATACCTGGAAGGCCGAGCTTTGCTCGTTAAAATAAAACGAAAATAACGTACGAACACTGTTAGACAATCACCTGGTTATTCGGAGAAATGGGCAGTTCCAAAACGAATACACGCGACGTAGAAAGGAAAAAGTTTTAAGAATTATTATTAAGTCAAATTATTATTTTATTTCAGGTAAAAATGAAATTGTTATTTTATTACATGTAAAAACGCACAGAACATGAATTTATTAAGAATAAATAAAACGAAATAAAGTAAGAACATTGTAAAGAATAACAGGTCCCAGGTCAATCCTTTACCCCCTAAATGAATTTTCCCGAATTCGAGACCTAGCTAGCTAAATCGCTTTCTCGCACCATTTCATTAAAGAATTTATCGCTTTGTAGTATTTGATTTGATTTGATGATATCGAGATCTTGGGAAGACAAAAACTCAGTTAATAGCTATCTCAACCATAGGGAAGTATTAAGAATAATCTTGGTTTGGAAATGGAGGGAAAATCTTGAGGAACGGCCGTAGCTAAAGCAAAACTTTGAGGACTTTACTGTTTATCATAATAACTAGTTTATTGTAGAATTTTTTTTTATTAGAATTATTAATTCTGTTATTAAAGGTATTATTTTAAATTTCTTTCCTATTTTTAATATGAATTTAAACTGACATCATTGAGTTATTTTTTTCTTTAGATCCATCTTTCACTGCGTTAGGAGCCTAAGTAACGAGGTCCAAGTTTCAACCAAAATACCTAAATACTAATCAACGAGGTAATTAAAAGACAAAAGACATTCACTTGTATTCTAGTGGAGAATTTGATCTCAAACACGTAGGTGAGCGAAGCTCTATATAAATCTTCTTGACTGCCCGGGTGGCGCATCATCTTAACGAAAACCTTCTTAGTTGAGGTTTCATCTCTAGCTGTCAGAGACATCTTCAGAGCACGAGATCTGCTACTCAAGTGGCCTCCTTTCTTCTCGGTCTCGGTAAATATCTCTAGAACTTCTGGCTAGGACATGTAGGAACTTGCCGTGCCTGAGGGTTTCTGGGTAATATTCTAGACTTCTCTTCAACTCTGCATCACCAAGAAATCCTTGGAAGAAACATGCAGATTATTCCCTTCGTGTTCGAGGAATAAATAGTACAAGTTTAAAATGATGGATAAGATTTTCAAATCTAAAAGGCCTATATGCCGATTTTATTATTATTTATTATTTTATTTTATTTGTTGGTTGGTTCTTTATGCATTCAGACACAAGAGGAGCTACAACAGCCAAACTTAGCACATTCCTTCTTCTCCCCCTACATTAAAAAAAATAAAAAAAAGTATAGAAAAATTTTCAAATTTATACAACTTTCCATGTTAAAGCAAAACGGAAAGTAAAGAGAATATATTATTTTTGTTTTTATTTTATAAAATATTTTTTTTAAATCATATTTACTTTTTATAAGGCTTCTCATATTTCTAAAATAAATACTGTATATACAATCATCTTAGTACCTCAACTAAGTGAAATTTCGAACATTTTAGGCCAGCCTAAAAATTACAAAGAATATTGTAAGAGTATTACATTCCTTTATATAAAGAATGAAAGAAGAATAAGAATAGATAAGTTTTACAAGGCAATTTTGTTAAGGCGAAATACATATTACCCCTTTGTCTTCTGCTAACCTGTGCCTTCTATGCTATTCACCCTCATCACAATTTATGGGTTCGATGTTGTTAATTTGTATTTTTTTAAACATAAATATGAGAACTCCTTGTCCATTCTCAATTTCCCAAATACACTTATGTCTGCTTTACACGCTCTTGAAAACTTGCCTCAAACCGGCAAGTGACTCGAAAAACCCTCACTTGCTCGAAAAATCTGCCACTTCCTCTAAATAAAACTAGTTCTAAATGTCTAGTTCAGACATTGACAACAGAACTAAAGCAGAAAAGCCAACTTCTTCATCGTTTCCCCGCCATGCTGTTTTTAATCGCGGTATCAACGAGATCAAAACGAGAATTGCCACATCAAGTTCTCTTCCCGTGTAAAGCGATACCAAAATCGGCCAGTCTCAACTGGCATGACAACGTGCAAATTTTCGAGAGCATTTAAAGCTACAATTAAAGTAGGACAACTGAACGATTAACTAATTTGAAAAAAAAAAAAAAATACGAATACCCGTCTAATGAAATTCGAAGAGACTAAGTTTTTGTGAATTTATTCTATGAGAATTCGATGCTTTACAGATAATTTGGTCTTCGGAAGAGAATTACTTTTCGGGTACAACCAACTATTACGAAAGAACTAAATTAATTCAGTAAATGCAAATGAATGAATCGGATAAAGAAATATTGGAAATATATCTTCAAAATAACTTGTCAGCCATCACTTTTTAATGCGATTACAAATTTCGTTTATTGGAATTTCTTGGTTCTTTACCAAAAAAACAAGGAATTTTAGAGGAAAAAACAAACAAAACATGAAACAGAACATCGCCCTTCGATAATACTGATCCTAACATTTCAAATTCATTTTTTTTCCCAGTTGATAAAAAATATATCATAAAAATATGAAATGTTTGCTTTTAAATTTACCAACTTTTTTGTTTGTATAGAGACAAAATTATTTACGCATATATTTCATTTTTTTATTTATTTATATATTGCTAGTTTTATTACACAAGACCAGTCCTACTAGGTGACAAAAAAAGTACCTGTGTTGTAGGTGCTGGTAATGATTCTATAAATTTTAAAACATCTACAACAGTTTTCACAACAAATTAAAATTAGATTGCAAAAAATACAGAAAGAATAATTACAAATTTTACACATATGACTTTTATAATTAAATAAATTAAATTACATATTGATCAAGAGAAAACTAATAATTTTTTTTTTTTTTTTTTGATAAACATAGGCTCAAATATGTATTTAAAATAAGGTATTTTATGAAAATGATTTTTTTTTAAATGGATTTTTAATTAATCCATTTAATCTTACCAGTTATAATTTTTATTATTATAATATTT
>JAFIDM010000001.1:106378059-106388392 GCA_023159025.1 Thereuonema tuberculata
CTATTTTTAATTCTTAAGCCAAAATTATTTTTTGGGGCATCATACTGTATTTTCTCAAATAAGCTTGTTGATCTCGTTTTATTGATGGTATTTATATCATTTTTAAAACAAATCTTATAATAATATTTTATTATTAGATTATAAATTATTTTTTGTTGAGGTAATAGTATTTTGTTTTTTATAAGGATTTGATGTTTATGGTTTTCAGATTGATTTTTAAAATTTATAAAGATTATATCTAGAATTTTATACAAAATTCTGTTAATATTTTTTACCTCTGATTTATTTAGATGAAACCAGCTTAACAAACCATAATCAATAATTGAGTCAACATAAGATTTATATAATTTTGGTTTTTGTAGGGAAAATATCTTTAACATGATGAAACATAAACAAAGTACTGTTTAATTTTTTTAATATATAAATATAGTGGTTGTGTCAGGAGAATTTGTTATTGATATATAAACCCAGATATTTGTGATTACTAATTAAATTTAAGTTTTGATAATTACAGTTGTGTTTTCATGGTTCACGTGTAAACACTGGAAATTATGGATTTTAATTTGTGGTATTATATTTTATTTTTTTATTTTTCGTGTGGATTACCATAAGTTTTGTTTTGTCCTTATTAATGTTCATTAATTAATTATTAATTAATTATTATTAATTATAATTATTATTAATTACGTATATAGAATTCAAACAATTAACAATTTACTCAGTTAAATAACTTCACATAATAATTTATTTAACTGTGTAAAGCATGATCAGATCTACACTTAGCACGAAAAACAGCTAAAAATAAGCGATATAAATAAGACAAATAAACTGAACAGCAAATACAGTTCCTTTCGTGCGGAAACGACTAGAAACATAAATGTTCCCCCAAAAAGTAGTATTTAGATTGATTCTTCAGCTCGTTTAGATATTTTCATTTCCAAATATTTTTCAAGATCAATTTTCGGAAAAGTAATTATTTCATTCTAAAAAAAATAAATTTAATAAGAAAGAGCCATGATTTTTTTGCTTATGATGAACAAATCGGGACTCGTTCATATTACGCAAATAATCTGCGGAACTTCCGGAAGTTTTTAAAGAGGAGGTTTTATTATAAGTTTAGTTACCACAAAAGTAATTCGAATTTTGGCAATGAAATGTTGGATAATTCGAAAAATGTCGACATTCAATACAAAGCTAACAAATAAAAGAATCCGAAAGAAAAAAAAAATAAATAAATAGAAAGAAAGATTAGGTTGTGAATTATTTTCTTGAAGATTAGATAATAGGTAATGTACAATCCTGTCTTCCAACACGGGGCGCTAGGAATTCACTATTTTTATTTCGTCGTATACTTTACGATGAAAATCTCCCCAGTATTACTTTTCATCGTCATGATTCTTACTTAAACTTAGCGTGATAATGTTACTGACGTACTTCCTTTCCTGTGGGTCCAAATTACACAGAAATCAATAAGGACATTGGATAGCAGCTTCAGCTTCCCAAGATTTAGTTTTGAGGGTGATATTGGGTGGACGGACATGTTTATTTCGATTTTAAAGTTGCATCCTTTTATTCTGTACTTTTCTCATTCTATGATACATATCAATGGATACTACACTTTACACAACCGATAACATTCTGTCCTATCTATTCTGTTCTTCGGGAATAGTGAATTACGTCATAATGAATTACTAATTAGTGTGACCCGATTTTCCGACGTCATCCGGGACAAGACAACTTTTACGATTTTCAAATAGATACTATTTTTTCCTAAGGTTAAAAGACGGCTACCTGATGATCAGTGGTGGCTCGCGTATAGGCACTGTGGAACTGCAGCACCCCCTATTTCCATTTGATATTATCGATAATATTTAATATGATGAGTCCTTTTTTTTCTTTTTCTTTCTTTCTTTATACTGTACAATATATAATCCTTAAGCATAATGTCAGTAGTCACCCTCTTTACGAAAAAGATATAAAATTCTTCAGTTCCAGCGCCATGGTGTGCTGGCATGCTGGTGGAAGATAGTTTTCTGTTCTTCTATTCGCGCACATTAAAACAAGAAGAATGGATTTCATTTTAAGATTTAGGATTTTATGAAGTTTCTGAATAAATTTTCTTTTTATACATGTTTGTTTATTTTTACCCAATTTTAAAACAAAGGCTAAAAATTTTCTGGAGCAGCCCCTCCACTAATTTTAGCTACGAGCCGCCACTGATCACGATTGATCTCCAGACCACCATTTTATCACGTTACTCAAACATAACAGGGAGCAGTTTGTAACCTTCTGCGCCTTCATTGCTTGTTAGTGAGGCCGTTTAAAACTTGCAAATGCAGATGTCAATTAAAAAGTTAGGAAACTCTTAATCAATGGTATTAAGCTAGTAAGAACCCATCGGTAAATTCCAGTTCAGAAATGTTTCTTAGGCCAAAGGGTAATTTTAACATCGAAGAACTTGTTTTTCAGCCAGTCTTGACTAAGCAACAGCAAAATATCTCACTGAGGAATCTCGAAATCTGAAAAAGCAGGAATCTTTTATCAATTCCTTGCGATTCCCGTCAACAATAGAATTAGCTTTGTCTGATCTCTTCCTCATGTCAATATTAGGCTTCTTCATCGGAACAGTACTTTTAAACGTTAATTGAATGGAAATCTGCATTTATGAATTTTAATTTGGTAGAGAGAGAGAGAAAGCGGAACTAATTTGAAATAAAGCAAACATACAAATCCAATTTCTTTTTCTTAGAAGAAAAAAAAAAAGGTGGATTCTAGTGAAATGAAAAGAAATGGAGGGAAAGTAATTTGTGAATAAAGGCTGGGGGAGCAGCAATTGTAATGGCGGCAACGACTCGAGTTTCTGGTCGATTGCAAGCTCTGTGAGTTCATATGACTGTCGACTGATTTGTCGATATCTAGTAAATGATCAGATATCTTAAGGAAAAACAACTGAAGACAAACGTGAGACACTAAAGACGTTACACCTTCTTTTTTATCAAACTCCACGAAGTAAATATCTCCCATTAGAATCAATTTCATAAAGCAGTTCTAAATCTTTATTTACATTATTTTGTTTACACAAATCTTTAAAAATAATAAATAAAAAGCTTTTCGTTAAAGCGATTGAAAAATCAGAAATGTCTAATATTAATTAATGACGAAATAATAAGGCCAACACTGGGTTAAAATTCTTAATTATATTAAAAAATTAAAATTAATTTTTCCAAGATTGCTTGAAAAAGAACCACAGGCCGGTTAGAAAGCTTGCATGTATTTTATTTTTTTTAATTATGAATTTTAACCCAGTGTTGGCCTTATTAGATAAGTATTTGATTTTATTTAATAATATTAATTAAGTATTGATGTTTTATACTATCAATGCAACAATAATAAGAGCAGTTAACCATTTCTGATAATAAACAATTGGTTAATTCGATTTCTTATTTATCTTCAGACTCTCAGTTAACTATTTCCATAATTCTTTGATCTGCTTTTCTCACGAATGAGTGACTCCTGAAATCTGTATGTCTGTGTGTTATTCCTCCTTCCCCCCTTAATTTTTAAACTAGTCCTCTTGAAATTTGACATGAATAAGGTCCAAGATATCTTTTTCTTAAATTTCTCAGTACGAATTCTTCAAGTGATGTTTGCATGAAGATGATAAAAATTCATACATTCGAAAATGAAACAACTAACTAATAATGAATTTCTGTTGACACTTACTGACAATCGTTTTGTAATCCATTTTATATTTGCTCATGTTTTGATTTGATTAAGTTAATTGAATGTAGGGGAAAATTTGAATAGGCTGTACATTCGACAAGTATTACGATTTAAAAATGACCTGTAAATGAAAATTAAAAGCTTGAGATTAGGGATTGCATTTGATTCTGAAAACAAAGGAGAAAATATAGAAATTTAACCTTACAGTTTCAATACTCCACGGTCTATCATCCGAGAATGGATAATAAATGACAATGTTGGAAATTAAATGACTGATACATATACTATTCTTGACATTCCAGCCCCAACAAGATCAGCACCGTGGATTTTATTATCCGAAGAGAACCACCACCATGTGTAATAGTCCACAGACACTGCAGACAAAACTGCAGTCCATAAATCCACAACTATATCAATACAATATTTGACGAGAGACTGAAAAAGATCCATTCACCTCAAACATACAAATTGAATTACAAACCAAAGGAGTAAAGCTTCTCACACGCTTGTACGGTTCGGAACAGCATCGATCAGAATTCCGAAATTAAAAGCGGAATTTTTCCTGAAGGTCTGCGCACATGTATCAGCCACGATCGGATTAGAAAATTCTGATGCAACCATTCGTATAGATTTCAATGGGAGTGCTTCGGAAAGCTTCAGAAATTACGAACAAATGAAGTCCGATCAGAATTCTGACTAAAGGATGCCTTGGGAAAACAAATATAATTTTCCTTTATTTTGGACAGTTTGTGCCTTAATTTAGTAAAACTGATTGGGCTTTATTTTAATAAGATATAATAATTAATAAATCTATCAGTTTTAAAAGAGATCATATTTTTTAAAATTAACCAAGATAACGAATGACAAGTCTTTTTTTTTAAATTTTAGTCTAATTAACTAGGACCGTAAAACTCATCAAATAATGAAAAATAATAGCTCTTTTTACCTACATAAATACAAAGATACTAAAAACATCAAACAAGGTATTCTGAAAAATTTCCAAATCAAAACCAAGTTCTAAAATTTTTAAAATAAAACATTTTATATGACAAACAAAAACTGTTTATTTATTGATTTTAAAGTATTTTCTTAATATACAATAGTTATACGACATGGAGCTATATGACAAGGAGTTATATGACATAATTGTAATAATTATCATTATCTTTAACGAAGAATTATCATATAGGAGAAAATTGGACAGTAGATAATATTACACTCTAAGAAATCCTTAATATAAACAACTCTTTTAATTTCCATGATCTTTCTTCCTTCTTTGTCAGGGACTTCATCAGGTCGTACCAACACAGCACATTACTGGTCATGTAATGGTGAGACTTAAATAAAACATTTTCTTATTCAAGTTAACAAATGTACATTATTAATAATGATGCTTCGTAAATAATAACAACAATTGATATACTTCAAGTTCATATATCCTTATTATGTTTTATATAAAGTTCATTATGATGCATCCTAAACAAAAGTACTTACATTCTATATTTGTATTCTTTAAATAAGCTTCTTTAACATATCCTTTAACATATGTAAATAATATTTGTAATCCTAAAGAATCCTCTTACTTTATTTTCGTTTTATTTTACCAAGTAAAGCTCGGTCTTCCAGGTACTTTATTCATATAACAACTTATCTATAGTACGTTCATTAGCCTATATCTGTGAGGACACGTGATCACAGTTAACCAATCATTATCATTTCCTTTCTTTATACTAGAGTTATAGCTCGATCGCGTCTGGAATGTCGTCGAAGTTTATATCCTATTGGTCCTCGCTCTACAATGTTTTATTTTTATTTTTGTTGGTAATTCAGTATTAAGAATATTTTTTTTTTATTTATTCATTTTCGATTTCATAAAAAGTTTGTTTTTAGTCGTCCATTTATGTTATCGATGCCGGCCGCTCTCATTTCTTGCAAGGCGGTTCAAACAATGGGTTAGACTTAGTGGTAAGCGAGGCTTCGGTATCCTTAACAATATTGAGCACTGGGGTAAAATATCTGCTGCTTCAGTCATTTTACGGTAGAGATAAACTATTTGAAATAAAAAATAACATTCCAAATGATTCCTCTTGATCGACCCTTCAAAGTTTTGTTGGCGCAAACAAACATCAGTGTGTGTTCAGCAGCCCCTTGTTCTAACCGGAAGTACACGGAATAACTAATGCTCAATCGTTCACCATATATGGAGTTATCACGTGTTTTCACAGATGTAATAAACGGACTATAGTAACCATGTAACTAAAGTTTGGGCAAAACAAAAGATAACTTACCATCCTCGTTCGCAAACACCGGAAGGCCTTTGACTCCAAAAAAAAAACCATTGTTCAATATTTTCTGATATAAGCCATATCCCAGATTTAGGATGACCAGATTTTTCCGCAATCAATCCGAGACAAGACAACTTTAATAACTAAAAAAAAAATAGAATAAAATATTTAACGACTAAAATAAAAGAAAAAAGAAATTTGACGACTAAAAAAAAAAATAATGACTATTCAAAAATCCGGAAGGGTCACTGCACTAAAATCCGGGACTGTCCTGCACAGTCCGTGACGTCTCGTCACCATTTTTGTTGTTGTTAACTTCCGTCAAGTCGTCTTCGACTCCTGGTGACTCCATGAACAAACTTTCTCCAAATTGATCTTTCTTCAACAGCATTCCGAAGTTCTTGCAGAGACAATCCAGTGACTTACTTTATATCATTCATCCATCTAGTTTTTGGTCTTCCTTTCCTCCTTTTCCCATCCACTTTTCCAATGAATTGTCAGCTCTCATCACGTGTCCAAAGTATAATAACTTTTGTTTGAGAAGCAGGGCCTCAAACGAGCAGTCAGGCTTTATCTTCTTAAATAGGTCTCTTGTTCTTCCTTTTTTATTATTCTCTTCTATTTCTCTACATTCTTTGTTCAAATATGCTTCTTTATCTCTCCTTGCTTGACGTTGAATACAGTATTTAAAAGTTTTACTCCATGCAAATCTCCCATAGCTTTCTTCTTCCTTCGACAATCTTAATAGCTTGATCAGATAGCCATTTTGATTTCTTTTCCTTCTTAATTGTAGGAATATTTTCTTTAGCTTCTTCTTTTATTACATCACCAATTTCTTTCCAAAGTTGTCTATCTAGAAATCTAGAGCATTGAATCTGTTTTCTTACTTCTATTATAATCATTGGGGATATTTTCGAGGTCGTATCTATTTGGAAGAGATGTTCTAAATACTGTTTTCAGCTTAATACGAATCCCCGCCACCAAAAGCTTATGATCAGTACCACAATCAGCACCTGGTAGGGTTCTTGCTGATTGTACGGAACTTTTCCATCTTTTTTGACATAAAATATAGTCTAAAATATCGCCTATGTCCACGTATATACAGTCCAACAGACGGATCTTGACGATCTCGTTTTTTCGTGATTTCACGTAATTTACGCGAGAATAGCTTCGATCCAAGTATTCTCACAAAATGTCGAGAAACAGTGCTGTACGAAGCAGCGCACTGAAAATAATATTGCAAGTTGAAGAATATTTTCGGAGGGAATTAATTAATGGAGGACCTCTCATTCCTTTAGAAAGAGTTCAAGACAGAGTAGCTGAAGCTACTCGTATTGAATACATATTTCGTACATCTCCCAATTCACGCAGTTATTTACTGGAAACAACAGCTGAAAGAAAAAACAAACAAACCAGAATTTACCTTTAAAGGTACTTTTAAGGGCCTCAAAATTAGACGGAAGAGCTGTCAAACTTACTGATCGCCCACAAAAAAAAATTGCTAAAATATTGGAAAAACGTTAATTTTAAAAATTTCCTATGTAAACAAAACAAAACAAAATACAAAAAAAATAAAAAAATAACAGGATTGTGTAAATACATTTATATAAGACAATCGATTTTAAATTTAAAATGCAACATTACATTAACGAATTAATAATCAAAAAGGCACACGATTTCTCATTTATTTTATTTGCTAATCACAAAAATCAAAAACAAATAAAAAATGCATGAATTTACCATAAGTCTTCTTAATTCTCCCTCTTCTAGACATTCTATCTATTGAAAAGTCTTCAAATCTTCAAAATAAAACAAAAATAAATGTATAAAACCATACATTTATTGAAATGAATATTTCTTAATATTTATTTATTTAAAACCATGGAAAGTCTACTAATTAGAAATACCAAAAAGATAAATATTAATAGAAATGAAGGTGTTAATGTAAACAAATTTATTGTGGAAATGGCCAAAGAGTTTAACAATATATGTATTTCAAATTGTAAAAATAAGGTTAAAATTAAAGAATTAGGAGAATAGCATTTGTAAGTATTGTTGTAACAATACAATTTCATGAATGTCTCATATCTGTATCGTTTTCCTCTACTTGTTTGTAACGTATTGTTGTTGTTTTTAGGCTTTGAAAAAGAAAAGAAGTCATGTCTTTTCGAAAATTAAGAAATATTTATTTCAATAAATGTATGGTTTTATACATTTATTTTTGTTTTATTTTGAAGATTTGAAGACTTTTCAATAGATAAAATGCATGAATGTTTGTTATATATTTATGATTACTTTTCATTGAAATATTTAAATGAATTATAGTATGGGGAAATGCATGAGACTTTTGCTGTATTTTAATATACTTTTCATAAATTTAAACAATCAATAAACAATAAATTCATTAGGTAGCATTTTCCTAGTGACAGACATTCAAAGTACTAAATTCCTTGACACCTCCTGAAGAGGCTAATGGCCAGATCTCGTGTTTTCCGTAATTCTCATGGAAACGAGATCGTCAAGATCCGTCTGTTGGACTATAGACTTCCTTTGTGTTGTTTGAATTGAGGTTGTTTTCTTTGCAGAATTCTATTAGTCTTTGATCCAGCGTTATTTCGTTGTCCAAGTCCATATTTTCCAACAATATTAACCTCCAACTTTGGCATTAAAATCTCCAAATATGAGCAAAACATCCTTTTTTGATGTATTGATAGAATCTATTACATTTTGAAGTTTACTGTAAAACTCTTCAATGTCCTCTTCCTCTGCATCTGTTGTGGGCGCATAAACCTGTATCAGTGTGATGTTAAGGGGTCTCCCCCTGTATTCTTATAGATATAATTCTGTCACTAACAGGGTTATAGCCTAAAATCGTTCGGGCTATATTTTTATTGAGAATTAATGCAACCCCATTTCTTAAAATGTTATACATGTCATAACATGACATGTTACTCTCATGTCCGGAGTACTATATCATAAATTCGTTTGATAGAAAGTGTCCTTTCCCTATCCACCTTAGTTCACCCAGCATCTCTACGCCAGTCCTTTTCATTTCCTCTTTCACAATGTCAAGCTTCCCTTCACTCCTACTACTCCTATTCCAAGTTCCAATAATATGCGTCTCTGCAAAGCTAGAAACTGTTCTTTCAAAAATGTTGTCATCAGTGACCAAACTTCCGTGCGGATTTGGTTAAGAGTGCTTTCCGACCTGAGGGTCTCATCGTCCTGCACCATGTTTTGTCATCTTTCTGAGTTCATCTTCATAGAGTTTAGTGGCATTTATACAGAAGTGGTTTGCCGTTGCCTTCTGCGCGGTCCCTTCTAAAACTAGGGAATTGTCCAGCTAACTAGGACTGATCTTCATCGTTGTCTCTTTGGGAGATCTTCCGTTGACGGCACCAATTCACTGCTGCTGCTTCCCAGTAGCTTCACATGTAACCCTTGCCAGGGGCCCTTGTCGGGTTCTGTCATCCGGAGCCAGATGAGCTCGAATTTTTTATAGAGGTATTACAGATATACTTATACTGATTTTTTCCTTGCTTTATTTACTCTTAACATTTCCTTTTTATTTCCACTTCCTAGTTTATTCCTAATCCTTTTCTTTTCTCTTTTCCCACCCCCTCTCGTGTAGTTGACTCTTCCTCTTGCCTATTTAATCTCTCACAATTCTTCATAACCAAAACTTTTCCTCTCCTGTTGTCATTTGTTATCTACCCTCTGAGGTTAATATTCAGTGCAGTAAATTGTGAGGTAAATTTCTGTAATTCCTTTATTTTAAGAATCAAGTGAAATCCCAACGTAATCTTGCTTTTATTATTGTTGTCGTGTTCGCGGATCCACGCCAGATCACTGGTCAGTCACGTTCCCTAAGGTGCCACTCAACTTCCGCCTCCTATGAAGAGAAACTGAAAAGACTCTGATTTGATATTAATATTTAATAAACTTTAGCAAAGCATAGCAGTTAAGATTAGAAAAGAATCTGTAGTCTATTCTCCGTTACTCGATTCGGTAGGTTATTGAAAAGAACATTCAAAAAGGCTTAAGCAAAAAACAACAAGGTAACCTATTTCAATCTTCTTTTTGATTAGACATCGATTCACTACTCAGTAACATACTCGTGATTAATCTTAATCAATCTAGTCAACTTGTATTTATCTAAAACTTGTCAGTTCGAAGAATGTTCGATTAGCTTATAGTAATCACACAAAAGTTCAGTTCGATTAGAAAGTATTTAAAAAAACTTTGATCATTCTTCCTATAACTGTGTATTCTTTGGAAATACACTCGCGAGCAAAAGTATGGAATCACTTACTTGAAATTGGCTC
>JAFIDM010000001.1:106388792-106406002 GCA_023159025.1 Thereuonema tuberculata
TTTTTTTTTATTCAGATTTGCTTTATAAGATCCCTTGTTAACAATCTGCATTTTCATCAGATTCATAGCTTGTAAAAATTAATTAACTCACAAAGAATAATAATAGAAAAGTAATTTTGACAACTTCTACACGCCCACTTTTTCCCTTGACCTCCACGAGTAATAATAATCGGACAATTTCAGTGAGTTTGTAGTTGGCGGATTGGCCACCTGATGTCGCTGTGTTAGCGGTTGCTTTGCCATGTTTTTGTATGACGTAGTAGCCGAGGCCACAACAACCTTCTTGAGAGAGGTATGTTGACAGGACTTCCCTGAGACAATTTTAGTAATTGCCATTGCTCTAGGTTTTTGTGCCCAATTTACTTATCGAAGAATAAAGGGGAGCCGTCAGGCATATTTTGGCAACAGCTACGTCGTTAGGGTTAAGCGATTAAAAAGCGAATTGAGCTGTTATTTGGTCGAACGGAATTGTTTTGGAATATTTGCATTAACGACGTGGGTTCCTTTTCCTTTATTACTTTTCTTTCTTTCTTTGGTCGTGTCTCGACCTTAACTCGCGAATAATGTATGGGAGAAAGGTAAATATGTAACATATATGTGTTGATGTCTTTCGTTATCTCACAGAAGGAGTATAAATAGCTGCTTCTTTATCTTCGGTTTGTTTCTGGCCTTCGAGGCAGAAGATTGTCGTTTACAATTAGTCCTTCTAAATTTCTAGGAATTGTTAGAACCGATACTGAAACATTCTTCGATTGCATTGAATAATTATAAACTAATTCGTTAAGTAGATTAAGCTGACTGTATTGGATACTTTATTTATAGATTTCTTGTTGCTTTGTATCAGCACTTTCCGTTTGTTTTGATTTGCAGATGATAGACCCTCACCCCCGATTTCTAAGTTATAAACCTTGAACTGCGTATTTTTAAGGATTGTCTTACTGTTCTTTGTTTTTATTTTTAAAGAATATTTCTTTTACAGTTTGTCATTATTCATTTAAAACATCGCAGAAGAATCGAAGGATAAAATATTCCATTAAATAATAAAAACCTATTATTTTTGTTTTTAATTGATTAAGTTATTAATAGCTTCAATAATGACTGGAATTGAAGTTGTGGCAATCCTGACTTTAAAACAACATTCATACAGTAATAATCAATAAATTTGCGTCTTATAAAAAGGGAAATAGGCTCTGACGTATTCCAATGTCAGATGATTTTCATGTCTGTAATTTCAGAAGTCTAAAAGCGAGAAATTTGATCAGATAGACATTATTTTGTCTCGCCTTACATAGGTAACGTATTACAGTTGCGTTATACTCAGCAGGTAAATATTTATAGTTTATGATAATAGAGCAATGAGAAAATAGGCTGCTTAGAAATAATTGATCTGTTCACTTACAAAATGAATTCCACAGATTGAAAATAGTGATACATGGTCCTACATTGTAAAATGAAATACAGATGAATAATCATAATAGGAAATAAAAGTTTTCAAGTCTGCAAACAAATGAATTAAAATAATTTAGAAATAGTATGACTTATAATAGAAACTATTCTGATCTAGTTTAGTGACTACATATTACTCAAAATAATAAGTAAATATTGTTAATTTAAAAAAAAAATCCTTAAAAATTCAGGAAAGTATCAGTTTTTCCATTTGTTTTATAATTTTAACTTTTTCAGTATGTAATGCTTTTTATTCATAATTCAAAAGATGGTTGGGTGACATATGAAGTCTTATAAATGACGTTTGGAACAATTTATGACAAAGCCTACTGGAATAATAAAAATTTTCAGAATTTCAGATCTAGAAAACTATTTGTTGATAGTTATAAAGTTGCAGAATGAAAAGAAGTAGTTTTTGTTACAGTTAATATATTTTGAGTAAGTGCAAATTCAAATTTACATTTCCTTGTTAACCTGTTGGATTCCAACCTCCAATTGCTATATAAAATTATCTTAAGGAAATGAAATGGGCAATGTTCATCATTGCATTGATAAATATTGTTTTGCAGAAATCTATGTGACCACATTTCCTTTTTTACAAGGATTTAGGAAATATTTACTTGCCAGCCTTTAAAATAAAATAAAGAGAAAGAAAGGATATCATAAAATATCTCTTCTCAGTTTAGAAATTCTGTTATCAAATTAGTGGTTATTTTTGTTTGATTAATGATAAAAGAACTGTAGAACAAAATAAAGACTCTTAATAAGCTAACATAATTTTCACTTTGGGGGACATGTTTGTTCTTTGTATGAATATAGAGCTATGTACTGGTTATAATAGTGTAAATTTCATTGAAATGTGGTATCTTGTCATGATTAGTCCTGGCAGATGATTGCCATTGAAGATGATACGGTTGGAAGTCTCATTTTATTGATATCAAGTCAAATGTTATTGTTTTCTAATTCAGTAAATAATTAATTTTGCAGACTAGATAGCTGTCTTAATTTTCATTTTTTTTTTTTTTTTTTGCTAATGCACAGTATGTTGAATGAGTTGCACTATTTGAAGGTTTTGGGCCACTTTAATATAGTTTAATTCAAGTTTAAGAGTTGACTTCAGAATTACTTTCAGAATAATTTATAGATTTATTGTTTTGAATTTAGTATTATACCCTGATTAATCATAAACGAAGAAAGTAACTTTGAATCTTTTGGTAATTTAGTAATATAATTTATTTATTATTATTTGATTAATATTTAGTTCTAAGTTTTGATTTTAAAGCATTGGCAACTGCATAGTATGTCGGGTAGAAAGGGAAAAGATAATAATAAATTGCTTCAATACTTGATGGGATAATTTAAGCTTTAAGTTCATTGAAGACTGGTTGATAATTATAAACTTATTGCTAGCATTAAAAAAAAAAAAAATCCGTATTAAAATAAGGTTTGTAAAAACAAAGCTGCAGAGAACATGCTGTGCTTCCTCGCTGTCAATTTTGTAAACTAAAGATTTAATGGTTTATGTCTCTGCTTCCAACTGCTTGTTAGACGTGTTTATAAAGTTCAGGCCTGGTTAATTCTTCTGTGCATTTCTTGCAAAATTGCAAATGCTTGGAAAGTTCTATAAATAATGAACTAGTTCGGGTTTCAATTCCTTAACGAACAGTGAGTTAATACTTTAATCTTTTTGTTTTTGTTTTTTTGCGAAATCATGATTAGGACTAATTCTGTTTTTCTAACAGTATTTTTCATTTTATAAATTTTAGATATAATTCTTTTATATAAACATTCATGAATCGCTGAAAAAAACAACATGCAAATGAAAGAACTTTGTTCTAGAACAAATCCTAAGTAAAAATAAATAGGAGTGAATTTAAAAGCTACTAGAAGGAACAACTTCATATGAGCTTGCTTATTCAAGTGCTGTGATTAATAGAATTTAAATATAATTTGATTGAAAAAAATAGTAAACCTTAGAAATCGTCCAGTGTGTCGTCATTCAAAGCTATAAATGAATAACTGAACTATTTTAAATATCTCGTCAAGATAGACTATATGTAATAGTTTACGTGCAACTGCTTCCCAATTTTGTTTTTGATTACATTAAAATCGAATTGAATTTTGATGCTTCATTTAAGGCAGTTTAAGTAATATTTAACAATTTCTTATATTTCTCTCAATTGTTTCTGCAAACTAAATTTCTTAGATGTTAACACTCGAGTTCATTTTAATGACCAAGTTAACAGGGACACACTGTCGTTGTAAAATAAGAATATTCAGTTTAATCTTCAGAGGAGTCTTAATCTTAAGCTCAATTAAATATTTCAAAAGAATTATGAAGGAAATTGAAGAAGCTTATTCTTGTTAATATAAATGTTTAGAATTTTATATTGAAATTTGTTTTCAGTTTACTGTTGATGTTTTTCACGGATGGCAGCTAGTTTTACCAAACATAAGCAACATATTTCTTTGAAAGATTCCTAGCTATCCAATATTAACAACTTTATTCAAACATACTATCATATGAAATATAACTACATGTAAATAATCTGTGTTTCAGGTGCACTAACTTTTTAAGCGAACTAACAATAAGAAGCTCTTGTTAAATATCTTCCAAATCACACAAAATAAATGTTAAAAATTTCTACATTTATTCCATAACGCAAATTTTCAAGGAGAAAAGTTTGTCTCCTCTTTCTCAAGCCTCTTTTCACATAACTTATATGAAAGAGGCTTGAGAAAGAGGAGACGAACTTTTCTCCTTGAAAATTTGCTTTTTGGAATAAATGTAGAAATTTTTAACATTTATTTGTATGATGTGGAAGATATTTAACAATAGAAATAATAAAAGAGAGAAGCTGAGGACAAAGTATGGTTCATTTACAAATACCGCTCTGACAGTATTTACTTCATAAATTTAGAAATGCAACAATTTTTTTTTTTTTTTTACTTTGCAAGTATAGCTATCATAGGTTCTTATAGATATAGTCTAATATTCTTAATCGCCCATAATCAAAGGGAGACAGAGAAAAGAAAAAATGTTTGAAATGCAGAATAAATTCAGATACGTATGTCTGCCTCAACCAGATAGTTTATATCAGGAAGCTGAAACTTTACTGAAGGTTTAAGCTACTAAAATAAAGATCTATTGATTGGTACACAAAGGGGGCTCTAGACTCACGAATAAATTATTCAAAAGTTGCTGTGACAACTACTATTCGTCTTAAGAAGTTTTAGGATGAATACTGATCAGTGAATCAATGCTTAGGGAAGGTTAAATCATTTCAGAAAACTGACTAGTTTTGGGTGATCCTTAATATAGTTAATGATCCTTTTTATCCAAGAACTTAGTAAAAGTTTCATCATTATCATCATAAAAATTATTGTAGGAATATGAAAAAACAAAATTATTGATAATTTTTTTTCTGGCAAAGCTCCGGTACTGCATCTGAACTCAGTTACATCATCATTGTGCTATCAGCACAATGTTTAATATTGATATCAGCTGATAAAAAATTAATAATTTCATTCATAATTTTCTCATATGTTTGTGTTGTACATTATGATTATTTGTTTGAAGATAGCTTCCCAAAACCAAATTATTATTTATGTATATTGATAACTACTGAATAAGAGACAGTGATTTCACTGATTTAGGTGCAGCAGAATGAGAAAAACACTACCTTAATTACTTCAGAAAATAATTTAACAGAAATCATACATTTCAACAATCGTTAACTTCAAAATATTTTTTAAGGAAATGTAAGTTACTGCTTTGGGTTTGTCTGTTGAGATTATTCAGTGGAGTAAACTGTAGAACGAGAGGTTAGCAGTGTTTATAGATATTCATAAAATAGTTTCCCCCTTACGTTGGTGCTGCTTGATTGGCATTCTACTGTCATCTTTGCATGTGACATTATTTCTTTTAACTTTGAGAGTGCAAAGAGATAAATCTCATTCATTTTTTGAGATATTCATAATTCTGTTTCACGTCTGATTAAAAGAATGAAAGGTTTCAATAAGGACAGTGGATCATCTGAAATTTTACTTGAAAGATCTTTCAAATCTTTATAGATTCAGATCTTAAAATTGCCCTTCCTTTTAGGAACTTTTATCCGAAAAAGGCAGAACTGTTATTGTGAAGGAAGCCGATCTTACATAGCTCCATGAAACTCAAATGGATAATGGGGTGGGGGTGGGGGCAATCATCATTGATTTTGAATCACATTATTTTCGGTTGTCTCCTATTTCTTTATAAAAATGATACATGACAATATTATATTCTTATTTTTGAAATATAGCTACATGTCCCCCCCCCTTTTTTTTTTTTGTAAATATTTGATCCATTCCATAAAGATTTTTTTTTTTTTTTCATTGTTTAGAAATGAATGGCTGTTATTATTACTATAGGGTTTGCAATCATATAACTGATTATTGGTGGAAAAGGATAGATATTGCATTTTCTCTGGTAAATTTATTTTTTAATTTCGTCTTTATTTTTCTGTGATGTGATGATTCAAATATCTCACTTAGATTTGCTTCTGCATTAGCCTCTGTGACACCCCAGTCTTCGTTATTTCATTCATTTTTTTTTTTTTTCTTTTTTAGTGGAATATTACTTTCAAGAATGTTTGAAAAATAAAATATAGTTAATTTATTCCATGTTATCTTATTCCTTAAATAATTTCTAAATCTTCATTCAAATACAATCCGTGCTGGAAGGATTAAAAAAAAAAGTAATGGCACACAAATGTCAATTCCTTGTCCATTTTATTGTTAAAAAATCCCAAAACTTAATCCAGTGTAAAATGAAATCTTTGAACATTTTCAGCATTGCTTTATTGTGGTTTCACCATTTGAGATAGTGTAAAAGATTGCTTGTCAATTCACTAGTTGTACAAATGATAGCAGCTCTGGTTCTCCATTTAATGAATTTTACTTTAATTCTTCTTCAAATTTCAGATGAAATTTCAATTTCCAATGTAGGGATCTTTCAAGGGTAGATGTAGTAGAGAATTTTTAACAGAATTAATATGAGTGAATGAAGAGCCATTGTGATGTTTTCAGTTTTGTTTTTAGCATTATTAAGTAATCAATTTTGAAAGAACCTTTTCCCTTATTTTCAATGTTAATAAATTTAGCTGCTCTTAATTTCACTTAACGATTTTGCTCCCGTTTTTCTATAGTGAAAATATGTTCCACCTATCTTGCAAACAGAAAAAAAAAAAATGTTTGATCCACAGTGTACATTTTCTAGAGTTATATTGAAATGAGTACGAAGAAAAATAATTTAGATATTCTAATTAATATAGTTATAATAATTTGCAAATACCAAATAGCTTCAGGTTCTATCTTTCTTTTTGATTTATGGAACTCCAATATATCCTTTTATGTTTCGTTAAAATTTAATCCATATTTTCATAGAATTTGAAAGTAGAACTCGAGCTAACATTTAGGTAGCATTTAATAACTATCTGTAACTATAAACCTGCAAAAAAGCACCTCAGTTCTGGATGTCTTTTTTTTTTTTTTTTGCGTGATTATTATGATGGGAGCAAGAAATGTCCCGTCAGATTTAGATAAAAGATACATTTTTGTATAAATGATCAAAAGTGATTAATCAGGAATCTTATAAGTTTCCTGACAGAGTGTTTTTGTTTAAACCTTCAAGATTTTGTCATACATTACTATAGCAATTGATAGCACTTACTTTCATAAACGATCAACAACAAGACTATCTCTGTTTGAAATAGTTTCCAGTTTTTAAAAGGCGATTTAAAGAATTTAAATTGGCATCATCTCTTATGAGAATTTGGATTCTTCACAGTTATATTGGGTCAGTGCATAATTATCAGGCGTTTTTGTAGGCGGGTTTTTTGGTAATAAAAATTGCTTTTTTGTTTACTTTTTTTTAATAAAATAGTATTTTAGTTTCAGATGATAAAAATGTGTGTCAATAATCGTACTCATATTCGTCATATTATGCTTTATTATTTCGAAAAAGGATGGAAAGCAGTGCAGTCATTTCGTGATCTCAACGAACTTTTTGGCGAAGGAACAATTAGCAAAAGTCGAAGCACGGAATGCGTTCCCCGTTTCAAATCTGGCGACACTAGCATGGAAGATAAGCCAGGAAGAAGTCGACCATCGGATTTTGACAACCAGGTAATTTTGGCAGCCGTGGAAGAGGACGAAAGCTTGACAACTCGAATGCTGGCCGAAGACTTCAATCTTGCCCATTCAGCCATCGTTCGTAGTCTCTAAAAGCTCGGAAAGGTGGCTAGATGGGTCCCTTACAAACTCTCCGACAACAATAAAGCCGAAGATGTCCGAATTTTTACTGATTTGCTGCAACGAAACGAGCAAGCTCCATTTCTGAAGAATCTTGTCACTGGGGGATGAATCATGGCTTCTCTTGAAAAACGTCAAAAGAAAGAAGGTTTGTGTTTGGCCAGGAGTTTCACCAAAAGGAATACCGAAAAACGTGCACTGTAAGAAGGCAATGTGGTGTGTTCGAGGGAACAGCTATTGTCGCCAGATTTGAAATGGGCAAACCATTCCCTGCATCGACTTTCGCTAATTGTTCCTTCGGAAAAAGTTCGTTGAGATCATGAAATGACTGCTCTGCTTTTCATCCTTTTTCAAAGTAATAAAGCATAATATGAGTATGATTATTTATACAACATGCATTTTATCACCTGAAACTAAAATACTATTTTAATTAAAAAAAGTAAACAAAACAGCAATTTTTATTATCAAAAAACCCGCCTACAAAAACGCCTGATAATTATGCATCAACCCAATAAGATTTTTGCAAATAATTGTATGTACACTGATAAAACTATTCACTGCTTTAATCGTTACAAACATATTAGCATCAATTTTAAATCATCACCTTCCATTTTATATGTTTGTTCTGTTTTTTTTTTTGTTTTTTTCATCTTTTTTTTTCTGAAAAGCAAAGTTTCTATGTTTTTAGTGCTTTCTCCTGGATAGCTGTAAGAATTTCTTACAATTCTCTTTCAGTTTACATTGTACATTTCCAGATATAGTGAAACTAATTAAAAGGCAGGCAGTTGTTATTCGTTCTTGTCATATCAGTCCACTGAGTCCTTTTATTCTTACTTCAGATAATTCTGTTTTACAGCTGGGTCTCAATAACAAAACATGGCATTTAGCAACAGATTATATCAAATGAAGCTTCACATTTTAAGGTTACACAAATATTTCTGATAGGGAAACTATTTCTCAGCTTGTGTCTATGCAGAGTGAAAGGTTTCGTACCCTTGCCATTGTTGATGTGAAACTAAACCATTTAGATCTTGTTTGGTGACATCACAACATTCTTGCAATATGTTTATTGGTAAAGGAATGTAAATTTACATTAAAAATTATTCGTCCAATTTAGAAACTTTCATTAGAAATAGTATTTTTATTTTCAATCGCTGTCCTTGTTTTTTTTCCCCTAAAGGATCCAAGTAAAATAGCTTTTATTATTATCATTCAGTGTTTAATTATTTAAATCCTACTGTATTATTGTAATAGCTTTTTTAGCTTTATTTGTAATTTTGGATTAATTTTTCCAGCTACTTGTCAAGTCAGATTTCATAATGTTCTCATTTATGACTTTCATTGACTAATTATGTCTGATGATCTTTGATACGTGTAGTTCTTTGAATAAGCAAGATATAAACATCCTTTCTTTTAACTGTAATGTAAGTTAGATTTTGAATTGCTTTAGTATTAGTGTTTTTGTTAATAATAATATCTTTTTATTTAATTTTTATTTTTTTACAGCAATTTCTTAAATTATTTAGGGCTGAGTTAAGTTGGCATGTAAACCATTTGTATCATTTGGAAAGGGATTTTTTTTTTCTTTCCTTATTTAGTTCTTGGAGGTTTATTAGTTTTTATATCCTTTGGATTTTGGCAAAAGCTCATAACAGCTCTTAGTTTGATCTAATTAATAATGAAATATTTTTTTATTAATTCCATTCTGGGATTATTAAGCGGGTTGCAGTTGCATTGAAGATGCTCTACATCACACTTCATAGGACAGCAACTATTGTAGGATTACTGAATCTTACATTAAATGTTGTTTCAAAATTTTGTTGGATGAGGCATATGTTAATAAAAAGATTAATTTCTGCACCTGTGACATTTTTGAGTTGCTCAATAGCAGCCAAATAGTTAGGCTGTTGGTCTGGCAGATTGCCAGTAAAGCTTGAACCTGGCTTCAGTCGCCAAGAAAGACTTAAAATGTTTCTCTTTCCTTCTTTGGCTATTGAAGTTTCAGAGATGCCATTTCAATACTTTTTTAATTCTTGAGCAATTATTAATTAACTGTATCCATGCTACTAAATATCAGTATTCTTAATTAAGTGCGAGATATTAATATTATTAACACTAATGAATTAAGTGATATTAGATATTCACCCTCATCTGTTGCATATACTGTGGATGTCTTTAAATTGTGCTTAAATATAGATGGCAGTGGAGAGTTTTCCTCCAAGTCTTGATGTGGAGTTTAAAGTTTTCATTGAATTTGATAAGACGGGCTGGTGGAGGGAAAGCATTTTAAGTTGTACATTGAATCTGATTCTTTCAAATTAAAACAGAATTGATATCCTATTTTTATTCAGCCGTGTCAGCAGCAACCTGGAAATTTGCTTATTAACAGATTTAGAACTTTAAAGTATTGAGATGTAACTGTATTAAAAAGAACCAGAAAGCCTAATGATTATTATTTTTAGAATAATAGGTTACTGAAAATAATAATGTAATAGCTAGTGTTAAAATTCAATAGATTATTTTGTTGATTTTCATATTTTTTTCTCTTAATTTTAATTCTTTGAAATTATAAATTTGCACATCAATTTGCTGTTTACATCAGTTCGCATGTTTAATATTTCCTTTAAAAAAATAGAGCTGATAAATCATGTTAGTGAATTCTTCTTGTCCTTTAAAATCCTTCTTTTCCAGTTTAGTAGTAGTGCTTTCGTCAACTGTACCTTCTAATGTCGTCTTGGTCTTCCTTTTGACCTCCAGCCATCTAACTGATTTTGTAAACGTGTCTAGTTATACAAAGTAAAAAGGAACAAGGAAATACATATTTAGAACTTTCTGTATTACACAACCAATTTAACTGTTCAGATTCTTTTTCTCTTTCCTTGGAATGAAAGTGACGACAGCTATGTATTATCAGTATTACTAACAAAGAGCCCTCACAAGATTGGTATTGCAGAACTAATTGGAAATTTTCTGTTAATTTTACAAAATAAGAGGGTGCATTCTTGGCTTTCGTTTCTCCATAGTCCCTTTGTTTTTGAGAAAATGACCAAAACACATTTTTTTTTTTTTTTTTTTTTATATATATATAATCATGAAAGCTCCTAAATAATAAAACTTTATCTGTGTAGGCCTACTGGTGAACAAGCAACTTAAGGTGACATAATGAAAATGAATAGTGTCTGCAGTGACAGGTTTACATCCATTTCAGATTTTTTTCTTCTTAATTACAGGAGATGGAATCATTTATTTACTTATTGTACATGCTGAAACATTTATAATAGGCAATATTTACTCTGAATAAACACTAAATTCGAAGCTTGAACAAATGCAAATATATTTTTCAATATGTATTCGTTTATGCACAAACTGTGACCATTTATCACTCGGATGATATATTGCTTCAAATATTACGCTTATAATTATCCATTATTGACTATTCCATTTGTATTATTGGATACTTTCTTCACCTGTCTTGCAGAGAAATAACTACACCCACTAACCAGAATTTTAGATCTTTTTTTTTTTATTATAGTAGTAAGAAACACAAAGAGGAAGCAGTAAATGATTGTCTCTTCCTATTAACTAAATGTTTTTAAAATATCCAGAACAATAAGAAAACATTATATATTCATTGAATATTCTTATTCAAAACAAAATTGTCTTCCTATTAACTAAATATTTTTAAAATATCCAAATCAAAACAATATTCTTATTCATTTATTTGCTATTCACCATCACAACTTTCATTTCAAAAGCATTCAATTATTGTAAGGATTTAGAAAATATAGAACGATTGTACATAACGATTATTAAACTGTTATTGAAACAAGCTTTGAAATGATTCCAACATGTACAAAAACAAAAAAATGATTAAATAAATAAATTGTCTGTAATTAAAGAAAAAGAACTAGACAATAGATTATAAACTTGTTACTGCTAGCACTAAAACTTTATTATTATTTTGTTTTATTTCATTGCTTCAAATTGATCAGCCATCGGATTCACAGATTGAAGGTGCTATTTATTGAAGAACTTAATATGATAATGAAAAATCTTTTTTTGGTCATTCTCTCAGAAACGAGGGCCTATAGAATAGAAAGCAGACACATAATTTGCCTGAAAAATCTCAAATCGGTTCCACAATATTGATTTGATGAGGTCTCCATGCAAGTGTAATTTCAATTTGGCTATTAATATGTAATAAGAGATCTTGACTAAAAATGTTTTGTAATCCTAAGGATGAAAAAGAACAACTTGTTGTTGTAGCTAAAATAAAAAACACTATCTAAATACTCATTAAGTAAATGAATATACATATTTATAAGTAAACAGCAGTGCATAAATAAACACTTAGTTTTAAAGTTAGAAAATAAATAATTGCATCTCTACACTGCTGAGCAGAATTTCAAAAAAAAAATAGCAAATAAGTTGAGGAAATATTGATAATAAATACTGTTTTGCTTATTATGAATTGCTATGCTGACATCAGTTTTGAGCTTGTAAATTATCTGATGAATAAACATTAAATGTCTCAATTGCACAGTTCAACAACCTACCTTGAACTATGCTTCAAATGCAGTTAATCATGTCCAGCATTATGATTTTATAAGTGCAGTGAATGTGAATTCTTAAAAAACTGGATTCCAAATAATTATACTTCCTGTAATAGATATTTATGAGTGATATCGATTAAATTCTAAAATCTTAATCCTCTGGCTTCTATATATTTTATACGAGACATAAATGAAGACAACTACACAATAGCTAATATTTAGAGTTTATCATCTCTCCTTCTCTTTAAAAAAAAAAAAAAAAAAAAAAACTGTTACAATTTCACTATGTTGAAATAAAAATGTTAACATTTGGGACACTGTCAAAAAAGATTTCAAGCAAATACACTGCACTAAATGATGCAATAACCACGTTTTGTTTTGTTTTGTTTTTACAGTGCCATTGTAGATAACTAGAAATGTTAATAATTGAAGCTGGGATCTGTACTATACCTTGCATTTAGAATTTAAAAGCCACATTTCTTAAGACAAAATATATTTATGTTCTGTCCTAAGATTGTGCTGAAAAATGGACCATTCTTTAATTAGCAGGAACTTAGTTTGAAACTTTATTACATAAATTAAAAAAGAAGCAAAATATCATTTGGTTTCTTGGTAAAATTGCAAATTAAATATTTTATAAATCCATATATAACAACTTTCTTAAGCTTTAAAGTTAGTTTTTGTGATCTATCATTTAGGTAACTGATTTCATGAAAATTTAAAATAAAATACGATAGTTATTCTAGTTTTGTTTGTACAAAGAATGCAGAAAGTTCTTATTAATATTAACCTGAAGTGATGAAGTGCTTTTTGAAAGAAATCTGATATACAATATATATATTTTGGTGCCCTTAGATGCTTTGATTTGGCTTGCTAACATATTTCCAAGTAGCCTTTTTATTGCTTGAAGCTATGTATTCATTGTATTTCAAGACATTTTCAAAAGAAAATGCTTCCTACAACAAAACTTAAAATCTTGCAAGAGGAATCTTTTAATTTTCAAATTGTACTTTCTAGAAGTCATTTTACTAATCTCAGCTTAATGAGTTATCCCTATGATTCTTTTCTAATATATTTTCCAGGTTTTCCTTAATGACTAAGACAGTAACAAACGTTATATGTAAACTTCTGTTCCTAGTTGATTTAGTAGCAGTACTTCATTTCAACTCGACACACCCTATTTCAATAAAATCACCATTGACTTTGTTATACACAGAACTTTACAAACAGATTCTACATACTTCATTTAAGGTATTATTAAACTTCATCAAAGATTTCCTTCGTCATTGTAACGATTCTATCTAAATCTTTCCAGGTTGCCTCATTCATCTACAAAATAAATCAGATTAAACCCTTCTCAATCCAAACCCCAATGAGGAAACTTGAATAACTAATTGGATGCTTCTACCTCCCTACAGCTATGCCCTTCCTTGTTAATCCTTCATAAAATGAAGGATTGTAAACAATTCTCTTCTGTATATATATATTGAACTTTGAAAAGCTTTCCTTGATAAAGCTGTTCGTGTACAGTAATAAAGAATATCGAACATATTACAATTTTAGTGCCTTAAAAACCCCTTTGCCATTATTGTAGAAGAAACTTTTCACATAATCCAGTGTAAAACATATAATCCCTTCATCCCTCTGACTTCTCAACTTAATTTGTTTCAGATCATTTACCAGTTTTCAGACGTTTCTTAAGTTACATTGTCAAATGAATATTAGATAAGTAAAATATTCGAGTTTGAAATAAAAAGTAAAAATTGCTGTTGCCTATCTATTTTCCCCTGACAGCTGTCTGTAGCCAACCCAAAACATTATTTCTTTCCTTAAAAAGAAGCAAATTATTAAAATTAGTATTATGTTACATTCACCAAGTATATTATTATGTTTGAGGCCCTGAAGCAACTGAGTGTTGCCATTGTGAAAGCAGTATTAATAAAATGTGGATGATGATTGGTTGTAAATTGTTAGCAGCAAAATATGTTCTGCAGTACTTGTTATATTCCTTTATTAAGATTGTGATTAAGATAATAAGACTTAGCAATACAGTTCTTATAAACTGAAATTGTACGACTCCCAGAAATGTATTTTTTTTTTTAGCTGAAATAAGAATTTCACTTATTAATATTTTGTCCAAAGTTGTTATAGATTACTTTGCGTTTCAAATGCTTTAGTATGAAGTATCATTGAAAACATGAGGACAGAAAATGGCGAACTTGAAATTGAAGTTGCTTTTTCTTTTTAAGAAAACAGAAATAGTAAAGATAAAAAATTCTGTTCTACAGAAATCTAATTTTTATTATTTTCTTGTCATTTTATAATTTTTGCAGAGAGAAATTTTTTTTTTTTTTTTTTTAATTACCGGTATCCTTTTTTTTATAATTTTGCACATGGAGTACTATGGTTCCTCAGGGCACAATTATGGAATGGGTTAACAATCTTTCTCTGATATTCTGTTTGATTGGATTTAATATTATTATTTACTATTTATTTCTTGTTTAATAGATCAGCTGAAGCTTCATTTAAAAAAATGTGTTGCTTGTGCTGACAGTTTTGTAACCCATACAAAGTGAATCTAGTCATTGGATACTTCTCGGTCAAGATAGGAAGTGGCTGAAAGCAATTTGATTTAGGTAAATATTTTTAATTAACATTAAACATGATTAAAAAGGAAGTATATTGACTTTTAGTTAATTATTAGTTTAAAGACTTGTTCTTAAGATGATAGTGCAGTGTGTTATCCTTCAGGATTAACATAATAGTTATGAATAAAGAATTGAATATCTCTTGGGATATCTCGTGTACATTTGTCTTCCATTTAATTGATGGATAATCCACAATAAGTCTTAATTTCTTAATTTATCTTAAGTGATATTCAGTGCCTTATTCATGCCAATGAAGTCATTTCTTATGTTAAATATAAAATATTTTAACTTTAGGATTGAGTGATTACAAAATTATGAGTAGATGGAATCAGTTTCAGAGGTTTCATTGATAAACCCTAGTAATATTTAGTTTGAGAAATAATTATTTGTGACTCAACCTTAATTAAGAAATATTGTTATTTAATAGTTATTAATTACATTATTATTCAGGAATTATTTATGGGCCATTCCATACCAAGTCATCCAGGGCTGATACCCACTTGCCACAGATTTCTTTGAAAATTTGTATGTTCAATGTATACAGTAAGTTAAGAAAAAAGACAAAATTTTATCCAATTCTAACAATTAGTTTCAGAGTTATAGCCTTTTAAAGTTTTAGTGGATTTGAACTTCCGAGGACAATTTGGGCACCGAACGAGCTTGTATGTATTTGCGTTTTCCTGGATAAAATCAATGTTTATAAAGCTAGAGGTTTGAAACTTCATTCATTTGTTCTTAATTTCATACAGAATATGATGACACTATCGACATTGAAATTAAAACCTTCCATCATAGTGAAAACATGTACTAAAAATAAAGAAGTATATTTTCCGAAACTGTGACATGCATAAAGAAAAGAACTTACAACTAAAATCTCTCTCCAGATACCCTAACACAACCATATATCATTGGAAAGAGTATAAAATTATCTTTCAAATGGTGCAATAAGATTGTTGGGGTTTTGAGTTTTAAGAGTTTTATAGCAATGTAAAGTAACAAATAGTATTTACGCTAGGAATTTTTACACTCGCCAAAGTTGGGAGTAAAATATGGTTTTATGGCCTTAAAGTAAAAAATACAAGATTCTAAAAAGTCTACTTAGCCTATAGATGGAACAATATAGGGGTAAAAGTGAACATAAATAAGCCTATGGTCATGCCAGTCTATGGTTAGTAGGACTAGTTTTTTCCTAGTCACCGAAAGTCTGAATTAAACAAAATCAGCTGTAAAACAAGTTTGAGACGGTTGGAATTTAAATTTTTATTTTTGAAAAGAAAAATATAATATGGAGCATAGCTTCAATAAAGAGTTTTACAAAATTAAAAATTTATAAAATTTTTTAACAATTTTTTTGAAACTGTCTGCATTTGGGTCTAGATTAGCGAATACATATTGTAACGTATAAGATAACCATAGGACTTTAATTTATTTTTACTTACCCTACAGGTTAACAAAGTTTCCATTTTTTACCCTACAAATTTGTCTCTTAGTAGTGAAAGTTATTGAAAGTATTTCTCAAATGAAGTTTTGAAGTTGTTATAAAAGAATGAGGGATAAGAGATTCAATTTTCCGAATAGTACATTCAATGAATTCTTGACGAGGAAGTAGCATTGTCTGTAGCATCATTCGGCCATCACTTACCCATTGAAAATTTGATTTCATCTTCATCATCAAAATCTTCTAAGATGTCTTCCAAATAAAGCTTCAGTGGCTCAGATGTTTTCGGACATCTATCACAGCGGCGCAGCATGCTCTATTCTGTCGGTTACAAACTAACATATTATTGACAGATTTTTTATCATGCTGATTCATTGCATTAGCTAAAAGCTCCACATTTTGGACACAATGAGTGCCTGGTGAACCAGCCAACACACACCATTCTGGTCTCAGAGAGCAAAATTTAGAAAATCCAATTTTTAGCTGTAAATACCTATTCTTAAAAACAACAAATAGTTCATTTAGGTTGCATAAAAGAAGTTTTTTCTGCATGTACATATTTTTTTCAATACTATTACGATCTTTAGCACCTGGCATCATGTAAGAAAATTCATCATCATGGTAAAACTCTTTTACAATATTTATTGTCTCTTCAGGGACCGTTCTGCCTTTTTTAGGTTCTGGCAACGCCAAAATGCCTTTTTCATTCGACAGAGTTCTTGCTTTTTGCACCAAATATTCTGATACATTAAATTCCTCCGCTACTTTCCGGCGAGACCAAGACTTTGGAGCGATTGTTAAAACCTCTATTTTTTCACGCCTACTCAAGTCTGT
>JAFIDM010000001.1:106406402-106453571 GCA_023159025.1 Thereuonema tuberculata
TACCTTGGGTTTAAAATCAAGTTTTGGCTGTATGATTTGGCATGGAATGGCCCTTATAGATATCTGGTTGTTGTTCTTTAAGTTGTACAACTGTTGTTTTCTTATTTGTTTTTTCTGAACTAAAGTTGCAGATAAAAATCTTCGTAGCACTTCATTTGCTGAGAGTGATAATGTTGAAATAGTCTTACAGTGCAGAGTTTTTGAAATTTGAACTTTAGCATTCTAAAACCTCAGTTTGAGTTACTAAAGAGTTGGATCAGATGTCTATAATGTTTTCCTTACTTCTCTCTGATAACATTTGCCCCAGCACCATAATTTTTCCTGATGTAGCACATTCCTTTCCTTTATGGTGCCATTAAAATTGCACTTTTAACAATTGCAACTACTACTAATCGATTTGAGTGAGAAGTTCTGCAAAAATGTGATTGATGAAAAAAATCAAACTATGTATAAAAGAGGAAAAATGAACTCAGAACAGCAGTGTCTTTTGAATCTGATAACTGGCTTTTTTTTTTTTTTTTCAATCATTTGTGGTTTTTGCAAGAAGACACAATTGCACTAAAACAACAATAAATTAGTCAAAAAACAAAGATTTGAATTAGTATTTTTAAGGCATCTTTAACTATTAGCATTTGAAGTAGCGAATTTAGATAGTTGCATATTGGCTGAATTGAATGAAACAATCTCTTTAACTATATAAGTTAAAGATAGCATAATTGTAACTAACTATTTAAAATTTGAAAGGTGGGATACATAAATTAAAAAAAAAAGATACTGATCTTACAAAATTTGAGTTAACTTTTGAGTAAAATTACCAGAACACACAGACTTATATTTCAGAAACGTATGCAATTACATATTGTTTTAATTATTAAAGAAGTGACATTAATCTTGAAATTACATCAACACCTTACCATGTCTCAAAAATAAGCTTTTTTTTTTAATGTGCAAAAATTTTGAATTTGAATTCAGTTTATGGTACAACTTGAATTGATAAAAATGAATGAATTACAAGCATTTGACAGTTTTTAAATTCCTTGTTTTGTGATGAAGGAATTTGAAAGTAATTTCTAAAAGTTAAAATGCTTATTTTGTACTTATATCCCTAATGTATTGAAGACTGAATTCAAGCAATATATTTTTCTACTTATTCAATAATAGAAAAGAATTGTGCTTCTTACCATAACAAAAACATTCTCGCAATTACTTGTGATTATTCAGTCAAAAATGTTGATTTTAAAAAAAAGCAAAAAAAAAACTGATTGTTGATTTTCTGTAAACCACATTTTTCTTGATGCTTCACCTCTGCTGAAATTTAATATATCGTAGTTTAATTTTATTTTGTTCTAATTTTTTTTTTAACTTTTATTTTTTTCTTTTCTAATTGAAGATTCGTTTTTGAGTTCCTGTCAAAATGGGAGGAGCTGTAAGTGCTGGAGAAGACAATGATGATCTCATTGACAATTTATTGAATGCAGATTACATCAAGACCCCTATTGTTGAGAGGGCTTTCAGAGCAGTTGATCGTGCAGATTACTACACAGATGAATATAAAGAAAATGCCTATAAAGATATAGCTTGGAAGCATGGGAATCTTCACTTATCAGCACCATGTATCTATTCAGAAGTGATGGAATCGCTGAATTTAGAAAAAGGATTGTCCTTCCTGAATCTTGGAAGTGGAACTGGATATCTGGCAACAATGGTTGGACTAATCATCGGTAAAAATTTTATGGAAAGATTTTTTTTTATAGTTGTCACTGTCATCAGTTTTTATTAGTTTTATTTGTTTTGCATTGTAGTTATAACTGTTACATCTTCTTTTAAGGTCCTTCTGGCATTAATCACGGAGTTGAGTTACATGCTGATGTTGTAGAATACGCATCCAAGAAACTGGAAGATTTTCGCCACAATTCCCCAGCATTAGATGAATATGAATTTTGTGAACCAAAGTTTATTGTTGGTAGGTAAATGTTTATTATTTTAATTTTTTTATGAAATAATTTTTTTTGCTAATTTATTACATTCTAATATGTTACTTTTATATTTTTATTATTATTATTTCATAAAGGAAATTTACAATATCCAATTTGATTTTATGATTACATTTCATTTTAATTTTTAATAATTACACTAGTATCTTATTTCTGTGCAGACATGCTTAGGATCTTGTCTTTAAAGAAACAAATTGACTGAATTTAAATAGCAATACTGAAATTTTATAGATGTAATGGGCAAAAACCGTTAATACTTTAAAATAAAAATTCAATATCAGCTCTCAAAAACATGCATTTCATAGTTTCGTGGAATAGTACTTTATTTGTAATGTTCTTTTTTTAGGCAACTGCTTATTGTTAGGATCAGAGGCTCGCATGTATGATAGGGTGTACTGTGGAGCTGCCTGCCCTGTGGAACATCAAAATTATATGAAAAATTTGATTAAAGTTGGAGGGATATTAGTCATGCCTTTAAATGACCAGGTAAATTTTGATTTCGCTTTTGTAAATTAGGAAAATAATGGCAATAGTATTAATTTTGTACAATTCAGCTCAAGCTCAGTAACATCTTAATGGTATCATGTATGTATTGGGTTGGCCACAAAGTTTGTTTGGTTTTTAAGTAAAAATAAAAGACACATTTTTCATTGTCACCAATAATTTTATTGAATAACGTCTTCAACGGTTTGTTTCACTACCTTCTGCCATCTTTCAGGCAACTTCATAATTCCATCTTCCCAAACCTTTTTATGTTTTTGAGCAAAAAAATGTTCCAGGTGCCTTTGGTGTCTTCTAGGGAATCGAATTGTTTCCATTAAGAGAATTTTGTAAAGACTGAAATAAATGGAAATCCCGAAGGTGCAACGTTTGGTGAATACGACGGATGAATCAGAACTTCCGAGCTAAGCTGTAACAGTTTTTGCCTGGTGTCTTGCGTGCTTATTGTCTTCCATCTTCAATATTAAATTGGCGACACAAAAATTCATCAATTTTGATCAGTTTTTGTTTTAAATGCACACTGATATGCTAGCTGTCAATACAATATACAAAACTGTGTCGAATGACGGTGTTAAAGACCCCTAAGCGCTACTAGAGCCAACTTACTTAAAAAAAAAAAACCGAGTGAACTTTTTGGCCAAGCCAATGTAAGGATAAAAAAAAAATAAGTTTTTTTTTTTTAAGGAGAAATATGTATATTGAATAATGACAGGTCAAAATCCAACTCATGAAAATGTCTCTTTAATGTACTCTTACAGTCTTTTTTTTTTTTTTCTTTTTATCTTAAATAAGATTAGTGTTGTTGCAGACTTCAATGTTAATATCCTTCTAATTCATAGTCTGTCTTAAGTAACGTCCTAGGTTTGTAATGCCTTTGTTTGGAATGGTTTTTTTTTTTTTTTTTTTTTTTTAATTTTGATGTCAGCTTTTATGAATTTTTAACCATTTTTTTTCTTCGGAAGCTAACAGTTGTCTGCTTACGACAGTTATGTTTACTGTGTTATTCATTTGTACACCACATTCAATCTATAAATGGGAATCAAATATGAGAGTTCAGATTTAGCAGAAAATAGACACTTGCAATATGGCTGAGTTGCCTTTAATTCCTTCTTACAATGGGTGTCTTAATCCTGTATGCTAAAATCAGCTGGGGAATCTGATCCTCAATTAAAATGACAAAGATTTTTTCATTTTATTTTTTTCATTTTATTAAGACTTTTATGAAAAAGACTTTTTTTCATTTTATTATGTAAGCTACATTAAGAACAGTATCCTCCAAGTATTAACTTCAAGTATTAGACTTCAGAATTTACTTTCTGTTCTTCAAGTGGATAATCTTCAGATCTAAAAAAGAACCTAAAAGTTACTTCTTAAAAAAAAGTGAGAGACTTGTGACTATTTAATAAATGAAAAAGTAAAGTTAATTTGAGGATTGTCATTTCATTAACATTTTAAGCAAAAGGTAAATCAATGAAATGTCATTATTAAATTGATGAAATTATCTTAATAAACTGAATAATGATTTTAAAAAATGCATTTTAAAGATCCAAACAGTGAAAAATTCTGATTTCAGTAACATGTGAATGTCAGTTAGTTTCGTATGAAACTAAAAATCTACAAATTATGGTAATTTTTTTTTAAATGTTGTTTATCTGCTTCGTAAACTGATCGTGATTCCAAATATGATCAATGTTGATACTGTTGTAAAAGTTTAGTCATTTAGTTTCTAATGAGTAATATTTTCGAATATTTTCTCTTAAATGCAATATAAAATTTGGAAGATCTAAGGAGGATAATGAGTAGAACTGAGTTCATTTTTCTTTGCAATGTATTTTTCTTTTGTTTCTATGTTGATAGAAGGCTGTGCTAAGCTATAATATAAATATTAGTATTTACATTACATTTTCCAAGTGATATATATATATATACTATATTATTGCATTAATGCCACTGATATAGTTTTAGGTTTTTATAATTTTTTTTAAACCGTTTCCAAAAGGTATTTCACAGTAATTGTTGGAATGATTCCTTTCCTTTTCTGGGAACTTATAAATGAATGATTTTCCATTTTTTTGTAGTAATTAAGTTTCGTTTCCCGTGAATGTGAATATTCTCTTGTTGCTAATATAATGATGCACCCCTAAGAAAAATAGTGAGAACCACAAACTTGAGTCCAAATGCCTTTCTGCTACGTATGTCAATTATTCAAATTTCAATGTGCATGAGAAGGGCACATTCTGGGACCAATATAAGGAGTAGCATTTGCACCGATAGACAAATGTGATTAGTTTTGCTCTTTCATTATGTTAAGCAGTCTGTGAAGATGTCTGTGACTTACCCATCAGAACTCTCAGCAATAGAGCAAGTTTGAGACAGGTTGCATCATGGGTTTAAGAGAAACAGGTGTTCATGAAGATGTGTCAACTGCCATCTTGGTCGAAGCAATGCAGCAGTCAGATGATGTTGGCAGCAATGGGTCCAGGAGAGGGCACAAAACCACCCTAAAGGAAACGGTGATCGAAGGGGATTGTGCGATGATGAAAGCAGCCATAACAACACCAATGGTATTCCTGTCCTCGATCCATCCAAATCCACACAACTTTCTTTGTGTAGTATCGAGACACCCTTCAGCGACGACTGGTAGAGCAAGACTTCGTTCTCGGCGTCCCTTGAGATATCTTCTACTGATCACTTAACGTAAGCAGCACTGTTTACGAGACTTGCAATCCTGGACAGATCCATTGAAGTCGTGTTGTCTTTAAGTGATGAATTCTACTTTAACTTAGATGATCACTGTATCCATGGAGGAGGCATAATCATCGTTCCAGTTGGGCTGCAGTGGTGAAGTGGCACTTGGTCATCACACCTAGGGCTAGCCTGGAGTGTCTTCTCCTATGAGAGCTGATCTCCCCTACTTTTGTTACAAGATACTTTGGCAGCATACCTGTATGTTGACAACATTCTGCTGTCAATTATATTGCCTATTCAGTCTTCCCTTTCAGAGCTATTTATCATCATGATAATGCCAGACCTCACAGGGCAAGACTCAACAATTCTTTCATGAGGTTCGTATCCTCCCACAGCTAGCCAGGTCCCCAGATCTCCTGCCAATCGAGTGTATCTGCGATATGCGGGGAAGGCATTTGCAGCCATCTGACTGAATGCAATTGGCAGGCTAATTCAGTCTGCCAGATTCTGTATCAGGACAACATTAGACTATTATTTGGAGGGCTCAGAGTCAAAGTGAACCAAGTCCCTAAACTTCCATTCGAAAAGAAAAAAAAACGATTAAAGTTAAAAGTTCTTGAGAAGGCCTGGGGTAATGCTGTCTATTATGTTAATGTATTTCAGGCAGTTATGCATTTATTCAATAAATATATAACATTTTTGAAAAATATATATCATCATCTATCTAATGAGCTAGATTTACTTAAAATGTGAAAAAAATGGACCACTGTAACTCTGAACCCTCCATTTGACTCCATGCCACACTGTATATCGACTAGTATCACCACCAGATACCATTATCATGTGCTCTGTGATTAATAGTCCTGTTACAATGAAAATGTAATCATTTGTTTATCTTTATACACTCATTGCATATGTGAAATTTCATATTGTTATACTTTTCTCGGGGTATGTAGCTTTTTTTTTTTTTTTTGCAACAGTATAGTTTTTTGAAGTACCTTTACTTAAAAATTTATATAATAATTTTTAATATTTTATTTCTTAAATATCAAACCTTTGAAAGTTTTAGATTTATTTCTAACTATATTTAGTATTGCAGTTAAATAAATGCTAACAGTAAGACTTTTTTTTGGGACTTAAACTTGAAATTTATAGAAACTTGCTAAGCATTAATCTTTTGTTATTCTTATAATGTAATTTTAAATCTTTCAGTCATTATTTCTGAAACTTGCAAATAGTGTTTTCTATTATTGTTAGAATTTTAATTTGTATAGTCGGTATTTTACAACAGTTAGTTCACATTGTATGAGTTTTTTTAATAATGCAAAAACAAAGATTTTTCTTAGTAGGTTGTTTTATTCAGTGTTTTCTATATAATCATCATTTAATTGAATGTTTTACTCCAAAATTGAACAAGTTTAGTGAACTCTGCAGTGTGCCATTTTTCAAGTTTCATTGACTTTTTTTGTTTTCCTTTCAAATTCATTTTAAGCAGTTAAATATAGAAATAATTAATTGCTTTTAACATAATTATTAATTAATGTCTTAACAATATTTAGAAAATAGCATTGATTTTTTTTTTTTTTAATAATACATGTCTAGTTTTTATAAGTGGAGTCTTCGTTTTTTTTAATTTTTCTTTTTTTTTGTAGATTAGGTGAATGTTCAGGCAAGTTTTTAGATTACTAGTTATTCACACTGTTACTTAGGAAGAATATAATGGGCAAAGATGTAAAGAATTCTGTGTAAGCACATAAATCTTAAACAAGAAAATTTAGTTTCGAATGCAACTTAATTTTATTTTACACTGCCTTGCAGCTTCTTCAGATAACTCGTACATCTGAAACTGTATGGGACGTTAAATCAGTATTACCGGTTTCATTTGCCTCCTTGGTTCTACCAACTTCTGAAGAAACTCTCAACACAGTAAAACTCCGTAAGTTTTTATTGTTATTATTCCCTTTTTTTTAAGGTAATCGGTTACATTAAACGATTTATTCCAAGTCTAACAAACTAAGCAATTTTTTTTCTCAAAACACTTCTATCAAACTTGCCACTGCCTTTGTGAAATTTTCTTTTTTCATCTTTTTTTTTTTTTTTCCTAAGAAAAAAATAAAAAGGTAAAAACACGCTTACCAGAAGGATTAAAAAACAATCCACCAGTTTTAAAACTATTCACTCTCCATTATCAGAAAAGGAACAACACAAAACAATAAACAGAAAATGTTTTGTTTTGTGGTATCTGTGCTGTCTTCATTCTCTCATAATAGAAGTGGATTTTGAAACAGTAGGAAAGCCTTCGCTTTTTTAAACTTATAGTATCTGTATTTGATTTTAACTTTTTATTCTTTATTTTCTATAGGATTTTGTTTAACATTTTAAGCCTAATAAAGCTATGACTTTTTCTTTTTAATAATTTCTGAAATCACAAATTATTAAAAGGAAATAATCATAACTTTATAAAAAGAAAAAGAAAACCAAAACATCAGTAATAGAATGCTAGAAATTTATCTAGAATGAACAATAGTACAGTGAGTATTAAAATATTGTGCATTCTATATTTTTGTTGGTTTTTTTTTTTCAAATTTTAAGTATACTTTTAATTGTCTAATCGATACAGGTCACGACTTCTTGTGATATAATAATGTGATCAAGACACATTCAGATCCAAACTCCAAAATTATATTGTAATTTTGGATAAATAAAAATATTGAAAATTTCACTTTTACTTTACAAAGATGAATATCCCAAGTCCAGGTCTTTGCTTCTTCCATTTTCTTTGCCAGATCTTCTGGTTCTGTGTAATATCCCACAGCATGCAGACATCTTTTTTGGCATCTCTTCTAACCATATTAATCCCTCTATTTCCCACTAGTTTTTCTATATTTTTCCTTCTACGATTTTGGAAAAATTTCGTAGACTTACCAAAAGATAATGACGGTTTGCCAAGCTGTCTCTTAACTGCTTTTAAATATCGGTGTTTAGATCACCACTACCTCGGTCTCAGTCTTCATTAATTCTAACAGTATCTCTAATGGAACACACTACCAATATAATCAAACATTCAAATGATATTCAGTATTGTTTTGTTAGATGGTGTAGATGTAGGAACCACACTGAAACACTTACTGCAGGAAGTCTAGCCTTGGTCCATTTATATTTTGAAAATTCAAAATTAAATGGCATACAGGGATTGTTACTAATAATGCACCAAAACATTCACAAAGTGATAGACTTTGATGGTGAATTATTACTGCATTATTTTTGCAAAATAGTTTCAAACTATTGATTCATCAAAACAACTTACATTTCTCAGAAGATTGATTTAAGTTTCATAAGTTAAAGATCTCTGGATCAAGCGTAATGTCTTCTTACTTGTTATAAAGAAGAATGGGAACATACAAATTAAACCAAGAGCATTTAGGAATGTTGGAGGATTTTTCTGCCTTTTTTTTTAGGGGGAAAATGCTTATTTCATCTCTCTTTCTGGAATTACTCTTGTAAGTAACATGACTCCATATATAGTTAAAATAAAAACTACTTCTACTCTCGAAACATTAAAAAATTATAATTTTTAATGCTAACTAAAAATAAGTTAGCATTAAAAATATAATTTTTTAATGTTTCGAGAGTAGAAGTAGTTTTTATTTTAATTATGATAAGCAGAAGAAGAGATTTAAAGAAGAAATATGGACTAGTACCATATATAGTTGTTAAAATGAAAGTATCTCTACCTATAGATCTCTGGAGCGAGTTCTATGGCTTCTAATGAAGAGAAATTTGGACAGCAGATATTTCAGAAGAATGCGCTGGTCATTAATGGGGGGAAAAAAAAAATAGTTATAAAATTTGTCACTAGATGGTGCTGTGTCAATATAAATCAGTTGAACAGCACTACAGTTGTTCAATATGTCCTCCACTATGGTCAACAACAGATTCTATTCAAACAACAGCATTTCTACTGTACAGCAGAATGTAACTTGTGAATAGTCAGCACATCATCTAATGCTGTCCTTAAGATCTGATAGAATTTGTCAAACTTCCTGATACAACAGGTTCTTTTAAAAAAAAGCCAACACAACCAGAAATCATATGAGATGAAGTCCAGTGATTGGGGTGGCCAAGATGTCTGGAAACAATGACTCATGACCCGTTCGTCTGTAGCGCTTCCTTGGCAATCTTTTGACACAACGGTAGATGTTGAGTGGCACAATATCATGCAAGAACATGGTATCCTGAAGGCACCTGCGTTGTTGCAACTCTCGTGTTTTGAAAGTTGCCAACATTTTATAATACCACTTTCCAGTGCACAGGTGCCCAATCAGTATTATCCCACCAAAAAAATGTGGCCCAATGATTTAGAAGAGACTTTGATGCTTTGCTTTTGTAGAGCTGAGTAGTAAACATTATGCAAATAACGTAAGTTATTGCCACAGCGCCATCTAAAGACAAATTTTGCATCAATTTCTTTTTCCTAATAAATGATTTGAGTGCATCCTTTGAAGTATCTACTGTCCAAATTTCTCTTTGTTACAAGCCTTAGAGCTCCCTTCAGAGCCCTGTAAGTACGAATACTTTAATTTTAACAACCCTGTATTTGTGTCAAATTGAGTTGATATATAATTGGGGTGGGGGAATAAGAATTTAAAGATAGAGCTATATAGTAACTGATATTTTAAACTAAGAGTTATTTGCATGATTCTTTCCCTAAATATTATTATGTTAGAAACCTACATATCTTTAAGAATAATGCTGAAACCACCAATTTGTCCAAAAAAAGAAAAATATTTTTACATCTTCTAACAGCATGAAAAAAGTATTAAGACAAAAATATTTTTCATACTTTTATATTTTTCTTAATTATAGACCATTAATTTGTCAAAAATACCATGAAAATATACTAGTGAACTGATATGTTCATCTGTTACCATTAGTTAGAAGTATTTTTTTTTTTCTTTTTCTTTTTTTTGTATTTAGATTTGAATATGGTCCAAGTAAGGAGTTATTAAACACACACTCATATTATTAGCATTAGATTAAGTGTTAGATGGTTATATGGTAGAATAGATTTCAGGTGTTATTTTTAGAACTTGATCCAGATTTTGTTGACTTTGATTATGTGTGGCCTTTTCTATATAAAGTGAAACAGATCTTTACGAAGTATCTTCACAAATCAAACTTCAGAAAGAAACAGAAAATAAATGTAGGATGACCACATCATTTAATCTATATGAAGATTTCAGAAGCGTATTATTTTTACATCATAAAATTCATGTGTTTCAGTTAACATTTCAAAACAAAATTGTTTAATTCCCAGAGCTCTTTATTGCCAACAGCACTCTGGATGAAATATGAAGGAGAAGGCTTTGATTTTCACTTTCCTTTTGAGTTTGAACACCTTGCATGTGGCTGCTACAATTCTTTGTCAGTTCCACAATGACACGAGTATTTTTTTTTTTTTTGTATAGTATCATAGTCATGTGATATAGTTGCACCTTCACTGTCGCTGCTAATAATATCAGGATATCGTTTGCTTTGTTGTTTTCTTTCTTTTTTCAGATGCCTCCAAAATAACTTAGGAAATCATGAAATGTATCTTGTTTTTAAATATAAGTTGTACTTCATGATTTCCTAACTAAAGATAAAAGTAAGATTAAAATCTGATGTCCTAATCTAAAAAGAAGTGCTTTGAAGCCCACTATTTCCACTAACATCAGCTGTTATTCCTTTTAAGCATTTAAAAAGATCAAGATTCACTTATTAATTCTACATTTTTCTTACTTAGATCGTACGTCAGTTTCTTTTTTTTTTTTTTTTATCGAATTTTTATATATTAATTATATGAATACGTTTTATGCATTTTGCTGTATGTTAATTAAGGCCTAACAATTATACATTAAGCAGTTATCTGAAAATGTTTTTCTATTTATTTTTATGAACCTTGTTTATTAAGTATTTTTAATTATATTTTTTTTCCATTAATATAATAAAAAAAATATTTAAATTTTCATATGTTCACCTGTAAAACAAAATATAGTTTGTTAATGTAATAGTACCTTTTTTTATTAATTATACGCAAAATCTTACATTTAATAATTTGTTTTCATGTCCTATTTCTTTTCTAAATATGTTGTTCCCAATTTTAATTTCAATATTTGGGTGTCGCTTAATGATTGAAATTTTAAAACTAATGAAAATTCTGAAACTAAGTTCAGAAAATACCCAGGCATTTCTTGAAGCAGTAGCAAATCCTGTAATGAATTTTCAAGAAAATGAAAACTATGATGCTACACATCTTTCTTATCATTTAATAATTTCAATTTAGAACAGCAGTGAAGGTAATGTTCAGCAATTAGGAAATGAAGGTCACTGCAAAAATGAGAATTAAAAATAAACAAGGACTTTACAGAAATTAAGTAGTAATTAATTTTCGAAGTCTACAGCAGTGCTTCTCAACCTTTTTTCCTTCATGGCACACTTAATAGGTAAAATGCTGATGTATATCAAATGTGGTTCTTAATAACCCACGTACATTTTTATTGCTTTGTTACAAATAATAAATCCTTGCCTTTTTTAAGGCAATTTGAATGTTATTCTTTATTAATCTTCATTGTTAGAAGGATAGAATACAGCTTAAATTTTTGTTGCTCAGAATACTTTGCTATATGGATGAAGCTAAAATGTTTATTATGAAACTTTCAGTATCTTCTTGCAACACAGTTTGAGAAACTCTGGTCTTCATGTTCTAGCTTAATATTAAAATTAAAAATTATTTTATGAGCTTATTATGCTTTAAAAAAACTAAAAAAAAACAAAAACTAATGAATCTACTATCTACAATATTATCCTACTCTTCATTAATGATGTATTACTTAACTATTTGAAAGCACCGAAAACTAAAAAAAATTCTTAAATGAAAATCATGACTTTAAATCTGTACTAAAAAAATACACAAATCTAAATTAAAAAGCAAGAAGTACACATTAAAAATAAAATAAAGAAATTCATATGCTAGCCTCCAGTTAAGCATGAAACAGCTGTTTTGAGACATCACCTAATAAACACCAGGTGTTTATTGTGTTTACAGTGGAACTTGAAACTTGAACAAAGAATCACATAGTATCGTCACATGGTTCTCTCGTGATAGGTTCAGTGAGTGAGTGACTCGCAAATTCAGTTTGTTTTTAAAGGTCTGTTTATACTAACCGACAAAATCACAGAGCACTCTGCCTGGAGCATTTTGGGGAGAACTTGTTTCCCTAATTTTCAGTGGGAGTGTTTATACTTTGCCTACCGACAACTGACGTCGGTGGTGGTGGGTCTTCAACATTCTCAGAAAGAAAGTTTGTCGGTTGACGTTTGCCTCTGGCCTTGTCTTTGCGACCCGGTCGGACAGTATAAATTACTTTCAGTGTCCAAGCAGTCATCAAAGACAATCTATTTTTTTTCAATTTTAAGTCAAAACATCTCACTGTTTACCCATTCTGCCATTAGATACATATTTTGATCAACATTAAATCTAACGGATATCAAGATCCATTAGATTTAATTTAAAAAAAGAATGAATGGTTTTTTTTTTATAACTTAATACTAAAAGCTTTATACTTTGTTAAATTAACTTTTATTGAGCATTTTATTTATTTTTAAAGTATTTAATTATCTTATGGAGTAGTTTTAGTTTGTTTGTTTGTTTTGTTTTTTTGTTTTTTGTATAATAAACATCTTAAAGTGATGTTTTTCCTTGCTTTATTTATATTTTATGAACAAATAAAATTAAATATTCTACATTAAACAAACTGCTAATTTTTCTTAAATGCTAATTGCTATCTTAAAGGCAGCATTCTGCTTCGTAATTTTAAGAAAAACATTAAAGACATATTGTAATATTCAAAAACACTGAAAAAAAAAAATAGTTGTTTGTCATCTATCAATTGTTTATATAATGTCCGAAATTCTCTTTCTGCTTTCCTTTTATTTTTTAAATATCTATGGATTCTAAAACATATGATCCTTTTCTTTCGATTTTATTCTTCTAATTAAATTATTACACTAAGATCTTTTACGGAGGTGCCACTCAATGGTGACAAGAAATTCTACCCAAACCCCTCACTTTAGCCAAGGTCACAGACTTCTGACGGTTAATATAAATACTCGTGTCTTTGCATGTGAGGGGTATTAAAAAAACCCGCTCCGTGTCTTGTCGGTTAGTATAAACAGACCTTAAGTGTTTTTTTTTATTTCTCACCTTCCAGTGAACAGTAATATCCCTCCTACTATTATTAATTGATTGATTATTATACAATAATTTTATGTATATATGTACACATACTATTATAAATAAAAACATTCAATTAATGAAATTAAATAAAGTATATCATATTTATTAATATGATCTTTTGAAATAGGCACTTAAAATGTTTTACATTAGACAAATTCTGGGGGCCTCGAACAGATTAATTCAATTTACATTATTTCTTATGGGGAAATTTAACTCAAAAGTTGAATGTGTTGTTACAGTTCGAGGTTCCACTGTGTATATTTTTAGGCGCTTTTGTTTTATCTAAATCCACATAGAAATTTCATTGAGGCTGCCTGAGACCAGCACATGAATTTCTTTATTTTATTTTTAATGTGAACTTCTTCGTTTTTAGTTTATATTTGCGGAGGTACCATATTTTTTATTTTATTCATGTTTCTATTTGCCTCCATATTGAGACCTGGTCTCAACCTTTAGTGTGATGAGGACTTTAAAATTTCAGGGCAGCTAGATTTTTTTGAACATATGCAGCATAAATATCCCAAATTTTGCAATAAACATTTCAGTTTATTTGTTTGGTTAAACTATTCCAAGCTTTTTTTTATTGATATTTTCCATATTCACAAAAAAAAAAAGGTAATTAGAAATAAAAATATATTTCCAGGGTAAAATTAATAATTTACTAATGGCAAACCACACTATGCATCTTTAACAATTTGTTCTGCAAAATTGGAAATTTTTTAGATTTTAGAATTTGGTAAAAGGCAGTTTACTGTTATTGAATTTTCTTTTCTTTTTTTTTTTTTCTTTTTCTTACAGCTGACTGCCAACCAATGAATCTTCAAGAAATATGTCGATCAACCATTCGACAAATTCTACGTCGAAATATAAATGGAGAATATCCAAACATTAAAAATTACAGAAGAAGAAATCCCAAGCGAAAAACAAAAAGACGATATATTCACCATATTGTGCAGATTCCTAGCTTGGAAGAGAGTGATGGCAGTGAAGATTTCCACGAACAAGAAGGCCTGAATAGTAGCAATGACAGTGGTGATGAAGGATCGGACCGTGATGCCACTCGTCAGGCTCAGCGTCAATTGACTTCAGTTATCGAGCAGGTCTTTGTGAGGAATAACTTGTTACGTGATTTGACTGATTTCAGCCCTCGCTCATCTTGGTCTTCTGTCTTGGCATTCAAAAATGGGAATATCACCAGTGTTGACACAGAACTGTCGACCAACAGTGACGTAGAAGAGGATGAGGTGGAGGAAATGGAAGCTGCTTGTGCTCAAGACAACTCAGATACTAAAAGTGAAACCCTATCAGAGCTTAAAGAGGTATCCGACAAAAAGCGTAAAGAAGTGTCAGACAAAAAGCGGAAGAAAAATAATGATGGCAATGGTGTTAAAGGATCATCATCTTCAAATGGCATCACTAACAGCATTAACAACAAACTCTACAATTTTGAACTCTCATCACGAGTTTTTAAAACTCTAAAACCTACTGAAAACGGTACCAGTGATAATGGATGTGAAAAAAGTGCACTCCAAGATGATGAAAGCATGGATCAGAAGGAATCAATGTCTAAAAATAGCCAAGACCAAGAGATGTCAGACCCTTCCCCTCAGCCATCATCAAAACCCATTCACCTATCTAAATTGGTGGCATTTACTGATAGCAAAGCTTCTTCAGACAAAGAAGAGCAGGCTGCAAAGGCTGAAGAAGAACCAGTTGAAACATATTCAACGCTGATGCGTAAGAAAATCAAATCTCTACCCCTTCCGCTTGCTCTCAAGGCATATCTTAATTTCTATCGTGATTTGTGAATGTTGCCAGAATGGTACAAATCTAGTGGGAGAAAAATTAGGAGTAGATTCGTGAACTGAGAGCAGTCTGGCAAATGCTTGGTGAAATATATCGCTATTCCATAATAAGAATATAACCTTTTTTTTTTTCTTTTTTAAATTAAAAAGTTATCACCTGAAAAGATCGAGACACAGCATAGCATATTGAATATAACAAAGCATGTTTTTTGATTCTCAAATTAAAACTAAACCAACAAACAATATCTGCTTTGTGAAATTATTATTTAGATTAAACCTAACATTTCAGCTAAGAAATCTTATCTTCTGCTGATATTAATTGTAACAATAAAAGCATGTTGGGAAATGTATTTAATAGTTATATATATATATTTTTTGTTCATGGATTGTTGTAAGTTTATTTTTGCTAATGGAAGTTTATAATCACATTCAGTTACACATTTAGAATCTTTAGCTTTTTCATAGGTATATCGACAGGTAAGACACTGGCTGTGACTTTTTACAAGCATTCTTAATATTGATGTATGTTTAAACCTTTATATAAACTTATGTTATATTGTATTTCCTTTTTTTTTTTAATGTTTCGTTAACCTTTGGGAATTTAATAAAAGGGTAAGAAATACATTTTTAGTGATAGATCTATTACATATTAATAAAGTCACTTTTACTATACAAAGTCAGTTGGAAAATAAACAGTGTGCTGCCAAGTTTTGTTTTCAGTTGTATTACTGCTACAGTAGTTCTCATCAACCTTATAAAAAATAATAAGCTTTAAAAAAAATGGATCTGTCATCCACTGAAACACGAGTGACAATTTTGTAATGGATTATTAAAAGTAAATAGTTTCATTTGTGTGTTTGCAATTTCTGATTTTCGACTATTAATCTGAATTGAGCAACAAAAGACTTCAAGAAAATCTTACATCCAGTAAATTGATGATTTTTAGAGTATTAAAAATAATAATATGTTTGAAAAATATATTGTCATTTAGAAAGACAATTTGTAAACCCTCTCCCTTACAACTGACTGGATATGAAGATGATATTCAAATGTGTTGATGCTGTAAGTTCTAGCATGTTATTTTTCAACTGACTTGCAAATAAAAAAAACATCAAAAGTTTAAATCTGAATTTCTATAAAGGTTTCCATTAATCTATTTTGGTAAATTTCCAGGTATTTTCACGTAGTGGTTGAAACAAATGTAACTGAATTTGAACACTATTTCAAGTCTTCCCATATATCTTATTTGTCAGTGGGGTTTTATCTATTGGAATTATTTCCCAAAGGCTGTAACTGATTACTAATCCAAAACTTTCATTTTCTTATATAAGATAAAACTGTTTTGGTAAAATTAAATTTCTCTTCAGTTTCCCATTGGTTATGTTTTGTTTGTTTGCTTTTTCTTTTCAAATATCAAACTCTCTATTCCTTTCCTTACCAAATCTCAAAGAGAGAAACCACTTATTATTATATTTATAAGGTAAGTGTAAAGGCTTTTATTTTATTTTATGGCCATTTTTAGGCAAAAGAATTATATAATACTGCAGTTGGTTGTCGTATAGACCATGTATAACCCTAGCCTGTTGTCTTAAATTGACATTAAGATTTAAAGTCTACTTGTAAAGATAGCGACCATTGAGCAATATTTATACTGGTAGGCTTTGTTCTTTGGTTAAAATAAAACATTAAAACACCTGTTTTGGAAAATGGTAAACATTTATTTTTATTGTTTTCTGTAAATAATAAATTAATAAAAGAATCTTTAAATGCATTTAAAAAAATAGAAAACTCTGTGTTCTTCTATACTGCCTTTGATTTGATGTAAATAAACACACATTAGGGGACTGAACAAGAAATAATAATTGAGTAATTATTAAAAGTACAGCTTGTAAATTATTGTAGGTTAAATTATTCAAAGTTCACATTGGCCATATGAAGCGTTGACATAAGGCTTAGAGACCAGATGCTAATGTGTTGTGATACATTGTTTAAGAAGTTGTCTTGCTCTTATTTATCAACAATGCAATTTAGGCAGCAATGTTCATAAGTAAGTTTAGTTATTTAAAAATGCAATTCTATTTATTATAAAGAACTAATCTTTTTCATTGCTGGTCTCTGCAAATTAGAACAATAAACATAATAAAATAGCCAACTCCCTGAGGCCATTTACTAAGCTTTAGTGGTTGTTTAGCTAATGGTAAATTTTTGTTGATCGATGTCCAAGCAGCCAGATTCCTCTAAAATTACTGCAGCATAGACTGAAAATTACTCAGCCACTAAACATAGATCTGCACAAGAATAAAAAGTAATTTGCAAAAAAAAAAAAATTTTTTAGAATATATTTAGTCAATATATCTAAGCTACTACAAATTTTACATTTTATAAATAACACCAAAATACTATACCCATGATCAATGGTTTTTATTTCATTTTCTCCTGAATATTTAATCAGTTTTCTCTCTGAAAAGTATTTTATTCATCGATGGTACTACCAATTAATTAGCAGCAGTTGTAATTATTAATGATCATAATGTTAAGTATATTAAATGTTTGCATAGGAATATATGTTCAGTACAGAATAATAAAAAAATGGTATCCTTATCAACTTGAAATATAGGTTCATAATTTGGTTAGTGTGGATATCTATTTTTCTGCTGAGACAACAATACAAGTTATATTTGTAAACATTTTTATCAGAGTGTATAAAACTGCTAAAAGAAATGAGAATGACTTCCAATAATTTAGGAAAAATATATTTGTGAAACTATTTATTAATGAATTAAAACATACTTATAAAAGCTACGTATTACTAAAATATACATCAATTTCTAAAGAAAAATTTAAAAAACATGCTTACAAATTGTACAAATGATTAGAAAGATTTATTTAATAAAAAAAAAAAAAAAATGTGGAATGTAAATAGCAGATTTGCCATGATTCTTAATCAGTCTACTAGAATCTTAATACTTAATATTTCTCTTGGTTTAATTTAATATTTGTAGATATATAAAATAGAATGAATAATTAAGCAGACATATCTCCATTCTGCAACTACCTAACATCTTTGTATAATTTGATGGAAGTATCAAGAACTTCAAGCTGAAAGATATTTTGTATTTTTTTTTTATTGTCTATTTTCTTTGCTCAGCAACGCAAAGATTTAAAAAAAAATATAGAGATAATATTCGATATTAATGGAATGTAAGACCATTCAACTTGGTGCAATTTAGGAATTTTGCAGTTTCTCAAAAACTACAAAATCTACTCAAAATTATGAACTTCCCAAATGAAGCATTATAAAGAATAAATTTTAATGTTCAAAAGCAACAACAGTAATAATTCCTCTCTGCAATGATATTTAAATATCAATATTTTCTTGATGAGAAATCTTATAAGTACAAGACTCTTAAATAAAATTACTATATGAAGAAAAAAAAAATATACAGTATGACATCTTGTGAACAGGATATATTAATAGAATAATGAACTGAGACAAGAGCAGGCCCATAAAATTTTATAAGGCCTCTTATTTTTAGTCTATATGAGAAAATGAAAAATAAATAAATGTTGATTTCCTCGCTGGATTTATAAGCTTGATTGTGGTTAAGTTCAGAAGAGATTTTAACTGAAACCTGAAATGGAGAAATAAATATCAGTACTGAGTACTAGGATAAAAATTTTAATCTTTAAATATTCATTGACTTATTTATTTTTTTTTTTTTAATTATGACTCTTGTTGCAAAGACTTTTCTGTTCTAAAATGGGAATGTTTCTGTATGGGATGAGAAGGCACTTTTCGTAAAATATTTTTGTTTTGTTTATGGAGGCATTGGAATCTATAAAAAATATTAAAAGTTAGTTATTTTTATTATTTATTAAAAGTTTAATTTTGTTAATACTTTTTGATAAATTATTTAAACAGGTGTCAAGTTAGAAGAATGCTAGATAGTAATACCGGCTTCTGTCATAATCTTAAAAATCAAATTTCTATGGAGTATCTTTTGTAGAATTTATGTAATGCGACTTCACTTAAAAATATTTAATAAGTGTATTTGATCAAGTCTTACTAAGGATTGGAGTTACTAAAAAGTATGAAAATATACAGTAATGCAAGGGTTTAATGTATTATTGTCTACATGTTTTTTCCGATACATGGGTAAGACAATAAAAACTTAAATAAGTTTCTAGATTTTCTGAAATTGTTTTTCTTCCTTCATTTGCTGACAAAAGAAAATGTAATGAATTAAGTAGGATTTGGAAAAAGAATAAATGATTGCTGATAACTTAATTCCTAGGAATGAGAGGCTAATAAAGAGAACATCCACTCTTCAAGAACAAAATTAAGTTTTTATTGATTTGATTGGGAAAAAAAAAATTAAAGAATCTGGAAAGATTTTCCTCTCTACTGGACTGAAAACTGTTAAGAATGATGACAGATATATCAGTTTTCTCTGATGTGTTTATGAAATTAATGCAGAATCTCATAGTACATAAAAAAAATATCAAATATAGAAGTTTCGTTATACATCATCTGCTCAAGGAGACGATGACATCCTGTATAGCATGAAATCAGTGCCATGTGAATATACACATGGAGTACTTCAGATATAGCTACAGGATGCTGTACATATGGGAGATCAGGAAGACTAACATTTTTTTGTCAGTGCGAAGGAGCATTGAAGGAGATATGTGTTGACTGTGCTCTGAAGAACTAACAGAACGGACTGAAGTCGGTGTGTTTCATGATGTAATCGCAACAATACGTATGCGACGATGCTTAGCGTGGCAACATAGTATGTTGATGTAGTTTGTTTAGTCTGCTGCAAGTGGGAAAGATAGACATTGTTAAATCAGATACATTATTTAATATGGAAAGCTTCACAACTGCTGAAATAGCCGATATGCATCTGAGGGATTATCTGAGTAAAATATTTGGGGACTGATGGATATGCCTGTTGGGATAGACCCATTGCCTGGTTTCCAAGATCCCTCAACTTAACATGTCTCTATTTCTTCTTCTGGGGATACATGAAGAAAATCCCCATGTATGAGATTCACATTGACTCATCACAAGAATCACTGTTGCAGCTGCAACTGTTCCTGAAATGCCAGGAATCTTTGAACATGTATGACACTTGATGCTGTAACGTTGTCATGCATGCATTGCGGGTTGCCACTTTGAACACTTTCTGTGAATGAACACGTTTACAATCGTGACCATTCATTTTTGTATTAGCTCCACCGACAGTTGACATCAGCAGACATACATTCATTAACAAATAACGTTTTAGTATTCCTTCCTATATAATTTTGTACATATATATATATGGCTCTGGAGACCAACACACTACTGACTTTGATATATTTGACATTGTTTTCATTAATATTCGATTATTACCTTATTAACTTCCTGTTGTTCGATTCCACAGGAAATCTTGATGTGACATAATGCTTAAGCAGAAGATCTGAGATCTAAAGATTGAGGGCTGAATGTAGGGCAAATATATAGACCCTTTGATTTCTTTTTAAAGCATATATGAACCAACTGGGACAATAGCCTAGTGTCCATTCCCTACCTTTATCCAGTACAGCTGCTAGTAGCCATGTGAGAACATGATAAACGAACTGGGATGGGCTACTCACCAACATGCACTGGCCAATACCTCCAAGTTTGTACTATGACCCAAACAAAAAACCGAGGCCCTCATTCTCTGGAGACTGGAAGGTCCCTGAGCTTGGTAGCGGTACTTGAAGGCACAGAGTGCAAAGAATCACCAGGTTACAGGGCTAGGCTGCCAATCGTTGATGTCCTTGGCTGTGTATAACTTGAACACTTTTGAGTGAAGGGAAATTGCGTGAGTTGGACGAAGAGCTCAGCAACATCAAATGGGATGTTGTGGGACTTAATGAAGTCAGAAGAAAAGTAGAAGAGTTGTTAAAACTAACGAGTGGACATCTGTTCTACTGTATGGGCACAAAAATTGGAAAAAATAGTGAGTTGATTTGATAAGTAACAAACGGTTAAAAAATAATGTCTTGTCAATTGACAGTAATTCAGATAAAGTGGCAATCTTGTTTTACAACTATCAAAGAGATATCAGCTTAAGATAATTCAAGTTTATGCTTCAACAACTATTCATTCCAAAAAGAAGATTTCTATGAGAGATACAAAAGGCTAACGAGAAAGATAAAGAACACTTAAGAATTATTTTGGGAGATTTTAATGCAAGAATTGGTAAACAACAGAAAGACAACAGTTCAGTTGGTAAGTTTGGATATGTAAAAAGAAATGAACGAGGAATAGGGTTAGTTGTATTTACCGAAAGAGAGAATCTTTACTTTACGAACTCGTTCTGTAAGAAATATCTACTAGATAGTGGAGATGGAGAAGTCCTTCTGGGAGCCTTGCAGAACTGGATTACAAATTATGGGTTACAAAAAGTAATGTCATAGATGATTACTCTGTGCTTATTCAATTTACTGGAAGTGGCCATTGATTAGCAAGGTGTAACTAAATCAAGCTGGAAAGATAGAAACTAGTAAGAAATAATAATTAAAAAAAATCTATTAATGTGCATAAAGGAACATTCATCTGAATTTAAGTTATTTAATTGATGTACATTATCAGTTCTAATATGGAGTTTAGACATGGATGTTGACCAGGAAAGCAATTCAGAGACTACATACAAATCAAAAAAGCATGGAAAGATGCATGTTAGGAATCGTGACGAGACAAAAAAAGAAATGTATGGGTGAGGCAGCAAACCAGTGTCTGATATTATTATTATAAAGAAGCTCAATGGAATTGGGCTGGCCATGTAGCAAGGCTTAATGATAATAGAAGGTCAAAAGAAATTCTAATCTGGATTCTAAAGAATGAAAGGAGGCAGAGAAAGCGAACACAATGTAGATGGATGGATGAAATTAAAAGTTTTGTTGGACTTGATTTGAAGAGAAAAGCTTTCGACCTAAAGAACTGGGAAAAACTTGAGAGACCTTCATCCTACAGTGGATTGAAAATCGTTAAAACGATGATGATATTTTAAATTCCATTAGTTTCTTCTTTTTTCCTTTCTTTAAGATAATGTAGCTTTTTTTCTTCTTCTTCCTAGTTAAATTATAAATATTAGGGATAAAAGTAATGTTCAATTAGAAATAAATAAATATTGTTCTCCTTAACATTTTTTTATAAATATTTTAATATATTAAAATTATAAAACATTTATCTGTTAATGGTGAAGGTGCAACCTGCCATGTGGTTGATATATGGTATCTGCCAAAACAACGATACTAAACATCACAAGCCTTTGTTGCTCATGCACGCACCACCTGATGACCTCATCCAATGTTGTCATGGAAACATAACAGTATGTTTATGTTGGTTGAAGCTTATACATGTTCAAATGGAGCTAACAAAGGAGGAAAAATGTTTTCTTGTGGAGCATTTTTTTCGATCATATGGAGTTGGAAGTTCAAATGGACTGAGTTTTGCTATACATTGGAAATGAATTTTGAGAATGATTTCAAAAACCACCACTCACAAACATGGTTATATTAGCCATCATTAAAAAATTCCTCAGAAATTTCTAAGATAGCATTCTGACACAGCACAAAGGCTGCACTGGAAGTCCAGTTACAGTGACAACATATTGGAATTGAGAAAGGATCCTCAAGCAGGTGTTAGTCGCTTAAACGGTGAACATCCATAAAAATGAATCTTACAAGGGGGGGGGGGGATATGAATGTTCTCCCTACCAATTCGATCCATTTTCATTGCATGGGTAGGTCATGACTAGGACTGCAACAGATGCAAGTTGTACGGCACTCTTCACAGCCACTCCAAAGCAAATCGAGTTTGAAAACTTCAAGCATGTTCATATATTTTGTACACGCTTGAAGTTTTGTACGTTACGCCTCTTTTCCAAGCAGTAAATGTTCAAATATATAGAATATATTTGGGGGGGGGGGGGGCCAAGACTAATGTAAGGCTAGGTTAAGTAATTTTAAGTTAAGACACCCCATGATACTTTATATCAGTTTTGCTTCTCATATTCAGAGGGTAATTTGCGCCGACTGCTGAATTCATTATTGCATAAATGCATGATTCATCAAAATAACTCAGATTACGATACTTATTTTTTTCTTTATATTCATTATTTCGCCCCCCCCCCCCTTATATTCGCCCTCGAGTCCAAGGTACAGCATGTAAGTGCTCTTGTTTCATAAGTGCAGGTTCCTCACATCAGATCTCGCTGCTGACGACATTTGCAGTTTTTTGTTTTCAATCCCTCCTTCAGTCACATTACAAATGTATCAAAATTATTTAAATGAAAACATATTTAATAATTATTTTTTGACAAGACATTTCACAGCTTGTTATTTTCATAATCTCCTTTATGAAAATCGGACGTTCCATCGAAAATATACAATATCATCATATATTTGATTATCATTCTAGCATACCAAAGGATAGTGCGGGATTGGGAATATTGATTTTAATTTTTTTGAGAAGATTGAGAAAAGCAAATTGATTATTGTATATTTTCAATGGAAAGCCCGACTTTTCACAAGAGAGATTATGAAAATAACAAGCTGTGAAATGTTTCGTCAAATTTGATTACAAGAAATAAAGTAGTGTATATTTTCGATGAAAAGTCCGATTTTCCACAAGGGAGATTATGAAAATAACAAGCTGTGAAATGTTTTGTCAAATCAATTATTAAATATGTTTTCATTTGCATAATTTTGATACTTCTGTAATGCTATGATGTAGAGATTGAAAACAAAAAAACTACAAATGTCGTCAACAGCAAGATTCGATCCTGGGACCCTGCGCTTATGAAACAAGAGCACTTACACTTGTTTGCACCACGGGATGCTTGGAAATAGCGTAACATACAAAGTATATGAATACACTTGAAGTTTTCAATCTCGATTTTCTCAGGAGTGGATGCAAAATGTGCCCTACAACTTGCATCTGTGGCAGTCCTAGTCATGGCTTACAAGTGCAAAAATGGATCGGAGGATGTTCATACCTTCCCCTTGTTAGTCAAATATCTACAAGGCGAATGTTCGAGGAAATTGGTGGTTTTGCCTATAAGATACTGCAAGCTTCCTCTACTATTTTTATTTCTGAATGTCATATAAACACAAATTATCATTATCATTTGTAAATAAATATTTCAGTATCATTTGTTTTGGTGCTTACTATAATTGAAACTTGGTTTGAATTCTGGAACTGGCTTGGATGTTTACATTCATTCCCTCTATGTGAATACATCCTTCCATGTTTCCTACTTATATGACTTATTCCAAATTTAATACTTGTTCTCAGTACATCAGTCAGTGTCACGCCATTAAAAATCTCGCACACACACACACACTGATAAAAATGTGCTTGAACAGTGTGGTTTCGCAAATCTTCACACTTTTACTTAAAGAGATGTAAAAAAAACAATCCAAGTATAGATAATATGAAGCTTAGGCTAAAACGGAGAAGAGGGTACAAGCCAATCGCAGTGTTCGGAAGGATATGAGGCGGAGCGATCCGAACCGTTATTTCCATTAATTAGCCTAAGAAACAACTTACATGCTAATGAGTTCCGAAGGAACGAATCGTCGATTCCGATTAGCTGTTGGTTAGAGAAGTTAGGTCTGCTCAGCTGCAGGATGCATCTTTTGGTAAATTTCGAAAAAAATTTTTGGCCCTTTCTAATTTTTTTCCAATTCGGAAAATAGTTCCAAAAGCGGCCATTACCTCGAAAGCTTGTACCCTCATCTCTGGTTTCACCTGAAGCTTATATATCTGTACTTTTTAATTTCAACACTGGTAAGTGTATAGAAACAAGTTATTGAAATCTCTATAAAAGAATTCTTATAGTAAATGATTGCTATCTCAGTATAGAATAGAACATGTCAGTTTGCAAGACAGGAGAGAAGCAATCACAATAAAAAAATTATCAAAAAGTACTCATTTTAATTGGGCTGAATATGAATGAAACGTTGAGTTTAGGGAGTTGAAGGGTCATAACACATTGAAATCCAGCAGCTCAAACACGCCCAGTACTTGACTCATCTTCCTTTGTCCCTATACTCATGCGTCTCCGCAGAACTTGCCTCCATTCTGCTTTAGCATTCTCAATGTTTGCATTAGTCGCTGCGTTATCATTGTGTTTTGTGTTCAGAAAGGCCTTATTTACCTAATAATGGCCACAAAGCATAAGAGTAGTGTGGCTGGTAGTGCTTCTAAGCCTAAGACAAGCTGTGATGTCCTTTCCATTAGTGAGAAAATGAAAATTCTGGATATGATTAAAATAAATACACTTTATTATTACTTTATCTAATGTTGGTAATGTCTTAGTGTGCATAATTTATCTATTAAACTTTACTGTATTTATATATGTTACACGAATATCACAGTAAACATAGTATTCAGTATTATCCGCAGGTTCACATAACAGTGGTAGATCTTGGAACCTATCCCTTGTGGAAATGCGGGTCCTACTGTATATAAACATCTGTTTAAAATGTAGTTACTATTTCACATTTTAAAATGAAGTCATTCCTCAAGTTATTCTAATCAATAATTGAATTATGTACACTTCTATGTTTGCATCTGCAATCCATTACCAAAGGAGCTTTATAACAAAATTTTCCCCATTTAATTAAGCCATCCCTCCTTGATGTTTTTTTACTCTTCAGATAACATGCCTTAAGAATCAACTATAATAAAATATGATTGCACTTACTCATGTCCCAGATTACATGGTGTAGACATTAAGTGAGATGTGCTTTCCTATTGAATCAAAATTTGTTTTGCAGATATCTTCCTGTATCTCTACATTCTGCTTTACTATCTTGAATGTAAATGGTGTGAATTACTGTTAAGAGTTTTGAAAAGCGCTTACCTTGCTTTGGAGAAATATCATCTTCTATAATTGTCTCTTAAAGCTAGAAAATACCTTGCAAAACTCTCATTGTAATCTACCAATCTTGAAATGAACCTTTACATCTCCTCTGATGCATTAACTATTTACTAATTACATTATATGGAAATTGCGAGGAAGTGTTAAAGAACTTTTATTTTAATAATAAAAAAATGTTCCAAAAATTAATGCATAAATAAGATGAAAATTTGAAAGATAACTGAACACTTCATCAAAAAGATGCAAACATTAAATAAAACATCAGAGCATGCAAGTTGATTCATTAGGTAAATGGGAAGCATTACGTCGCAATCAGTAAATATGAAAATAGCCAGTTCTTATTTTGTTGTTGAACTACTGACATACATTACCTAAGATAATTTTTTATTAATTTTTAAATGAGTTTTCTTATGTATTATTACAATCATTACGTAGTTCATGTGATTTTTATCTCTTTAAATTTTAATGTAAATTTTAAAATGTAATCTATATAATAAGTGAATACTTAGGGATACTTCTTCCTTTTTAAACAGCTTTCAAGATTAATTTTTAATATTTCAGTGTAATGTAAGCATTTTTCTTACTTTTGATAATACATTATAAAGTACATAGTTTACATTATAAATCGCATTAATTTTATTAAAAATAGGTTGGCTATGGTCAAAAATAAGTAAATAAATATGGTGCTCTTTATTTGAATTTATTTATTTTTCATATGTTCTGAATTAGCAAATTGGCTCAGCTCCTTCTTATATTTTAATGAAATTATAATTAGTATAATAATAAATAACATGCATTTTTTAATAAAAATATATAAAGATGACGTTAATATGTTGACAATAATGTAAGAAAATCCCAAAGAAAATATTTTTAAGAATATTCAAAATTGCATGCAGTTGTTAAAGAACATTCAAAAATGCATGCAGTTGTTACTTCATCTGTTTTGGCTTTTTTTTTTAAATAGTTCTTTTAATTTAAGTTGCTAAGTTAAACATCCCATTTCATGGGCCTTGTGTGCCTTTGGGAGCATTGCAAACTCCAACTGTTATAATCATTGGGATAAGTTGGGTAAGATGATCAGTCTGACACTCTCCAAGCCTTTAACCCTAGTCCTCATTTTACAGAGGACTGGATAAACCTTAGGACCCACCTGCAGAAGAAACTCCCATAGAAAAATCCCTGACAAATTGAACTTGGCTCCTTCAATTTGTCAGAAGAGCCTGGTTTGATCCCAGGTTGAGGTTGGTGATTGTTTCATGTTGAAATCTCTTCCAGACAGACCCTAGGGTGCACCCAGCCATCTGAAGAATGGGTACCAGGTTTATTTCTTGAAGGTTAAAGGCAGGAAGGTGTCTAGGTCAACACCCAACAACAATTTAGTCCCGTTGATCAGGAAACATAAGGACCCCTACTTCCTGCAACCCAGCAGTCACGTAGTCAGATTTTTTTTTTTTAAACTTTAATCCAATATTCTGTTTATAAATAGCGATCACAAGTTATAAGAGGGTAACATTTATGTAGCATGCAAATTAGATTTTCTAAATTGAGATAATAGTCTTCACACAATTTTTTCTTTAAAATCTTTACTAGCTGATATTGTATAAATCATGATTAATATATAGAAAAATCACTGTTTATGAAATTTTAAATATTTTTTAATATGATAGAAAATTCCCAATTTTTTTATCTACTGAAATACTAACAATCTGTAAATACTAATCAAAACTAATAATGAACATTCTGTACATTTTTTTCCAGTCTTGGTCTGAATAAATAACAATCTTGGAAAACAACTATTATTTTGAAGCTAATATTATATTTTATGAATAGATATAAGGAAATACATAATACAAATTTTCACAAATATTTATATATTTTAATTGGATTTGAAAACTAACACAATATTTAATGGTTGTTAACAAAGCCCTGAAGCAATTAATACTAATTAAAAAAAAAATATTTTCAAATTTATCTAAGCAATGAATGTTTACTTTAGGTTAAAAGCGTCTTATCATTGGCCTTATCGGTCCAATAGAACCTAGTTCAGCTGCCAGCATTTCTTGACCAATGGAACTAAGTTGTGGTTGCCTGCCCATTTTTTAACCTTAAGGAAACAAAAACAGTCACCATTTTACAGAGGACTGGAGGAATCCTAGGAATGATCTGCAAGAGAAAGTACCAGGGGAAAATCCGTGACCTCTGATGGGATGTTTCTCCAACTCCCAATAAAATGTCTTAACACTCGACTCTTAAGATACATTTATTTAAGGTAGTTCTATGGAATGTTGAACAATCTAAATGTTCATCATTTTCTTAAATTTTTGTTTTCAATAAAAGTTAACTACTTGCATTAAAATTTCCATCAGTCTGAAAAGTTAAGTCTTTGCATCAAGAGTCACAAATGGGCTCAATTTTTTTTTTAATATAAAAGTAACTTTTAAATAACCAACTCAAAAATATATTAATAAATACAGTAGAACTATAATTATCTGAACACTAAATATCCAGATTGCCAATTATTCGGATTGATTTTTAAAAGAAAAAATTAAAAAAAATTTAAAAAAAATACTTTTTATGTTTAAATATTTTTAACTTTGGTTCTTTTAATATATGCAGTACCGGTACTGCAGTTTCACAATAACGCGTTGCTAGAGTGATTTTCACTTACGACCCAATCATATGGATTTCTGGATATACGGATCATGCCAATCCCCAATTAATCCGGATAATTGGAGTTCTTCTGTATATCATTTAAGTGCTCCTGCCAAATGTTTAAGTTCTTGTCAACTGTATTATATAAGCATTTTGCACCAACCAGCAAATTTCTAGGTTCTAATTTCTTAATATTATTAATCATTTACCAAGAAGTTTTTCTATGAAATCTAAGCTAATATCTACATCAATAACAACAATGTCATTTTAAAATAATATCTAAAATTAAGTAATAGCAATAGTAATTCTAATGTTGTGGTCGATAAGTTTCTTTCTTAATGAATGTATTAACGTGCAACTTTAATAAAATTTGAAACGACCATTCGCACAAAATATTAGAAACAGATTTAATAATAAAATAAAAAAAATAAAAACAAACAAGTTAAAAGTTTCAAAAACCTGCAGTGGTTTTTTTCTTCATCAGACTACAAACGTAAAAAAAAAAAAAAATCTTAATTTATCAAACCACTATTTTACGAAAATTAAAGGCAAGCCAGTGTATTTAAAACTTGGATTAAAAAAAGAATTTAATATTTGATATAATCATTAAAATTTAAGGCTGTGAGACTGAGCTAAGATAGTCATTTCTAGTTCATTCCTTATTTGTAAATGATAAGCTTAAGCTTAATTGAATGCTAAATACCTAGATTGCCAAAGGAATGTTCTATTTGTTTTGAGATATTATGACTTTCTACAATCTTCATTCTAAAATCCTTGAAAATACATTTTTAGAAAAGCTTATGCATTGGATAAATTGAATAATAATTGAACTGATTTCTCTTATTAAACCATCTCAAGTTAATCAAATATATTTTAGTTTTGTTGATTCTTTTTGTGCTTAATCCTTCTCATTGAAAAATACCAATGGATTCAATAAGTTTGAAGAATTTTAACAAAATAAGATAAAATTCTCAATTGTAGGCTTTTGACTTTAGGTGGGAATTGCATACATTTGCAACTTCAGTCAATTTCAAAAACTAAGTCACTATGTGTATGCTATTCATTAAGACAAAATTGATCTTGAACATAAATAAATTGCAAATTCAGCATATATTCGAAAAAAGAAATGTCACAAATGGTAATGGTTACTTGTAGTTTACTAAAAATTTATATTAAAAAATTCTTTGTTCACAAGAAAAAAAATATCTATTCATCTAAATTTTAGGAAGTCTGAAACAAATCTGCCATCATGTCTTACATATGGAAATTTAAAAAAATGAAAACAATCCAGAACAAGGGAAGATCATCAACGTGCTGTTGAATATGTCAGTCATTATATTTCAAATAGGAATTTCTGATGATGTACCTTACTATATCTAACGATGTGCATAATGATCTGGATAGAGAGGAATTTAAAGAATAAGTCTTCTGAATTTGTTTTATTAAAGAATATGGGGAAGTACAGAGTAGCTTGCCTTACCAAATTGATATATTAAGAATCATATAACAGTTCTTGATCTGTTGAAAGTTACGAATAAGACAAAAGAGAGGATAAGCTTATACAATTTTCTGTTGGACCACTTTACATACCCAAACGTTGTACAAAACTTCATTTAATTTAACTTTTATTTGGCTATTTGATGTCAGGTCAAACAGATTTTCATACCTGAAATAGAATAGTTCCTCTGGATTTTCTTTAATATTGAAATGATTGAAAACCCAATAGTTATTGTCATCTTTTAGCTGAGGAAAGTAGTCATTTAATGCCATTGTTATTGATATTAGATGAGAAATAATTTCTTTTGAATTTCCTCATCAATTTCACAATTTGATTCCCTGTAAAAAGTCATTTGAAATTGGAAATGGATCCATATTATTTTTTTCAACAGCCATGTCCAGTATTAAAACTTTCATAATAATGATTGTACCTTATCTTTTATATTGAAAAATATAGTGAAGAATTGTTTTCAGAACATGGGAGGGGTGATAGTAGGAGGAAGAAGAATAAAGTGCATAAGATTTGCTGATATGGCATTGTTAGCAGAAGAGAGATGATATGCTACTGCAGCTGAATGACAGCTGTGAACAATATGGAATGAAGATAAATGTAAACAAGACAAAGACTATGGTTATCGGAAGAAAGACAAAGAAGATAAACATAAGTATTCGGAATGAGACATTGGAACAAGTGAACAACTTTAAATATTTAGGGTGTACTATAAGTAGTGATATGAACTGCTGCCAAGAAGTCAAGAGGAGGATAGCAATAGCAAAGGAGGCTTTTAATAGGAAAAGGAGCATCTTCTGCGGACCTCTGGAAAAAGAACTAAGAAAGAGACTAGTGAAGTGCTTTGTGTGGAGTGTGGCATTGTATGGGGCAGAAACATGGACATTACGACGCAGTGAAGAGAAACGACTAGAAGCATTTGAAATGTGGATATGGAGAAAAATGGAGCATGTGAAATGGACAGACAAAATAAGAAATGAAGCTGTGCTAAAAGAGTGGGTGAAGAAAGAATAATGCTGAAACTGATCAGGAAGAGAAAAAGAAACTGGTTGGGTCACTGGCTGAGAAGAAACTCCCTAATGAAGGATGCACTGGAAGGAATGGTGAACGGTAAAAAAGTTCGAGGCAGAAGAAGATTTCAGATGATCGACAACATTAAGGTGAATGGATCTTATGTGGAGATGAAGAGGAAGGCAGAAAATAGGAAAGATTGGAGAATGCTGGGTTTGCAGTGAAGGACCTGCCCTTGGCAGAGAACTTTGTATCTATCTATCTATATATATATATATTTTTTTGAAGAGTGATTAAACATCATTCAATTGTGTGAATATATCCGCCAGATAAGCAATTTGACTCAACAACAACAGTTTCTTAAGCGACCTGCTAATAGAAATTTGTGTAAGAATATGGCCAGCTCTTCTCGTAATTCAAACAATCTAATTTGTACCAGCAGAGATATGTTGACTGCCCATATCTTCACATATAATTTCGAATAATTCTTGTTTTTAACAGTCGTGTTTTCACAAAGTTAAGAATTTTCAGTGTTTCATCTAAAATACATTTTAAAAATGAAGGGCTATTTTGAGCATATCTACAAAGAACAGTGACTATTCGTACATGTTTTAGCAACATTTGTAATTCCTGTTAGTGCCCTTTTCACAGATCCTATCATTGATTTTGCCCCATCGCTACAAACATCGACACACGTCTCTCATCTTACTCAATGGGTTTTCATAAAATCTTCAATACATTTAAATATAATTTCTCCTGCTATATTGGTTTATAAATTTGCATAGAGTAACATGTCTTCTTCAAGAAAATCATTGTAATAATAAGGAATGAAAACTAATAAAAATTGATAGGTTTACAAAGTCGACTTTTGTCTCATATGATTATAAAAAGTCCTCATCACATGACTGAAGTCTTAAAATAAGTTCCTGCTCAATATCCTCAACTATATCATGAATTCCAAGTGAAACTGTATTATTTGAGAAAGAAATTTTATCAATTTGTTGAGAGGATTTCTCATTGCACATGCACTGAACAGCATCTTAGGTTTTATGAGTTTCAGAAATTGTATGTTCTTCACCTGCAAGCACTGTATGGTAGGTTGCTTTGTAGAAAGCCACTGTTGTCCTTCCATTATCCGGCAACATTTTTGATATAAAATGTTTAGTTCTGTCAAAAGACTCAAAGTTTTTTCTCAAAAAATTTGGCATCTTTATTTTTATATTCTGAATGGTCATTTCAAAATGTCTGTGCAATTTAGCTGGTGCTGACGAATTAGATGATAAGATCTTATTGCATAATGCATCAGGGGCATGGGATTTTCTGTGATCATGAATCCGAGTAATAAATAACTCAAGTTGTATATATGTTTTTTTTTTTAAGACAGAGATATTTTAATATTGACAAACAATACTTTCCTTTTCATCTGCTATACATGCATACCCTCCAACATTGGTCATCCTCCTATCCGTAGTGGGCGGGGGGGGGGGACCGGAAAGAAAGAAGAAAAAAAAAAACGAAACCTCCAGTTCAACAACCAAAAAAAAAAAAAAATTTTGAAAATAATGGACCTGCATGATCCGCAGCCGAAATTGGTATATTATGTTCAATCAAATAACGGACAAAATAAGTTTCTGCTTTAATAACGTTACTTTCTTCAGGTTTAGTGAAAAACGATTGAACAGAAACTTGCATTGACTGATGTTTTTCAAGTTCCACGTGCTTAGTATACGACACATGACGTCTACAGTCGTCTCGACCGCCATGGGCAACGGAAAATTCCGTGCAGCATACCGTGCAACGAGCATATCCATCCTTTCCTGGTAGAAGACAAGGGAAAAGCTTTCGATACTCCTCTCGAAATTTTTGATTGTTTTTTTTCTTTCTAGGCGGATCTACATCTACATCCTTATTACTGCGTTTTAAAAACCGATCCATGATATAAGTGTATGCAGCTTTCAACAAATTTTAGAACCGAATGAGAGTTGGCCGCCCGCTTTTTGTGAGATCTGCGCATGTAGCATCGATTATTCTGGTCAAGCACTTCCGTCTGATCTTCTGACAAAGAGTGCGCCATTGCGCTAATCGCTGGTTACTTATCAAAAGCGAATTGTATTTATAAATCCTGAAATCTAACAGACATAATTTGTAAATGATAGTCTATAAATAAACAAGTATTTTTATAAATGAGAACTTCTCCGATAATTAAACGTTAGCCTACTATAAGTTAACTATAATTTCTTGGCGAGAACAGACGGCGGCGTCCATTTTGACAGGAAAACGTAATTGATCAGCACTTTTTTTTTTTTTTGAGGAAAAAAAAATTAAGGATGAAAATTTCTGAATTCCGTAGCTTTTCCCCATTCTCGCGTAGTTTCATAGTACTTACTTATTTTCCGTACAAACTACGGATACTCCGTAGAAGTTGGAGGGTATGTACATGTAATGCTAGTAATTTGATCTATATTTTCATCAAAATTCGCTTTACCAATCTCCTTGTCACTAGAAACATTTGAACATCTTGCTACATTTTTTAAAAGGGAATATGACTCAACTAGTGTTGAGAGAATTGAATGTAAGTATTCGGTTCATTCATCCTCCACTAGACTCAATTGATTTTATTTTACATAAATGCGAGCTGCCCAGAGTATGTATGAAGGTGCCCTCTCCATATGGAATATTAAAAATTTTCAAAACTTTATTTAAATAAATTTTTCATACATATTTTAAACTATTAATTAGAGCTCAAAAGCTAATTTTATTGCAGAATCCCAAATCTTGCATTAATGTTGTTGTGTTGAGGTATCCTTTTTGCTGGAGGTGCACGACGAAACTGTGCAACACGTCCCGATAAAGAGTTATGGTAACCATATGGGTCACAGGTCCAGTTGGATGGATTCCCTTGAAGAAAAATGGACCGATTAGAAACTGCAGCTGCAAACCCTATCCATATTGTTACCTTCGGTGAATGTAAAGGAATCTGTTGAAACATTGATGAGGATTCTCTGTAGTATAGATGCAGCAGTTTTCTATGTTCACTGTTCCACAACCATGAAAATAAGCTTCTTAACTCCGCAGGATGTTCCAGGGCTAATCCTCGTCCACTTGCATGCATACCAGGATGTCAAAGGAAGCGTTTTCATTGCCAGGTTGCAAAGCTTGGAGGTGACTAACTGTATAGGGATTGCGAAACTACGCTTTGCGCAAACTTCCCCATACTGTTGTGTACTGTACATCTAACTACCTTGCTATGGCATGAGCGCTACACTTACCTGCAACATTTTCACGTGATTGCTTGCTCAACGACTGCCATTACAATTTCTTCGACCACTTGAGGTATCTTTGGTTTATATCCTCTTCCTGCTCGGACTGCGAAGCTACCAGTATCGTCAAATCGATGAACCATGTGCTGCAATGCATATGATGTCAGTGGACCTTTCTGCAATGATTTGTGGCCTCTGTGCTCACGAAGCGCTGCAGCAGCATTTCCCCCAGTTATTCTGGTAGAATAATTTTAAAAGTAAGGCGCATTCCTGCACTGTCAGAACCATTGCACTCGCCGAAGACTGTCTCCAATCAGCCTCACACTTTAATTTATACCTGATTTGATGCCTTAAGACATGCATATTTCAACAACTGGTGCCACTTGCTACATCCTATTTCCCCATCGGTCATTTTTTCTGTACCCAACAACAACAGGTTGGGTAAACGTTAGGATATACTTGGAGAATAAATAACCAGAGAAATAACATGGCATCTATTAGGATTAAACTCAAGATTCCTTACCCAATAGAAAGCATCTTACCATTTGGGTTACCTTATTCCTACACACACTCATTCACTCTCTCTCTCTCTCTCTGTATATATATATATATATATATATATATATATATATCGAACAGGCAAAAAACTGAAAGCGGCCTCTTCGAGTTTCGCAAAGCAAAGATTTCAATCAATCATTTACAATTTAGAAAGTATACAATATAAAAATAAAATTAACTTATATTACTAAACATGCAGAGAAAATTCTTAAAACATTGCGTTTTTGTTTTTGTAAATTTTTCTAAATTTTAATTTCTACTATTGCCACTTAGGCCGCTGATGACGTGAGGATAGATTGGCTTTTTTCTCCACAGAATCAGTGATATGATTTTGTATTGGCATTTTTCAAATTTCACATCACTGTCTGGATATATATATGCACTTCATTGAAGCTTCTTGAAAAGCCTATTGTATGTTGAAAAAAAAAAAAGGAAAATATTCATGAAAATCCACCCTTTTCCCAGAGCATGAGAATAAGGATAGTGTAGTCTCATTAAGTTCTAGACCAGGGGTGTACAATAGAAGTCTGAGGGCCAATATTTTTATAAAAGTTCTGATGGGAGGCTGCAGCATCCCATCCTCCAACACCCCTTCATCCCTAAACCCTTACTATAAATTACTAATTAATGATTTGAAGTGCCATTCATTAATTAATAATAAATTTAATTTACGTAAACTTCAAATTATCAAATAATTTACTAGTTGTGCTTCATACCAACATTCCAATAGTAAAGTCTGAGACAATTTCTACTGCAAGTTATGATGTTTTTCAACAAATAATTTATCAGCAGCAATGTAAAAGCTCAAATTTAATTTTAAGTTTGACACTATCGAGCCGTAGCAAATATACCAGCGAGTTTCATGGGACCCAAGGGCTGTGGGTGATGCATCCCTGTTCTAGACCAAAGTAGCAAAGTAAAGTTAGAAGGCCAGACCAATTCTTGCCTACCTTTAATCTTGGGAAATAACCATTTCCATTTGAAAGGTGATAGGGTCTATTTGGAGGAGAAACAAGTTAGGTTTTTCAAGAAGTTCGATTATTCCTGAGGCCAAGTTCTTTAGGCCCTAGCCAAGTGCTTACACCACTTCAGGATCAGAATATAACAAGTGATTTAATTAGAAAGTTGACCCTTCCTTAACAACTGTGTCAGCATAAGATTGAATCAAATTATGATGGTTGCCTTCTAATAATAAGTTTTTAGTTCCACTTCACAATGAGCTTGTCATTACTTCAACAGGTAGGTTAAGGATGGATGGCAGATCAAGATGGCAATACTATCATTTCAGGTAGTCTCAATACAGTGCAACTTGGATAATTCGAAGCTGAAGGGACCACTACAAAACTTCGAATTATCCAAGACTTCGAATTAAACAAGTTACATCTTTTAACTTTAATTTCAGGTCCACTGAATGCTTGAAAAGATTATTCTGTCAATAAGTAAATATTTATTCAGAAAGATCATGGTATGAAAGACTTAAACACTATATGTTTATAAACAAAATAAGATTTATATTACGTAAGCTACAGTACATATTACATTCAATACAGAAAATTATAGTTTTTCAATAAAATTGTGCAATGTCTGATTGTTTTATAGAATTCAGTCGCTTAAGGTTAGCAAAATCATCAAGCATGTTTAGTGAACGGAAAACAGCTTCACTTACGTTGGTTCGTCCTTCAATGTACCGACGAAATTCGCCCAAATGAAAAAGCGCCTCCAATGATGAAGGGATTGGCATTTCTTCTTCACACCCTTTTCCACCTCGCGAATGACGGTCACCTTTTCAGCGAACGTTAAATTCTTGTACATGCGTGGTTTACTGAAAGACATGGTGACACTGACAGCAAGAAGCTCGAATGGCGTCTGAAGCGCCACGTGTCTAATGGCGTCACGTGTCGAACGATGGCAGGAAGGGGATTTCAGTTGTCATGTGTCAAATTTCTTAACGATGAAACGCCGAAAAGTCGTTAAGGTTCGAAATTTTTTATAAAAAACTTCGAATTAAGGAAGTTGAACTTCGAATTATCCACGATTTTTTAACATTGATTTAATAAGAAGTTCAAGGGACTAAGAGAAATCTTCGAATTAACCACGATTTCAAATTAAAGACGTTCGAATTATCCAAGTTGCACTGTATTTGTAATATCTAGGCCATAGGTAGGAGGAAAGAAAGTAGATTTGTTTATGCTATGTTTGATAGGTTGTGCAATATGCTTAAGTAACTATGCATAATCATAACATTGTAGAAACTGATAACTGAAGTGCAGTAAATGGAAAATTTCAATTCAAATTAAACAAGAAAAGTGAACATACAAAACTTGCAATGAAATTACTCAATAAGAATGTATTATCAAGTTTAAAATTGCAAAATTTTGTAGAAATGAAAGGGTTTATACAAAAGATTAACTTTATAAAGTGGAGCTTCACTGTATATACAAGTATACTGCATATGTATAGAGTAAAGTATCGTCATGTCAGAACATCATTTCTTTATTTTTATTTGGAGCAATATTTCATATCTTAAACTGACACATTAACATTCATATTTAAACATTATATCATAAACACACACACACAAAAAAAATGAATGTTTCGAACCAGTCTATACCCTGCGTGATACAATGCACACCAATGCAGTACATATATACAACCACGACAATTCAATAATGGCCTTATATCAATCGTTTAATAGACTAAATAATGTCTGTAAAAAATAACCAGTTCTGGGAAGGATACATCTGTGCCCTTTCCGATATCAAAATGTCCTACCAGTATGATTGCAACACAGTTCCACGACAAAGGTTTGGTGGTCAGTAAGCGTAACATGAGCCACATAATTTGCCGAAATCGTAAACTGGATCCAAAGGCCAATGATCTGCCAAAACAGAAATCTGATGACGCAGACAAGTTATCCGACCATCTGCTACCAAATGGCAGATCACAGCAACAGTCATCTGAGAGAATCCATCCACCCATCATTGCATGACCAACAGGTTAGCAACATCACCATGGACCTTGAGGCGTATCATCTGAAACAGCCTTGGTATGCACACGATCCACAAAACATGTGTTAACAAACTCATCGAACAGTACATTCAGGGATGCTTCACCAATGCAAGAAAACTGTAAGAATGGTACCTCACATGTGACACGCTGGCAGAATTTCATCACATTGGATGGAGCATGGCAATGCTAACAGACCAAGTTCAATTTGTTATCGATACAAAGAGAAAGGACAAGCAGACCTCAAGCAGAATGCAAAGAGAAGTTTTCCAAAGGCTTCATGATTGTTGCAAGATAATGTTGCAGTCTTCCAGAGATCCAACTGACCCCTAATGTCAAGATAATGCAGCCTACTTCCAACCAATCTATGGTACCCATGTCCCACAGCTTTATGCAATGATGTTCCGTTGGTGAACATTCATATGGACAAGCATCTAGCCAGCATTACGATCAAAAGTCACGCGAGACTTAGATTAATGTCATTCCCTTTACAAGCACACCCTTTAAGTCACATAATGCCTCCCAAATGCACTTCTGTAGTTTCGGATTCCTCAAATCTGCATTTGCATGACATGTATCTTGTATGCTGGCTGGCCTATGGAAGGTGTTTAAGAAGTGTGGAACACAATCCCCTAGGAATATCTATCCAGAAGCCTTCTGCAATGGAAACTACAGTGCCAGGCAACTGTCTATAACTGTGGTTGTCACATCGAGCAGCATCATTGGCGGAGGAAGGGCTTATCTCCGTAACATGAGGTCCCAAACTTGTTCAGTTTTATCTCCCTAAATCCTCTATATTTAATTATATTCTGATAAAACCTTGAAGCTCGCACATTAATAAAATTTGAAACTAAACTCCAAGTTATTTTTGTACAGGGTGGCGCACATAAAACCGGCCTCAATAGGTATTTCTTTTTGTATTGTATTATTATTTTGGGGCCGGTTTTATGTGCACCATCCTGTGTATTAGAAAATTCTAAGTTATGATAGAGTATTTTAGCAATGAAAAAAATAAAAATTGTAATAGAAGCAGGCATCTACAGATGTCATGATGACTATAATATTCATCCCCTAACTCCCTGTAATACTGTTAATAAATCACTCAAAGCCTTATTTAAGAGATCTGAACTAATAGGTTCAATGCTGTCTTTTAAGAGCTGATACAGATTGTAGATTTTGTATTTATTTTTTAAGGCTGTAATACATTATAAACCTCACAATGAAACAAGATAGTTACAAGCAATTCTAAATATTTGCAACTACAATCCTACACCTAACATTATATCTAAGAGAAGATTCAGAAATATATTATGAAGAAATTATGAAAATAAAGGTTAAATAATTGATCTATCAGTAATTTTTTCTGGACTTTTACATATTCTTTCTTTCATTGGAATGGAATAAAAAATATCTTCTCAAGGACCTTAACAAAATAGGATAATGATAAATTACAGTGGAACCTCTCATAACGAGTAATTCGCATAACGAGCAAAAAAATTTGTGAAAAAATTGCTCCCTTAACGAGCGACATTTCGCATAACGAGTGACGCAGAAAGGGGAAAGTCCCATCTTCACGTCACTCACTTATGAGCCGGGACTTCCGCGCATGTGCGTCAATCTGTGTTTAGCACTCGTTCCGCTAGCACGTTAGTGTCGCATGTTATCACACATTTTTCCAAACTTGTGTTCAGACATTTGTAATTTTTTTTGAGAAAAGTTTAATAACCCTTGCAAAAATGTCCCTGAAGAAAAAGCCACAAGAAGACAGCCATAAGAGACTAAAAGTAACTATAGAAATGAAACGTAAAATCATTGAAAAGCGAGAACGAGGTGTGAGCGTGGCTGATCTAGCGCGCACATACAATCGGTCTACATCAACGATTTGCACTATCCTCAAGAACAAGGACAAAATTAAGAAGATAGATGCTTCAAAGGGAGTGTCAAGAATGTCTACGAAACGGTTACAAATTTATTCAATGATAATGCTGTGTCACATTTTCACCAAATTTTGAAGCGTCGGCAAAAACAAATGTCTCTAGACAGCTTTCCAGTTAAAAAGTATGAATTATTTGTCATAAATTCATAAATAATAAACTAGTTATTCGATTTTTTTATTATTTTTGCAAATCGAAATTGCATTCCAGGTTATTATGCTCCTTAACAATTTATAAGTACAGTAATTTTATTTGAATAAATGTTAAAAATAAAAAAATTGAGTATTTTTTTCGGCATGGAACGCATTATCGTATTTTACATTGATTTATATGGGAAAAATTGTTTCGCTTAACGAGTGTTTCACATAACGAGTAAGATTCTGGAACGAATTAGGCTCGTTATGAGAGGTTCCACTGTATATGGGGTGATTCAAAAATCTCCATACTTGTTATTTTTTCATCTTTTGCAACTGATATCTTGAAAAGTATCTAAAGATGTTAAGTCATAGTTAGACCTTTCCTGATGAACAAGGACAATGAATTTTCAGCATACTTTCAGAGCATCACCCTGCTATAATTGCTGTAGAGACCAATAACTGGATCAACAGTTTCTGGGCATTGGATCGGCTCGTGGTCCATGGGAGTGGTTTCTGAAGTGTCAGGACAACATGTTCTTTCATTTTTATCTGTGGGGAATTGAAGGCAAAGCATGGACACAAGAGTGATTCAAGTTTTTGCATACTAGCAGATGTATTAATGTCTTTGAGTGAGAAGGAATGTATCCTGAAGTGCACAGTATGAAGGAACCCACAAAAAGAATATTTTTGTGATTTATAAATGAATGCTAATAAACAATCATTTTACTTATATATGGAAATTTTTGACTTGCCCTGTGTTTTCAAAATTACTAATTCAGGGAATGCTTAATAATGATCATCCACAATTTATTATCCATTAATTCTTAAAATAAAAAGGAAAAATATTGGAAGTTGGCTTAATACCAACTATTTTCCTAATGAAAGGTAAATTCTTTCATTAAATGGAATTAATCACATTTATAAACTTATATGCTGTAAAACTATGTTAGCGGAAAAAAATACGTAATTTCCAAAATTACATATTAATTAAAAAAATTTCAAGACAATTATGAAGGATTAATGACTTGTCAACATTAGATACTCTGTAAGAAGAAAAATAATCTGAAATACCAAATGGGGAAAAAAAAGTTTCAAAAGACTTCTCAAAAATAGATTCACCTTCTATCTCCCTGAAAAAAAAAAGGAACACCTTGAATAGATTTAAAATATTTACAAAGCCTGTCACTGTAAATGAAGATGATGATGATGAAAATGATGGTAAACATGCTGCAAGTTGTTTTAATGTGAAAGGAATAGTTATAAAGAGATTAGAGAATGACAAAAAGATTATAGTGGAAATTTCAAAAGAAAGGCAAGTATTTTTAAAATTTCAAAACACTAACAGTAAGAATCTGCATCTAAATATGATTTATATTACATAAAAAAAAATACTACTGAAAAGAGAGAGAGAGAGAAAGAGAGAAATACACATATGTGCAGTCAAAAGTCAAGTTTAAATAGAAATGAGTTTTATATTTCATTAACAGATCTTCAAAAATTTTGAATGTTGTTAATCAGAGAATTGAACGAAACAACAATAATAATTACAAAATCATAACTAACCTACATTAAATACTTTTAAGTTGTTACAAATCAAATTTTTGCTGAAAGCAATATTTATACTGGATTGTTTTCACTTTTACACCATCAGGAAAAAATAGATAAATAAATAATTTTTTTCTGTGAAGATTAATATGGATGAAATTATGTTGTTGGAACAAGAAGTAAATACGAAAAGGCAGTTCTGTAGAAATAAGAAATAAAATATACCTTAGATACGTTTCATATAAGGTTGAAAGTAACTTATTCCATCTAAAAATAAAAAAAAATAAAAGAAAGTTCTGCAAATTACTTATGAAATTAAATAAACACTGCCTTAATCTAATTAAAATGACTACCTCACCCCCATTTCAGTTTCTTTTTACTGACAAGTGATTGTAGTTTATTGTAGTCCAATGTTTATTGATATTCAAAGTTGTACATATATTTTCAGCTTTTAACCGATCACAACTTTTTATTAATGTTTGAAACAAAATGATGAATTTGCGAAGAAAAAAAATATTCTAATAAAAAAAAATTGTCAAGAAATCCTGAAGTACAACAGTACAATCTTGAGATGATTCAGAAATCATTATCTCATAATAAATTTCATAAAATATATTTTGTCTTTATTTATCTAAAAGAAAAACTAGATATTTGTAACCATTAATCTGTTTTAAGATTTTGTGGATTGCAATCAAAGCCTAAAGCTTCATAAAAATAATACAGGATTTCAATTTTATCACTTTTTTTTTTCTTCTTCTTATTAATTGTAATTATTGAATAAATATTTTATAAATATCACATCTGAAGGAAACATAATAAAACAATCTTCTTAGGAATTTTATAAATAAAAAGCATCTGTTAAATCACTTAAAATTTTATTCAAAAAATCTAGAAAATAAAATGAAAGAGCAGATTTAAAGTAAAATGCACAAATCTTGTAGATGCCAATCGCATTACTGAGTGATTCAACTTGATGCAATTTAAGTTTTTCTTCAAAAAACTGTAAAATTTAAATTATTATATAGATAGTAGAGAAGTAACAAATATAATTAGATTTAACTACAAATATTATGAAATGCTATAACATCATAAATACCTCAAGATTACCATAACCAGATACTCACTATCATAATAAAAGCTGGTGATAATGCAAATCAACACATTGAACTTCGTCTTAGACAGTATCTGGCCACAAGTACCCTAAGATTCCAAACAAGTGAATAGACTCTGTATGTCATAACTATGGCACAAAAAGATATTAAATGATCTACATACAGGCAATCTTAGACATTATAATGGGTTGTAGGAAAGCAACTTTTAATGTAATAATGCATCAAATTTCACTTAAAGAAATTTGTTCACGAAATTGTGAACATGATACTCTGCCTCAATCAACTATGAGTAATATCCTCAAACCTGCAGGAATACAGAATATCTCGAGGAATGGGAATGCTAAGTGTAGAGGTAAGAAGTGAAGCAAAATCATCAATACAGATACATACTTACAACCAGCTTTAGGAATGTATCTGAAGAAATGATAATTGCACAGTTTAAAAGCAATTTGAAGTCGAAGGTCTTCCACACAAGCTAATTTTCACAAACAAATGCAAAATGTCATTTTGGACTGATGTGAAGCTCACTGGAATGTTAAGAGTAGAAACATATTATCTGATAATCACTGTCATGATGTTACTCCCTATGGCAAATGACAGGTCTAGATGTGGATACCTTAATTATTCTATGAATTCAAATCCACAATAATTTGGGGTTGTTTCTCATATACAGATCAGCTAATTCCAGTGACTATAATACTGAGGGATGTACATTATCAACATTTTCCACTCCCAACTTTGTGGGAATAGTTTGCAACAGAAACTTTTCTGTTATAGGAGTACCCAGGATTTTGGAATTGGTTGGGGGATTGCAGCTGCCATTGTCATTCAACCAAAAAAAAAGTAACGTTGTGTCCTTTCTTGGATTGGGAAAGTTGGGGGGGGGGGGTTACAAACATACCAATGAATTTTCCAGTCTAAAAACCAAGTCCAAAATCCTAGATTTCTTAAATTTTGGTATGGATTGGAGGGTGTTTTAACCCCTTAACAATCCTCTCTCTTTGGTACATCAGTATTTTCTGTTCCAACATGACACTATATCTATTCACAAAGTGAGGATATATCACATTAAGGCTCATGAATGTGATTGATAACAAAGAAACCAATCTCAATGAGCATATTTTGACTGGCTGCAATGCTGATTGTTACCTGGTTAATATTTTATCAGTATTAACTTCATTGCAACATCTGTAAAAAAGCACTAGCAAAGTAGTCTAGCAGTATTTTAATATTTATAGAAAGTCTTTCCAGAGGAGTAGTGTCTTAGCAGCAAAGGTTAGATCAGCACATTATTAATGACCATCACATTCCCATGAGTTCTGAATATAATGGGTATTCAGGTCATTTAAGCTGTGGTGTATGTTGCTTAAGATGATAGTTTTAACTAAAGACACTTCAAGGTATATAAGACTTTGATTAAAAGGGAAAAAAAAAAAAAAGGAAAAGTTTTGTAATGTCACTTTTCAATTACAAAAAAAGAAAAATCTAGAAAAATTCAATATAATACTTGACAGCCTTTTTTTATTCTTAATAAAGAAAGTAAAAAAATTCCTAATACATAAAATACCTGGATTTATAACATTTACGACTATGCATGGGCTTTTTAACATTTAGTCAAATGTTTTACTAAGACAGTAGAGATGCAAAAAAGAAGTTGAATAAATAAAGAAAAGCAGAACATGAGACTTATTAAAAACACTTGAGGAATTAAGACCTCTGGACAGGTCTTTTGGTACCTTAGGATTATATTTTGATCAATAATAATAATAATAATAATAATAATAAAGAATCAAGGACAATAAGTATAGATATGTAGAAAGCTGAACTAATGATCAGGAACCATCAGGAACCATCAGTAACAAGAAAAAACATCTTTTCATTTTCTTAATTTTTAATCTCCTATTTTTCTTGTTTCCCAAGTATTTTAGAAACTGCTTGACAATTTTGGAAACACTTTAGATGTGTCTATGGGTTTCTTTGCATTAAGAAATGAAATCATATCAAAGTATCTAAGTTCATTTGCTGCGGCACTGTATGAAGAAAGGATACGCAAACTTAATCATAAAATTGTTCTAGAATATTCTTTGTAGCATCATTACAGAGAACTCAGGAAATTATAATACAAATAAAATTAATCTTTTACTTCAAACAATTTCGAACTTAAACCTGAGCAGTTTTGTTATTCTTTTTTCCATGGTTATACACTGCTGTAATGCAATTTATTTTTTGTATGGGTAAAACTATCATTTGAATTTTTGAGTTTGCTGCAAATAACTCATACAAGCATGCTTTAACACTGTTCATCCAAAGATTTTGGTAAGCAGAGATAATGTTAAGAAACAATACAATTTACAATTTGAAATGTTTGCTCTAGGCAGTCAATGGAGAATCTATTACCAACCAATTCCAATTCAAGGAATAGCTGATTAATGGATTATTTGGGAGTCATAACAAAAACCTTGTTTACAAAGCCAATCAGCCTGATAAATTCCTCGCAGCTGCCTCTCTGTTGTTCCAATCAAAACTTAAACCTAATCTGAATTAGCTTCATATTTATACTAAGAATCACCACAGTATTTCACACTCCTCGTTTTATATGGTATTTGCCAATTCTCTTTTTTAGTTTCATTTCAAATATTCATCACCAGTCACCATTTCAGTAATGATTTTAACTTCTAGAATTCAGAAATGTCTTCAAATTTCTGGTTTTCCAAATGATAGCCCAAAATGTTTCGTGATGCATATTTTGGATAACAATGCAATTGTATTTTGAAAATCAAAATTCTATATGTTAAACTGCAAGAATTTACAACTTGTAGCATCCTTTCCAATAGTATTAATGTTAGAATCATGGTTAAGATCTCGATCAAGGTGGTAGTTTGTACAAATTACAAAGGCGTCATTGATCACGTACAAGTATACGTCAAAAAAGTTATCACCATAGTATTGTATCAATTTCAAGTGTTGAACTCAATCAAGGTTGATAGCATTTCTCTCTTGTACAGAGTTTGTCAATTTCGGAAATATTTTTATCTATTAGAATTCATCCTACTTCTTTCACTTGCTTTCATGCCTCTAATCAATCTTGTAAAGACACTGACATTTAACAGTTTTAATAATATGAGACAACTCCCAATCACTATTCATTTACAGAGGCACTCAATAACTATAGTTTGGTTCTGAAGGAGGAGTGGGACATGATACTCTATAGATCCTCATCCAACTTCTATGATTTATCTCAATTTTATTCTTTTTGCTCTTTATATATGCATTTATTTTTATTACTTTTACTATTATTATCCCTTATTACTTATCCATTTTCTATTATTTATTTTTTTTTATTCAATTAACACTCTCCCTGTATTTCATAAATTTTTAACCGTCTTTTCTTGTTTTTTATTTATATATTCATGTCAATTATTCTTCTTCTTATTATTATTATTATATTTTACCAATTTTCCAACTACTATCAATCAATTATTTCCACATATATATATATTCATTTAAAATTCTTTCCCTTTGTTGTTGTAACTTAATCTCAGTATAACGGTGTTTTGAATTCAAAGGGAACCAATTGAGTTCTCCATCTCCCAATGCACTCCCCCCATGCAATTACAAAATTGTCCCCAAGGGACTTCACTTTCTCTGTCCCCTCTCATCTCCTCCCAGTCTAACAGTGTGCTCCCCATTGTTTGGAATGAAAGACAAGAGAAACTTATTGGAGAAACTAACAACAGAAGTTGCCCGATTTGCACCCACCTAGATGTAATTGATATTTATACATCTCCCGAAGAAGGCCCGAGGCACCGGGCCGAACTATCAAGATATTCTCATCCCAGAGTAGGGAAATCCCTCAAAAAAAAAAAAAGGATCTATTGAGTATAGATCTTCTTATTTTCATCATAACTTAATCATGCATATAGTTGAGCAGTACTTGAACTTTAAATTATTTCTGTTTGGAAAATTTAAGTATTTTGTTTCAGGTACTAGCAATATCACAGAACTTTTCAATGTATTAAATTTTTTATTTAAAAATACAAATCTAAAAGAAAATTCACTACTATAAAAATAAGCTTCAAATTTATTTTAAGCCAAATCTTAATTTAATTAAAGGGCAGAAATCCACACAGCCATTTTGAGGGTACATGTACAATTATGTTTATATTAAGAATTCTAGAAACCCATCAATGTAAATTATAAGTATAGTTATAGTATTATAGAAAATTCTCCATAACTACACGTTAACTTTCAGAAAT
>JAFIDM010000001.1:106453971-106501010 GCA_023159025.1 Thereuonema tuberculata
TGAAAGTTAACGTGTAGTTATGGAGAATTTTCTATAATACTAGGTGAAATTCCAGTTCTTATAATTATAGTACTTTATATTTAATTCAGAAGTCATCCCGAGTTGTTTTAAAACTGATTCACAATGCAACCTGCAGCAATTAGCAAAGCCGCTTATTTTATCAATCATTGGATCTTTATCATTCTTTGCCAGAAGCCATATCTTTTAAATCTTGGTTTAATGTGCAATGATTCAGATTTATGCCCACAAGAAAGACAGGAGAACCATCTTTCTAGATTTTTTTTTATATTTTTATTATTAATTAGCATTTAAAATATGCAGTAAGATTTAAATAATGCCAGTAAATTAAAGAAAAAAAAAACTATCACTATTAAAATCTAATTGGTCCCGTAAGAAAATCACCTTCCTCAAAGAAATTCCATTCTTAATAGTTTCATAAAATACCAACAATCACCATTAAAATAACTGAAAAGAAAATGAAACATTATATATTTTTAACATTTATTTATGTAAAAAATAAACACGAAATACAGTAGAAAAATATACCAAAAATTTATAAACACGACAAGAAAAATTCCTTGCTTCTTTAAAAAGCATTAGCTCAGGGAGTTTGAAGAAAATTAGATAAGGAGAGTGGTTCATCTGCAATATATTAACAATGGTCTTGCCTTAATTCACATCCTACACTGTTTTAGGTCAAAAAAGCCTGTTTAGTTATTAGAAATGTGTATTTAGTAAAGCAGTCACAAAAGCAGTGATCATAAAATGACTATCAACTAAAATCTGTCAAAATCCTATAAGGTGCATAAATTTTCTACATCCAGTTGGACAACAATCCTTCAGCAGTTAGGAAACCATTACATTTTCCTAAATTTCTTATCTTACGTCCTGTTTCAAACAGATTTTCTTAAAATAATTTTTTCCTCTTTAATTTTTTTTCTTCTGTTACTAATGTTTCTGTTTCTATTCCTTTTATATACTTTTATGAAAGTAAGGTTTACCTCCCAATGGCCAATGCAAGATGTTAAGCTGCACTGAACACTGGTGCATAGTAGTAAACTAAAAAACATCTTTTTACAGATAATTATTAGATTTTATGATTATAAGTATTACAGTTTTAGTGAATAAGATATTCAAATCATAAGAACTTTATTCATAAAGTTCCTTATTTTTTTCTTTTTCAGTTATCCAGGTAGAAACAAAAATCTCTCTGGACCAGAAGAAGCCTCGCCTTTGCATACATATACATGCAAACACTAATTTTTTTTATTGAAAGAGTCAATACCCTGAAAGATGAGAAAAACTCAAGTGCAATTGGAGGTGTTTGATGATACGGGAAGTAAATTAATACATTAAAAAGATGAAGGGACAAGGTTCCTAAAATTTTCAGCACTGAATGAAGCAGATTCTGGAATGATCACTTGAGGAATCTGATACCAAGCTGCCTTTAGCCCACAGGTCATCTTCAATATCTGATGCAGGGAACACCTGGAGAGTTGTAAGATATCATGTCCTATATATGTTTTAGCAAAAGATCTGGCAAATATGAAAGCCAGGATAAATTTCATGAGTGCTAAGAGACTATTGAACAAACTGCACCACAAGGCCAGACATTTTCCTGTTGCAAGTTGCAACTATAATCCTCCAAACTAAAGTTGACCATCCTGTTTTTGTGAGATCTGTGCATACAGCATCGATTAGTCTGATCTTCTGACAGGAATCTGCCATTGTGCTAATCGCTGGTTAGTTAACAAAAGAGAATTTTATTTATGAATTTATTTTGAAGCCATTTTGATGCGAGTGATGAGCAAATAGTTCAACCAAAACCATTAAATACAAAAATTAAAAAATTAAATAAAATGAAAAAAAAAAAATTGCTACTGGCGATAAGCACTTAGTTCTATTCAAACCACTAGATAATAAAAAAAAATAATAAATAAATAAATAAATAAAAAATAACAAAACACCTGAAATCTGGCAGACATACTTTATAAATGAATATTTAAATAAACAAGTATTTTTCTGCATTACAACTTCTCCAAAAATTAAACATTACAAGTTAAATAATTTCTCAGTGAGAACACATGGAGGCATTCATTTTTCAAAAAAACAACAATTAATCAGCTACCGAAAGGGCTGTGCAGTTCAAGCTTCTGGCAGCCAACTTCAGTTTGGAGGACTATAGGATCATTTGCTTGAATGATAGCTTTCAAAATATCATTGATATTTTGTTGGCAGTTAAATGTATCTATAATAAGTGTACTTGGCAGAAACAGCATCAAAGTCAACAGCACTCCATACTGTAAAGCTCTGTACTGGAACTAATATATTCCAAAATGTATGTGCTTGCAGCAGTTCATTATAGTACCACAATGTAAGGATCTAATTATCATGATGTACCAGATAAAATTTAGACTTGGAAAGTATTATGCGACACGCTTGTTGGTTTGATATCAACGTTTATGACATCACTGCAATTTGAGGTACATAAAGTCAACTAAAGTAACAACAATAGATGGTGACAAAACTTCAGTCATAGAAAAAAAAAAAAAAAAAAGGCAATGAACAGAATTAATGATCTATAGCTGATGTGTTGCTATTTACTATTAAGCTCAATAGTCCACTAAAATCATATAGAGAAAGCGATTGTTCTCACAATCCTCGATTCCATTTTGTCAGGTCATCATACCCTCATCTCCCTCTGATGTCATTTTTATCCATAATGTGTTTGCAATTCATTGTGAGTGGACAGTGATACTGATTGTCTAAGAGGGCAGTTTTTTTTTTTTTTCCCAGTGAGAGCGACTCAAAAAAAATAAAATAATAAATAACAACTGGCACAGTTTTAAAATTGTTTCCTCCTCCTCCAATTCACTAACAATAACGTAAGATTCAATCATATCGTTACAGTTTCTCCTGATGTTGAAAATTTCCTATTGTTGATGTTGCATTATCAATGAACAGTAGTATTTTAGTGTAAATGTATCAGAAACATAACAGGAGGAAGATTATTAATGAAGAAAAATCAACAAAGTAAAAGGTAATGCAAAAACTGAATACTATAAATTACAAGTAGATAATTACTATTAGTAGGGGTGGGCGAGTAGTGGTTTTTTGATTCGAGTCTGCACCGACTACTGTGTTCGGGAACAAAATAAATGACTGTTGAATTAATTATTCTACTTATTGCGTGATTATACGAATTAAATCAATATTCATTTAAAGGAATGTGGATTAAATAAAACAACACACACTCAATGATGTTTTTAATTTGTCAAATATATTTTTTGTAAAATAATAGCGATCGGCATTTTCAACACTTTTTAATTACTCAACTCGCGTTTTCGAGTAGTCGCCACTACTCGCTCAAGCTCCGAGTATTAAAAAATACTCGACAGATATTCGAAAACTTGAGTACTCATCCACCCCTAAATAATTAGATTTAAAAATGCTTGTATGGTTTAATATCTACATTGTTTCTCACTTAAAAGAGACAACAATGAAAAATTTTGCCTTCTTCTTTGAAGTGAAAATTTTACATTAAATTCTGCCAATCTACCAGGTGGTTATAATTAAAGTTCCCCACTTCTGCTCAGTCTGGAGACTGCATTATTGCACGGATAGTAATGCAACTTTGTATATAAGCTATGTAGAGCATGGGGAAGAGAATTCCAACGAAAAAAAATTACTTCAAAAAAGTTGCCACCAGGTGAAAAAGTGGTGCTGTGTGTAAAGTGCAATGCGTCTGTGAATGACCAATCTGCAGAAATCACAATGCCATTGGAAAAGAAAGAACCTGCGCTCCTGGTGAAGCTCTATTACCAGAACAGCAGCAATAGTATATCAGCACTGCGAGAATATCGTCGTTTGAAGGGATTGAGAATAGGGCCCATGACAGCAAAGGGTTTATGAAAGATGATGCAGAAATTCGAAGAGACAGGAGAGTTAGGTGTACTGCCAGGAAGAGGATGCCGCCCAATTGCTTCCACAAAGTGGCAGTAGCAGTAGCTGGCAAGAGCGTCAATGGCCCAGTACTCAGCGACCAGTGTGCGAGTAGTAGCACGTGAATTAACAATTCCATGGTGCACAGTACAAAAGGTTTTTGTGGTCCATTCTTTACTGGTACCCGCATAAGATCCAGATACTGCACCAGTTACAGCCGCAAGATCCACAAATGCGGTCAGACTTTACATTTTGTTTCTTGGCTAAAATGGCTTTCGACGATGCATGGCCCTGGAACATTCGGTGGACAGATGAGGCACATTTTACGCTTGACAGTGCTGTGAACATGCAGAATTATCGCGTGTGGGGTTACTCAAACCCCCATGTGGTGCATTCCCAGTATGTGACTGCATGGTGGATTCACCATGGATTTCATTCTGGGTCCATATTTTTTTTTGAGTAGATGACACCTGCAGGTCCTGTCCAGTGTACTGTTACAAGTGCATGTTACTGTCAACTCTTGTTACGGCATATGGTTCCAGCCTTGCAAGAACGTGGATGTTTAGAGACAACAGTTTTCATGCAAGATGGTGCAGCGCCGCATATTGATCGCCCAGTAAAGGAACTTCTTCGTGCCCGCTTCAGCGATGATCGTGTTCTGTCGAGACACTTTCCAGAGACGTGGCCTGCCCATTCACCAGACCTTAATCTGGCTGTGGGGAATCCTGAAAGAACGTGTTTATGAGGGACGTTCTTCACACTTTAAGTCCATACGGACCTTGCCTGAACTGAAAGCCAATATCATTCTTCATGTTGCAGACATTTCACAAGATACTCTTCGTGCTACTATTGAGCACAATGACCTGTGCTTCCAGCATGTCATCGACGCAGACAGCGGGCATTTGAACAGTCACTCTAAAAGCATTAAAGATATTGCATTCCCATCGTCTGTTTATGATCTTGAAGAGCCACTTTTTCACCTGGTGGCAACTTTTGGAAGTATTTTTTTTTTTTTCCGTTGGAATTCTCTTCTTCATGCTCTACATAGCTTATATACAGTTGCATTACTATCCATGCAATAGTGCGGTCTCCAGACCATGCAGAAGTGGAGAACTTTAATTATAACCACCAGGTATTTAGCAGACACTCATTAACCTACTGTTCAGTCATTAACCTACTGAATCTTCATCTTCCTCTAAACTACAGTTGAAATTTCTCGGTTTACCTTCTGTTCTATGGCTTTATTATCTTTTCATACATCAGGGTTGGCTTCTTAAAAACTAAATAATCAGAAATAAGTTTTCCCAGTTTTCATCTTCAGGAAAATAGTGATAGCTAGCAAGAATCTCACTCTTCAATTAAAAGGTTATTACCGACAGTCATTTATATTAAAATTGTCTTTCAAAGTCAGTATTCTTTTTTTTTTTTTTTTTGGTGCAAAATTATTAAGTTGTTGCATATGAAATGGCCATTTTGGAGGCTCATGCCTTAAAATTGATATTAGATGTGTTATTTGTAAACCTAAAGTGTGAAGAACTTTAATAAGTCAATAAAGATCTTTAAATAACACCTGCTACCTCCATGAATGTTATTCCAAGGATTATGATAAGTGAATAAAAAAAAAATTGTTTTTGATCAGTTAAACATAACATAGCATAGCATAAGGTTTAACGTGCCACCAAATTAATAATTCTGAAACAAGTTCAGAAATGAGACAAGAATTTTTTTTTAATTTCTGAGTCTTTTCTGAACTGTTTGTATTAATTTAGTGGCATGTTAAACCTTAAGTTTATTAACCAGGTTGGGTTCAACCTTGGTTCTTTTTATCTTCAAATTTCTTTGAGCCTGACGGATTTGCAGCCCAGAATTTGAAGCTTTGCTTTTTGTTTTGATTTTTTTTAATTGTGTTTTCTTTGGAGGGAGACCGCTTTGGGTGCAAGATATCTGAGGGTTTCATTTGGTGAGTGGGTCTGGCTGACGAGTCCACAAAAAGGATGAAACTGCTGTCCCAAACTCTCACTGATGAAAGCTCAGATATTTTTTAATTTGTCATTTCTGAACTTGTATTTTTTATTTTTCTTTAAACTTCGTACAAGTTTAAATTTGGAAAAAAAGCAGCAACAGCAATTCACAACATCACTGTAGAATTCAACGAAAGCACAGGTAGTGAGCAGGTGGCATTATGTTTGTTTGAAAAAATTTCAAATAACACATATGAGCCTTCAAAATAAACCATACGATTGGACCAAAGAAGCAATTAATAATGATCAATTAAAGGCTTTAAATGAAATCTGACACATACCAAACTGTGCAGGAAGTCACAGAAAAAGTAAACAGCATTATTCAACAGTTTCTTGAAACTGGCATTTAAAGGGGAAAGGGAAAAAGTTGAACATTGCGTCCTTTTGGATTTATTCAATGAATCGATACTTCTATCTATGAAATAGGAGTTGTAAACATAAAAAAAGGACTCTCTACAACAATTACCAATGATCATTTCAATGACACTGCACAAGTGAAGCACTGAAAATGTTAAGCCAAATGTTTAGGAAGCTAAGCCAAAAAAAGTTATGGTTTGAGGGTTATGAAGCTGGAGTCATCCTTAATTCCCACCTGAAGCCAGATGAAATCATCAAAGCAGAAGAACATTGTTGTAACTCTTAACAGATTCATGAAAAACTGTGCAACTGTCTTCTTCACTCACTGTATTTACCAGATACACTCCCAGTTTACTATCACTTCTTTTAGCTTGTAAATCACATCTTAGCAGAGGGGGAAAACAACTTGATATGACAAAATTAAATGAGGGTCATATTTTCCAAAAATTCCATTTTTTTTTTTTTTTGAGATGGTAAATGATATTTGTTTCACTGAAAAAAAGTGTATGTAGGAAAATATTTGTACTTTAAAGTTTCAATAGAAAATTGGTCATGTGCAACATATGTAACAATCCAATTCTAGAACAACAGTGATTTCTGAAGAAAAGAAAGGAAATGCTAAATATTTCAATTCACATAATATAATTTATTTGACAATACTTTGAAAATGCAATGAAAAATGGGTGTTTATGTACAAATCCAAATGAAACAATGTGAATGAAAATGACATTTAACAAATGATCCCTTTCAACTAAACAATTTAGTTCAATTTAACCTATTTAAAAAAAAATGGGGAGGGGGAGAGGGAGAAGGAGCTCTTTCAAAAGAAAAACCTTACTAACTTAATAATCAATAAACAATGTATTTTTAGATAATAGCAGAGACTTCTTTTTCAATGAGCACATAAAATGTTCATGATTTTGATAAAGAAGTCAAAACAAGCTCAGTTTATACTAAATGTATATAAAAAAAAAATAAGAAAAAAAATAAATGCAGAAAAATACGTTACCTTGAACAATAATTAATACCGGTTTTGTTTGGTATTTTTTTTTCTCTCCAAGTTATAGAAAACTGGACAGACGTGGACATAATACAATTTCTGCTAGCTTTAAGAACGCTATTTATAGAAGAGGAAAGTCTTTGTTTGAAAATTACTACAGAGAAATCCTGTTCTGTCTATTAAATTGTATGACAAATAAGTTGAATCCAGAGCAATATAAAGAAAATATTAGATTATACATTCCTGTGAAGGAACATAATTAGGAATAAAGCATTCAATGCCCTTTCAGAAACAAAAATTCTGAAATATGGGATATTTTTAGGAAAAAAATTCCTTTTGCATACCTTAATATATATTCTTCCATTTTTTATTTCTTTCTTGTTTTCAATAATTTTTTCCTCTTCTAATTTAATATGATTCACAGTAAAAATCCATTAAAAATGTACACTTTAAAACAGTGTTATTTACAAATCAACAAGTCAATAAGAAAATAAGAAAAAAGTAAATCAACATTTCAATTACTGGGTCCATACTGCAAGTGATCCATCTTTGAGATATTTATTATTTTTGTTGACTGAAGGAACACAACATTATAAGGAAAGTCTTTACAATAGTGATAATAAAAAGTAAAAGTAGAGAGATTACAAACTATAGGCAAAGTCAGAATTGACATCTGATCTGCTTAGACCCATGACATGACTAATTATTCGGCACTGTTGAGTTACTGCAAGTTTAATAACTGTCACATGCTAATAAAAAACAAAATCACAGAAAGCACACTCGCTTCTGCCAAAACAAAACAATTATGACTAATTTTCTAAAATTAAATTATAAATCAGCATCCTAATCAGTTGCATAAGGAGGGTCGTTTCTCAAATTCTACAGGATTCCGAAAGAAATGTAATATGCAAGTAATTAGTGAATTGTCAGAGGATTTCAAATAGTAACGGTAAGTCCCAACAAACAGACAATTGTTAAATCTAAATTATTTTCTTGATTTGCCCAAATAAAAACCAAAGAAAAAGGAAGGAAAAAAAAAAAAAAAGTTGAATTATCACGTATAAGCCCTCCCTCTTCTAACTCAAGTTTCTCAGCAGAACTGAAAAGGAAAAATCAAACCACAAGTTGTAAAAATGATCAAACAAAACATCAAATATCATTTATGAAAAAACAAAAACAAAAAATAAAAATTTGTGAACCAAGCATTTTAAAATGTTATTTCATGTACATATGTTTAACTCAGCCAGCACATGCAATTGATTTTTACTCTCTATATCTTGAAATGGTATATATTTGTTATATGATACCATGGACCTGTCATCATATGGTAGATTCATTTAGAACATATTACTTCTCATACAAAATTCCAATTTAAGGTTTTAAGTGGTGGGACTGCACCAAAGAAAAACAAGAATTTTCATATACAGTATGGCCAGAAATAAAGTATACCGAACATTATGTGAAGTCATTAGGCAAGGAATCAAAAGAATGTGTGTTTAATGTCAGAATAGTACAAAACTAAGATCAACAACTAAGTATGTGTACAAGATTAAAGGGCTATATGGACTACTCCGTCTTCCGTTATGTTTCCGTAACGTAATTGCTTAAGTGACGTAGTTTTGTCTTCAGGGTCACAAGGATTGGGAACAATTACGTGAAATAAAAATCACATTTGACCATATATTTCTATTAATCAATATTCAATAATTTACTATCCTAAAAATTTCAGGTAATTGTTCCCCATTCTTGTGACCCTGAAGGCATAACTACGTCACTAAAGCAATTATGTTACGGAAACATAACAGAAGACATAGTAGTGCGTATTGCCCTTATGATGACATTTTTCATACCAACACTGAAGGTATATAGACATTGCCACAACTGCATCCTGTGAAATTGAATGCAACACATGTTTGATAAACATCAGCTTCAGTTGTGCAATATCATGAAATACTGGATCACAGTAGACTCAGATTTCTAGCACAATAAAATCTTCTCAAATCTGCCAGAAAGGATGAAATAACCAGTACTGTATCTTTCCAGACGTCCTGATAATGCATTCACATTTTCCCAAAAAATAGAGTCCAATAATGCCAAGGCCAGAAATGGCACATCACACAGTAACCTTCTTTTCAGAGTGTAGAGGATGTTCAGAAATCTTCTTGGGCCGTTCAAACCCGAGAAAACTGGTTGTTTGTTTGTTCATATACTGGTCCAAGGTTACAGGACATTTATCAGAAAACCAAATGTGGGACAGAAAATGTCCATCTTCACACACATTTGCCAGTGTGCAAGCACATAATAAATGCCTCTGTAGCTTATCAGGGTTTGTAGCTTATGGCAAACCTTCATACAATATGAAAATGCTCCCAATTCATGTACAAGTGTCTGCACAGATGTTCTCTTCATACCCAGTTATTTAGCAATGCACTGCTGAGTTTTCTTTGCAAAATCTTATCAAGCACATCCCTGAGTTTTTTTGTTGACACAGAACAGATTCTGTCTCCCTAAATTTTTTTCACCACTGTTCGCTTTGTTGGTGGGTTTTGTGGAACTCTTCTTTGAAAAGTTGAAAAACATAATTCACACTGGGTCCCCCGGAATGGCCAATTTCATATGAACAAAAATAATGTCCACAATATAAGCTTTTTCATGAATACTTAAAGAGCCATTACATAGCACCTTACAATATAACACTGCTCTTCACAAACCAAGGTCACATTGCAGCTTTATCAGGCTGCTCTCCCAGGAATAAAAATGGTGTATAGTGCCGCCACCTTTCAGTATACTTTATTTCCAGCTGTATTTTGTGAGGGATTCCCTTTATTTCTAACACTAACATTTCTTTACTGCAAGTTCACTGTATTCCTTCTGAAAGAAGGAAAACATAAAATACAAAGGTGATTGGGACAACAAGACTATGAAGTCCTCTAATGCCAATGCAAATGACTGATGTCTGCTGCCATCTAAGTTTTAAAATGATACCAGCATGAAGAAGGCCTTGATATATTGCTATTCTGGTACTGATATGTACTTCAATATGTACTTCGTCCAATACATTCCTTGCTAGAAGTCTCCGAACACCTCACGTTATTTTATGCCCACCCAGTATTTCATCCTTGCTAGGACTAATCAACCAGATTTATTCATTGATGGCCAGCTCAGAAAATATGAAAGGCTAATTATTTCACTGCCACAAAAATAACAAAATTACTGTAACCAGTACAGCATCAATAACTTGGCCAGCTAACCACTAAGCACAAAAGATATTAAATGTAAGGACAAAGCAATACAAGGACATATTGCTCTTCAATAGAAAAGCATTCTTATTCTTTATCATTAGAACATAAACTCAGCATCCTGTCACTGCACTAAATGTTTTCTGAATGAGGAAGTTTATTTTAGAATGTAACAAGAGCTGAACATAATAGAAAAATAGCATAGGAACACTATTTGCTGGTATTATTAAATGAATGGTTAAGTTTAAGGTAGATCATGGAGTTAAGTTTTATGCTTTATAGAGCAAAACAATTTCTTAAAAATGAGTTTAAATACGACCTTGAAGTTCTTTTTAAAGAAATTACTGGAAAAATCTAAATAGATACAATGTTTTGGTCAAACAAAAACCAATAAGTCACTGATATGGTTATGTGATCTGAGCCAGTAGATGCTTGTTACCATACTTGTTTTAATTCCCAATAATGGCCTTCCATATTTTATAATGTAGACTATCTTTCCAAGGTAATGTTTTTTTTGCCAAAACTTGTCTACAATAATCTTAAAAAAACTTGCCCTTTTTAAGACATAAAAAAGAACCAGAGAATTGAATAGTCAAGTTTGTTTTCTTAAGGTTTTGTAAACTTTAAGAAACTTAGTTTTTTCCAAATTTAAATGAAGTTGAAACAATCACATAACTATAAATTTTGGTCTGAAGTGTCAGGCAGTAAGTAATGGGATATATACCATTTTAAGAGATAAAGAAAAAAAAGTTGCAGAACTGAATGTGTTGACCAGCAAGTGACATATGTACACGACATTAGAAATAAGAAATACAGATAAATGGATTTTAAAGTTTCAAAAATCATAATTATGAAAACAAAATTAAATTAATAAACTTTTAAGAAATTAATTTCTTTAATATTGGCAAAGATAGCACATGCCTTTAAAATTTTGTAATTGAACTAATTACAATTACTTTGCACAATGTTGAAAATAAAAAGTTACGAAAGCAAACTATACTAAAGCAAATTACTGATTTAAGTTGATTACAATGGTATCCACTACTTATGTTTTTCCTATAATTTAACAGAAAGCCCATGCTTATAATTTCATTTAGAGCCACTGTGTGATATTATAAATCCACTTAGCACGGTACTTTTTAATAAGCATTTAAAAGCAATGATTTAGAGAAGCTAAAATTTCTAATTAAAAATCCATATTCCCAAAAGCAATTATATTGCAACATGCAAAAGCAAACTTTTTTTTCCCTTAAAAAAATCAAAAATATTATCAGAGCAGCATATATGTAGGAACTTAACAATTTTTATAATGAATTTTAAATTTAAAAAAAAAATATAATTATATTAAGCTGAGCAAAACATATTACCTTCCAGCGATGTCCACATTCATTGCAAAACACAAACGTTGTCATAGGTTCATCAGCACTCCTTGTTTGTACCTTTTCCATTAAAAAAAAAAATGATGGTTAATTCAAAGCAACTTCAAACACTGGCCATTATTGATAATTTGGCCAAGAGTCTTTTTAATTAAATAATTGAATTTAATTGAAAAGAAGTTTTTTCTTCTTCTTAATGTTAGTCTGTCTGTCTGTCTGTCGATATGTATATGTTTCCGGAAATCTTTTTCACTGTTTACAATATTTGAAGTATCTAAAATATTTAATATAACAGAATTTTCTGTGTGAAATTAAACTTCATTACATTTTATCCTCATTTACTAGGTTTTTTCCATCTCCAAAATGTGCTCATGTTTAAATATGCAACAACAAAGCTACTTTTTCCAATATTTGTCTTTCTTATTTTCATTGAGTGCCATCTCGAGGACTTTAGGAATTAGATTGATCCAATAAGCAGTGTTTTTTTTTTTTGGAGCTGAATAGATATTCATCACAAAAAAAAAACTTGCCTGTTGTATAAATCTAATTTATATAAGCAAAATTAATGTCTACACTTAAATTACATCAACAACAAGACATATTGTCAAATATCTAATTAAGGAGAACAGCTTACAAGGAATCAACTTACAAATGAAATTAATTACGATTAATATAGAATCTCAGGCTATCATTGGAACTTTCTTGATAAAATCTGAGGCAGCTCTCCATGATTAACATGATACTGAACATGAGGTGTGTGAATTTTTTTAAGAAAATTGGGTAATATCTTTTGAAATATTGGACGACGACTGACTCATTCACCAAATTTTTGAATATTTTTTACTGGCTTGTGAATAAACGGATTTCTGGTAATCCCCACTGCAACACCTTTTTCTACCTTGCAATAGTTAAAAAGATTTTTGCAAACTGGCTAATTATTGAGTGAAACTGCTACTAATGAAAGAAAGTTTTTACAATCTAATAAGATTAATGTAATATTAATTCTATCCCCTTTATTAGTATTCCCTTTTTATTCATATAGCAAATGAATGAAAGAGCACTGATGTCTAGCTGCTTTTAGAGTCATGCTTTGCTTTGCTGAAAATTACAAATTTTGAGAAGGGATCTCTCATTTTTTTATTATTTTGTTTTCCCTGCACAATTTTTAATAAAAAAATTAAAAAACAACAACAGAGCATTAAATTATTTACAAGCATACAAAGTTGTTTACAATTTCTCTTTTAACTTCTTACTTCCATTATAAACAAATTTCTAAATACTTATTAGTAATTTCTATTAAATTTTTAAGTACTTGTATTTCAAAATTATAGTTATGAATAACAGTTAAGTTTATAATTTTAATTATAATAAACAATACTCACAAACATTTTTCAAACAGGAGAAAAGAAATATATTTACCTGATTATAAGTGCAATTCCTTTTCTTGCATTTTCCACACTTCAGAAGATCTGTAGTTGTACCACTAGTCACAGCCATCTGGTGATCGTTAATGGATTCTTTGGTAAATTTTTGTCGCAACTGTTTCATTTCATCACTTGCCATTTCCTGAAAATTTTAAAAGTAACTTCTTTTATGAAAATAACTCGGTGCAAAAGTGACAAAAACAATGTTATAAGTTAAGGATCCCACTACAGGTCCAGAAAGTCTGACATATACTTGAAATAAAATAATTCCTAACCTCCTTATTTAATAGTCTTAATTTATTTGTTTTTGTCAGTACTTTGTTTTCAGTTTAATATGTAACACTATTATATGCGATTTCATCCTTAACTTATCAGTTATTGGCAAGAAAATCACCTTCCTTTATGAGATTACAGAGTACTACAATTCATATGCTTGAGCTCTGTTTGGAGACGAGTGTCAAGTCAGAAACAAATTTATTTTCCATTCTAAAATTCAATGATCTAATTAATTGCTCTTTGATATTTAGATAGATTACTATTATGATGGACAGGAACCTTTTTTGGATGAATCCAAAGCATCAATTCTATCCAATCTCGTGTTCATTGAGACAGGAATTAAATTCATTGAATGATAGTGAAAAATTTAGTCTATGAAATCTAGTCCACAGAAATATCCAGACTGAAGATTTATTCTTTAGATTAAGCCTAAGTGACAATGGCTGAAAATTGGTGAGAAAGATTGAAATTAGACATTAGCTCCACAATTCCATTATGCAGTACATAATGGAATTATGATTAATCGATTTAGAGCTAAACTTAACACACTGAGCACAACAAAACCAGTCTTTCGCACAAAAAATAATTAAAATTACATTAAATTACTTTTCAACTTTTATTATGTTAAAAAAAATCCTGTAAATCCTAATACAACTTACTTCTGCTGTCATTGAAGCAAGCCTCTCTGGTGATATAGCCCCGCACAAAACATTTTCTCGTAGCTGGGGATTTTTGCCATCTCTTAAGTTTGAAACCCTGCTTCGGACTCTATTTTTGTATTTCATGTCAGTATTACCAAATTCATGAAAAATACGTAGATATTGTTAAGAAAAAAAAACAATTAATATGGAAGCTTATTATCTCACATGTAATTATAGAAGAATATGTAATATTAAGTGAAAAAGTGCGTTGATCACTAACAACAAAAAATTCCATCAGATCTTTAATGACAAATTGCATTTTGAATTTAGATGAATTAAGTAAAAATAAATAATCCCAGTGACAAAGCCAATTTGTTAACAGTAACAGTTTTCAATAACTACAAATACATTAAGAAGGCTGGAAATCAAACATTTCGTTCTGAAAAAGTTTTCTTTGAAGTTTTTACAAGTTATATTTAACGAAACGAGATTTTTTTTTTAATACTGAAACACAAAAACATCAAGAAATGAGACCAAAATTATTTTTACAAAAATTGAAACAAAGAACATGTTCAACAGCCTGTCATGACACATTTAAATTTTTTTGAAAAGAAAAAAAAATAACTTATTGATGATGCATAATAAGAAACTAAATATTCTAAGAGGTTTTAGTAGTAGTGACAGCTTAAGAATACAGTAAAGAGTACAAAGTAGTAACAATAAGCAGAAACATAAAACTATAATTTTCCCAAACAGAGAGACCTGAAAACTATATTTTTTCTTCTTAATTTTATGATTTATAAATTTATTTTTATTCAGTATTTACACAAAAACAATATCAACCATTCTCTTAAGATACATCTCTTTCAGACATGTCATTTGCAAACACTGCGAAATATCAAATGTCTCTTCTACAATAAAAGCATCTATTTAAACAATACAAATAACAAATCATCATTTTCTTAGAGGAAATCACAAATCTATGAACTCCTGTGAGGATTTCTCATAATGTGATGATTTGTTAAAAGCTCTCAAGTGTTTACAAGGATGGTCTAAAATCTTACAAGGGTGTCCAAATAAATCTTTTTAAAAATTCCAAACTTTTTATATTTTTGTAATTATATTCAAATAATAATAATAATAATAATAATAACTTATTATAAAACTTAAAAGGATATTGTCTTCTAATTGGCCAGCCAGTTCTTCAGGGTCCATTGCACCGTCAGGCATAGCTGTGAAATACAAATGTTTTGTTAAAGTTTTACAATTAAATTTTATTTTTTTAACAGATAAAGATTATATCTTGCTATTGATATTTATTTGCACATAATATGGAATCAATTATAATTGAGATAATCTTTAAACTTGCAGAAATCAAATGCATGTAAGTGCTCATTCATATTATGAATTTTTCAAATACAAATCTTACATTTAAGGCATTTCCTAATTAACACTCCATCGGGAGCAATATGTTTCGGAACACAGTCTGGCGCATTGAGCCTGGGAGGCACTGCTTGATTTACTAATCTTTTCTACATATATAAACTTTTTTTTCTTACAAAAAACAATTGTTAACTGTTATTATTAAACACCCATACACTATAAAACGTCCGTTTTTGATAGGATTTGGAATATGATGGAATTTGGAAATTTAAAACACTCTGTCGGGTGCAACTGATCTGCTAGGCACACCTCGAGCTCTTTCGTTTGCCCTGCCCCCTCTAAATGTCGTCCCCACTTCTCCATCCTAGTAGCTTCCCCTCTTCTAGCGCCACTAACAATAGCAAGGTCAGTTAGTGATTTTTTTACTTCATTTCCGGTTGAAAACGTAATCTGAGCAATGAGCCTATTATATCATTTTCGTCTGTCAACTGGAAATGATGAAAGAAAATCACTAACTGACCTTGCCACTGTTAGTGGCACTAGAAGAGGGGAAGCTACTAGGATGGAGAAATCGGGATGACATTTAGAGGGGACGGGGCAAACCAAAGAGCTCGAGTTGAGCCTAGCAGTTCAGTTTCGCCCAAAAGAGTGTTAACAAAAGCATCCATGAATATCCATGTCCAAAAGTGCACTTGACTCTTTTTTTTCTCTCTTAACTCCATCAGCAGTAAGTTATTCTTATTGCATATTTTTAATAGTAGTATCCTTTTCTAATTTTATTAAATGCTTTTACAAGTAGAAAAATAGTTTGCTTTCTGAAAAATGTGCCATTTGCATGTAAAGTAAAATACATTCCCATTTTCATAGAATGGTGTATGTTTTCAATAGTACTTTATCTTTTGTAAGAAAATGTCTCCATTATGAGTGAAAAAGTTGCCTGTCTGACAAAGGAAGACGGAAAATTGATTCACAGAATTATCACTTAAATTTTCTATCCTTCCTATTCAACTGACAATGATAGAAGATAGTTATTAAGATATTTGAATTTTCCTTTAAGTAGTTACGAATGCACTTATACAAAAAACAAACAGTGGGAATTGAAAATCATTGGTCAAGCTTAAACAATAACACTCACTAGAATAAAAAATAATATTTCTCTCTCTCTTTCCTTATTCTATATGTTTATCTGCTATTGATATTTATCAAAACAATATCAAAGGTCCTTCATGCTTGGTAAACTACACTGAATTATATGTCATCTTTGCAATTCTTATTGGATACCCTGTATACTATAGTAACTCCCTACAGAAGTTACTGTGCTTTCTCAATATGTAGTAGTGTGGCAATCTTGCTTGAAAACCCACTATGGATTCTCTTCTTTTATGTTACTAGCAGCTTCAGTAACACTTTAGTAACTATATGGATCAACATCCAACTCATTTCCTGCAAACATACTTCTATTCATTTCATCTCCTTTCTATTGGTTTGTTCCTTTTAATAATTGATTAATATGTCTTTGCCAATACAGGTTCAAATACATATTATTAGGCATTTTTCACCACTCTTTCTTTTTCTTCAGTTGGATTATTGTTTTACAATCCATAGATACCCATTAAATCATGTAAATTTCTTAAATAAAAAAAAAAAAATTGTGCCTTTGTTTGTTACCTTTTTTTCTGAATTATTCATGCACGTTAAATTTCTATTCATTCTTAAATTAATGTTTCTAATAGTTTGCGTTACATTGTTAACCAAGCTATTTTATTAAATGATGATAGGATGGAGAAAATGTATTTTAATTCCAAAATAGACAACTGTTCAGCAGATATACTGAATAGAAAGGTGTACCAATATTAAAAGCATTCAGGGATTCTAAATCTGGCAGTCATATCACTTCTATATTTCTATTCAATTATTCTATATACTTAGAATAGTAATGGGATAGTTTGTAGCAGTGGATGAAATTGCTTAACAATCAACCACTTTGAAATAGCATCCTAATTATTAAAAACATAATTCCACACAACGGACCTAAACACAATCTATGTGAATCTTTGGTCGAAAATAAGTGGAATTAAATCAAAGATAAATGATCAAGATTCTAATATTTTGACGATCTTTTACTACAGACACAGTAGAGGGTCCTATTCAGATGTCTCTACTGGGATCATTTACTTTCTTAATTCCTTTTCTTTTCCCCAAACAAAAAGGTAAGAATTGAAGGCTTTATCTGTTTCGCAACTCTAAATTAACCTGAATATTAAAAGTTACCCATGTTCCATTAAAGACATCTTAAAATCCTTTGTACAATTCTGCATACCATCCTTATCACTCACATCAATGTAATACTCGTTCTCTTGCTTTCTGCACACATTCTGAAATTGTCCTATTTTTGGTCACATTTTTAACATATTGTATCTTCACTCATTATGTAGGGAATGTTCATAAAAGAGTAGGATTTTTTTTTTTAAATGTTTAAGGACATAAGTATATTGAACTTACAATACTTCTACAGTAGAACTCTCACAAAATCTTTTAGGATCATATATAGGAAGACGGCATTTCATCATGTTCATACCATGATTATTTTTTCAGATGAACTTACTTTAGCAAGAAGCCTTGGTCTTTCAATATCTTGTCATAAAACTTATTCCACTTCATTTTACAATTAGCATGGTACTCATTGATTCAATATTTAATCTGGATTTCTCCTTAGACCACATCTATTCGTAATAAAAAATATTCTTTCCATGGACGATGAACTTGCTGACAGACAAAGAATAAGACATTTCAATAAATCATGAAAACCTAGATAATTTTCAGTCAATTGAGAAAATATTTGCACCCATTTATCAGATACAGAAATGTTTTCTTAATTTCACGATTCAACCATCTCACAAATGACTGTCTACTGATCAAAAATGTGAGTTTCATCTGTTCCCATTCGTGTGATCAGTTCCTACTTCAGACTGCTTTGCAGTTTTTCCATTCCGATATCTTTCTTAGTAACTCCCACTTTTCTTAGTGTTTCATAAGCTGCACTTCCACTTGTTTACATACTCTAGGCTGGTTTCATAGAAGTTTCAATTACTTAAAAAACTTAACCTCATTAAGCTCACCTGAATCTATTAACGTTTTTAGTTTATATTTGGAATCAGTTGTTATAAAGTTTGCTTTTTTCTGGCTTCTAATATGTTCACAGGATTTTTAATGATTGTAGCTATTTCTCTAAGCTGAAATATTAGTTTCTTCAATGAACCTAAGGCATGTTTGGAATGTAGATAGCTGACCTCTTTCAAATGATTACCACAATTTCAAACAATTTCTGCAGCATGACGGCATTTTTCTTGAGAAAGAAAATATGAATGAAGTCTATCAAATATGCTTAAAATTATGTTAATTGATGGGTTCAAAGAAATTACCTTGTATTTCCATGCTCTTAACAATTTTGCGTAATTGTTTTCTGCAAAGTTAGAAAAGTTTTCAAGCTCTTTAACTCTAATTCTGTATGCACATATGTTACTGCAAAATAGTCAATATTGATGGTAAACAGTCGACAGCACACTGGAGACAATTGTGCATAATATTTACCCGTCACCAAAAACCAATAACTCTCTTGCAACCACCAAAATTTGTGTTGGTATTATCAGTACACAAAGCAACAATCTTGTTTTGTAAAGGTGACTTTATAAATTCATTCCTTCATCACAGCATTTTGTATGTTGGATATTTCACCAGGTAAGGAAGTAAAATCTATGATTTTATCTTGAACACCATAGTCTGATAAACCTACAGAACAACAATCAGAAATAGTTTGTTGCATCTAAACTTATTATAATGTTTTTAATTATATTCAAATCCATTATTACTTCATCCTGTATATAGGGTGATAAAACATTGTAATTATTTCTTCTGATTTTATAGGGCAAGAAGGAATTTCAGTTCCTACAACTTCTTCATCAATTTCTACAAGCAGTCACTTGTTTGAAAACTCTTGATTGTGACACAGTATGATAGGCTTCGCATGGTGAAATTTTATCACTTTCACCATCACCACCACAATAAAAGAGCTGACACTGTTAACCAACCTCAAAGTTTTCTCAGCATACTCATGTTTCTGGCTACATAGACGTTGATTGAGATTGCTCCTGCCTCAATGAGCAAATGGAAATTGGACAATACAATGATACCATACCAGTTTTATCACTACACAATTTCTCCACTTTAATGAATTTGAGTTCTTTTTGAAGATCATCATTAAGTGTGAACCTTCGGCTCTTTTGAAATTCTTAAATTATGACTTAATAAACTCAAAAATGTAAAATAAAGCTTAGGAGTATATGATACGCATATGCTTCATCCGACAACTAACACTACAGAACAGACGTTGCATATGAGACGCACAAGTGTTATCGATCAACGAGCTTCTACTGGTGGTTTCACGAGTGACTGGTACCTACAATAGCAGTCAAACATTATTATTAATTATGACTGATCAATATTTAAGCATATCTTCAAATAAAGTTTCTATTAAAAAAAGGGACAAAAATGGCATTTTTACTAAAACAATAAGGCGACCAGAACATTGCAAACAACAGTACTGTCCCATTCTAAGTGGGATGTACTGTCATCCTGTGTCCTATCCATTGTGGTACTGCTTGCCCAAGCGATAAAGATTGGGTTTGGCACACTGCCAAAATAATGGAACAACCCGAAGGGCAGAATTACATTCTAAAAGTTTATTATACATGTATTTCTTATTCTGTGTGTGTGTGTATTTTATTCTCGCGTTAATTTTAAACTGAATTTTGTGCAGTAATTTTTCACTTTATGCATCTCTCCTTTATACGTCGTTTGTTTCTGTTCTTATCGGCACATACTCATCTATCCTATTTTCACGCCGAGAAAGAGGTGGCAGGACCAGTCTCTTTCGTCTGGCTAAGCAGTTTTTCTCAGTCAGATTCTCTTCTCCATAGATTATCTAATAATACTTCTGAATCATAATTAAATAACATGCGCGATAAAGGTTTTTAAAGGTCTTAAAATAGCCAACACACTGAGTTAAAATTAAAACTATTTGTATTTAATTAAATCCAAACTAGTTTCCTCCTGTTAATGCATCATCTTCAGTAAATGAATCATCCTAACAACCTCAGCCTCTTTTTAAGGGAAAGTTCACCAATGGGAAGCTTGCTTCAAAGGAACCAATTGTAGAAATGATGCAAATTAAGAAATTAATAACTGGTGAACACTGCGATCATAACACTACTAAGCAAAAGCACATGGTTTTGTATACAAATATCGAGCATATGGAAGTTTGTAAATATTAGGTGAAGTTTATAAATTTTGAAGGCTGTGAGGAGAAGCGTACCTTGTTATTTCGGTGTTGACAATTGACTTTTTTTGGAAACCATATTGATAGATATTATTAACAGATATACAAGTCATTAATACAATGGTTGATGCAATTAATACGGATTCCTTACATTTTCGCTTAAAGTGGAATTTTTTTTTAGCCAAAACTTTTGGTTCATAGATGTTAAAGGTTTGGTTGTTTTTTTCACATATTGCGCAATGTGTTGTAAGTCCTTATTTAGAAGGGCTCATATATGCTCCGACATGTGTTCGCCTAAAAATCTATGGGTCTCCTCAATATAGAACTGGTTACATCCAGAGCACTGTATTGAATAAACAACCCCTTTCATTCTTCTTTTTTCATCGAGCTGAAATTTGTACTTATTGAAGAAGCTGGTAGTGGTATTCCGACTTCCTGATATGACTACGCTATTATGTTCTTTGAGTACCTTAGTAATAACGGGAAAAAGTTCAGGGTGGTAATCAATTGAAATATATTGCATTTTGGTAGATTTATCAAGCTGCTCACTATTCATCTTGGAAATGGTAGACGCAATATGTTTATTGATAAACTCATTCAGAGAGTCATTATACTACTACCAGCTTCTTCAATAAGTACAAATTTGAACTCAATGAAAAAAGAAGAATGAAAGAGGTTGTTTATTCAATACAATGCTTTTGATGTAACAGTTCTACATTGGGGAGACCCATAGATTTTTAGGCGAATGCATGTCGGAGCATATACGAGCCCTTCTAAATAAGGACTTAACTTACAACACAGTGCAACATGTGAAAAAAATGAACTATACCTTTAATGTCCATGAACCAAAAGTTTTGGCTCAAGAAAAATCCCACTTCTAAGTGCCAAATGTAAGGAATCCATATTAATTGCATCAACAGACCATTGTATTAATAACTGTGTATCTGTTTATAATATCTATCAATATGGTTTCCAAAAAAAAAACCCAAGAGATTTTCAAATGTCAACACCCAAATAACAAGGTATGCTTCTCCTCACAGCCTTCAATGTTTATAAAGTTTGCCTAATATTTACAAACTTCCATATGCTCGATATTTGTATACAAAACCACGTGCTTTTGCTTAGTAGTGTTATGATCGCTGCCAAGATTGCAGTGTTTGCCAGTTATTAATTTCTTAATTTGCATCATTTCCACAATTGGTTCCTTTGAAGCATGCTTCCCATTGGTGAACTTTACCTTAAAAAGAGGCTGAGGTCGTTAAGATGATTCATTCACTGAAGATGACCCATTAATGGGAGGAAACTAGTTTGGATTTTATTAATTATAAATAGTTTTAATTTTAACTCAAGTGAGTTGGCTATGTTAAGACCTTTAAAAAAAAAATACTTCTGAATATTCCTTTATTACTAATATATGATCATAATATAGTACAGCTTTTCAATAACATAATAATATTCTACATTTGTCAGTTTTCAACTTAGTTCTTTCACAAGATTATATTTCTTTTATTATAACTTTTTTCCTGGAAAATTAATTGACCTAAGTCATAAAGTTATATTGGTATGATAAACTTTACATTCCCTTAAGTTTTTGGCATTTTCTGTCCAAAAGTAAATTAAAAAAATCAATGATACTATTAAAAGAGTTAATATCTTCTCTAGGCTTCCTTAAATTGAAAGTAAATGTGTAATGATTGCATTTTAACTTACGATCAACTTTCAATGCATTGGTAAGCAGTTCTCGACATTTTAACCTAACACTGTCTGTTGTATTGCTTGGGGGTTTAGGAAAACTCGTTTGAAGGCCTGAAGGTGCAGCACATATTTTCCCACTTTCTTTATCAGAATGCGCTGGAGATGAGCTTTTTTCACTTTTGCTGCTACAACTGCCATCTCGACTTGTCTCTTTGTGGGTTTCAGGCTTGGAGTTACCTGTTGCTGCTGGTCCTGAAACAAATGAAAACAATTACTCCTATTAATATTATTAATCTGGTTAAGTTAAATAAGTTCCTTTTATGTTTTGGTGATTATGATCTAATATGCCAATGCCTTTAACCACTAATGCAATATAATTATTTTCCAAAAGAGAACTGAACGTAAAATAATGTGCAGATGAACCTCTAGTCAGACAACTTAGCCCTCAATTGATAAGCTACCACTCCTATAAAGCTCAGTTTTCTAGACTTACAAATAATTCTAATTAAAAATTCTGGCATTTAGAAATCATTTCTGAAGATCGATGTAAAAAGGTCAATATTTAATAAGAGTTAAATTTCTAAAAATGAAATAACAAAAGCTGTTACGTAAAAGTGTCTAATGAACTGATAGAAAAAAGTTTCACCCTAGTAATACAGAAATGAGAAACCAAGCCATGGATCAGTTGAAGATGTATTTGAGAGAATGTCAAAATAATAAAAAAAAAAAGGACAGCTAAGAACTATATTTATTTCACATACAGTGATTCGGAAACGGGAGGCACTTGGCTTCCAAGGGAGGAATTTCAATCTAAGTCAGTCAAGGAATTTAGCCAAAGTGGGCATTAAATCAAATGGAAGTTTTGTGTTGCGAGGATTTCGTTATTACCTTCTTTCTTTTTCTTTTGATAACACTTAATAAAGTTCTTTTGGGCTTCCCAACAATATATTTGGTATTAAATCAAATGGAAGTTTTATGATCCATTGAAATAAGATTTCTTTTTCTCATTTGATTGCAATTAATAAAGTAATTTAGTTTCATAAATTGTTTCAATAATTGCCACTGAAAAAGTATAAAGATGAAAAAATTACTAGATGACAATTCAAAATGGGGAGGAATTGAGATAACCTGGGATCACAAGAGGAGGAACGTGACCTGGGACTTTAAGAACCAATGAATGTTCCAAAGCAGAAAGTTTCAGGACAAATTCTCAGCTTGGAAACTGAAATTTATAAAAGCAATCAGAAATATTTAATAAAATTTTTTCAAAGACTTTAATTCTATTAGTGTAGCGAATTGTTATTATTAGATACTAAATTTTATCTAAATCTTATTAGAAAAGAAAGATAATGAAATACAGTCATCCCTCGATGGTCCTGTTCTATCTGGGAGAACGTAAGTCCATACATTAAATCACCAGAGTTATAGGGGTTAGGGACTTAACTGTAATTAGTATACTGTCCCAAACACTGTATATTTCACTGATATTGGATTGTTAACAATTATTATTGATAAAAAACAAAACAAAAAATAGTAATGATGAGAGAGAAGAGACTGTAATAGTCATGAAGACTTTTGCCAACATAACTATCGATTTAATGAAAGCAGATCCTTTCACAGCCTCTATGATTCTATCCTTATTTTTCAAAATGGTTGTCACTGTAGAATGAGACCATCCGTAGTCATGTGCAATCACATTGATGGGCTAACCAGTTTTATGTTGCTTTATAACTTGCAACATTATTTCGAAATCAATTGCTCACCTCTTTTTCTGTGATTCTTCACTAGATTTTTTGATTGTACAAAATATTGAAATATTTAACTATAAATACACAAACATAAAATCAACAGAGGAACTACTGAAGACATTTGCCGATTGCCGACTAAAGAGGGAAGTCATTCAGTTGCTACTGAATGCTCTGTTGCCATTGCACATGATACGTTGTTGCTAAATAGAAACCTTTTTACTTTACACTCGCTTGTGTCTTATTTGCAAGTACAGTGCAACTTGGATAATTCGAAGCTGAAGGGACCGCTACAAAACTTCGAATTATCCAAGACTTCGAATTAAGCAAGTTACATCTTTTAACTTTAATTTCAGGTCCACTGAATGCTTGAAAAGATTATTCTGTCAATAAGTAAATATTTATTTAGAAAGATGATGGTATGAAAGACTTAAACACTATATGTATGTAATCAAAATAAGATTTATATTAAGTAAGCTACAGTACATATTACATTCAATACAGAAAATTATAGTTTTTCAAAAAATTGTGCAATGTCTGATTGTTTTGTAGAATTCAGTCGCTTAAGGTTAGCAAAATCATCAAGCATGTTTAGTGAACGGAAAATAGCTTCACTTACATTGGTTTGTCCTTCAATGTACCGACGAAATTCGGCGCTATCCCGTACTCGTTGGCGATTTGGCATTTCTTCTTCACACCCTTTTCCATCTAGCGAATGACGGTCACCTTTTCAGTGAACGTTAAATTCTTGTACACGCGTGGTTTACTGAAAGACATGGTGACACTGACAGCAGGAAGCTCGAATAGCGTCTGAAGCGTCAAGTGTCGAATGGCGTCACGTGTCGAACGGTGGCGGGAAGGGATTTCAGTTGTCACGTGTCGAATTTCTTAACGATGAAATGCCGAAAAGTCGTTATGGTTCGAAATTTTTTATAAAAAACTTCGAATTAAGGAAGTTGAACTTCGAATTATCCACGATTTTTTAACATTGATTTAATAAGAAATTCAAGGGACCAAGAGAAATCTTCGAATTAACCACGATTTCGAATTATCCAAGTTCCACTGTATAATCGAAAATGTTATTTATTCCCTTAAGAGATCCCGAACATATCTTCGAACCGACATGTCGAGGGATGACTATACAGCATTATTCAAACTAAACATATTAAAAAAAAAAAAAGTATATCGTTGGTTGGTTGAATTTTAATGGTGCAAAAGCAGCTGCGGCTAAGCTGCACCAAGAAAGGTAAAAATTAGAAGAAAGAGAAGAAAAGAAATGAAAACTAACTGCCTTGAGAAAAAGGACAAAAACAAGAAAAGAACAGGTAGTGCCCAAAGGAAGATGATATTAAATCATCTACAGTGTATAGAAAAAAAATTAAAAACCTGAGAATTACAAGAGAGTGGCAAGGCCACATTGATGAATGAAGCGTAAAACTGATGAAATGGGTAAAAGATCATTGTCATTTAAAAGCAAGGAAATATGAAAAGGAACGTGAAATTTAAAAAGAGGATAAAAGCACTGACGACGATGTTGAGTAAAAGCAGGACAGTCAATTAAAATATGATGAATGGTTAAAACAACGTTGCACGGAGAACACAGGGGAGGTGGACGATTCAGCAAAAAATAAAGTATATCAAACTGGTAATCTAATAGACAATGTAAATAAATAATAATAATAAAAAAATCAGCTAATAGCAATTAAGGGAATATAAAATCCTACCCAAAAGAAGCTTTTTCCAATTTTTAATAAGCTGTTTGGCCAGGGATATGACTTCTTCATCTTTGCTGGATTTTCTTAAAGCATTCACAGACATTCCAATCCTTGTTTTCTAAATTAAAACAAAATAAAAAAAATCGAATTAATACAAAATTCCCTTTGATTAAATCATCCTAAGCAAATATTTTGTATTGCAAAAGTCAGTAAAAAAAAAAAAAGAAAGAAAGAAATGGTTTCTAATCCATCATACTGTGTTCTTTGAATTTGATAGTTGAATTTAAAAAAAAAAAAATCATTTTCTCTTTATCAAGTGTATATTTAACATTTATTTCAATCTCATAACAATTAAAGAGAATTAACTGAAAGTACTACTTCTAATTTCTCAAAAAAATCTTGAGGAGGATTACATTTCTGTAAATGTCAAATATGTTCTTACCTGCAAAACCTCAAGTGTAATTGGCAGGCCTTTCAAGGCTTTCAGCAAGTCTAATGCTTGATCTTGACCCTAAAATTATTAAAGGATCAGTAATTTCATTCAAAAAGGAAAATATATTATTTACATAGACAAAATAAAAATGAAACGCGCGTTAAAAATAAAAATCGAGAGTGAAAGTAACTTACACAACACATTTGTCAGATTGCAAAACATTGGTTTAACTCAAGGCCTTTGTTACGAATAAATTTAATAAATTGTATTCAATTAATGTTCTTTTAACGTATGGAAATTATTTATATTTGAATTATAGAAGAATCAACAATAGTAAGAGATATTTCAAAGTTAATGTAATCTAATCTAGCTTAGTCAACTGCCCACCAGATGGCACTGGCAGACAAAAGAACACCGATAATAAACAGCAACACCTACACGTACTTAAAAAATATCAGTTGTTGAAATTGAGTTCTTACCAACCCAAATTATTTTATTTTCATGTGATACTACGGATAAATGAAAACACTTACACAAACAAATGTAGGGCCTTTATTTATTTAAATATTTTTTTTTTTTTTTTTTTTGTTTTTTTTTTTTTTAAATATTTCATATGGGGCTTCAGCATCTTCACATTGGTGATGCTAAATTTATTATTTTTGCCTTTATTAAACTTTTACAGAAAACAGTAACCTTAAAATTTGTTAAGAAAAACCGAAAATTTATTGTTTTTCTTCATAATCTTTAAGATTCTCACTTTTTAAATTTTGTTTACTTTGTCAGATTCCAATAAAAAGTTATTTTAAAATAAATCAACGGCGATTCCCAATTTCCGCCACAATTCTATGTCTTTAGTCGTCAGTAAATTGTGTGGCATTTAATCAAATGTCGTTGCTTGATTATCAAACAATTATTCATGACAAAAAAAGATAAAAATTCAACTTTATATATATTTATCAGTATTTCCATATCGGAACTGATATAGAACTACTATAATTAATTAATTGTAAACAGGACTACATAGATCCACGAAAAGATTTGTTAGCTAATGCATTAATAATCGAAGAGCAACAATAACTAAAACTGTCAATGATTTGCAAGGAAAAAATAAAGGAAATAATATGTAGTTGAAATCGGTTTGCTGTCAATCCATCAACAAAAATACGAGACACTTTTCCCGCATTTTACATTTCCTTATTTTCTAACTCAAAATGAAACTATGTTTAAAATTTAAGATATAATGCTACTACATACTTTAAAATACATGAACATTCTTAAAAAACAGTATCTAAAATTTCAACTGTTCTGAAACAACTGGAGGGATCCAGCTGGAAATTCAGAAACTGTATATTAAATACTTGATTATAATAAGTGCAAAAATGCTTTATGTTTAGAAATAATAAAATAAAATCAATTCAAATAAAAAATCGATTTTCTAGCTGCTATTCCTAATTTTACAAGGTTTTAGCTCCTCATTTTCATCGAATTTCGTTATTTCTACGAAACACCTAAAACTTTGAAAATCGATTACAAAAATACTGCCTGAATTCTATTACCTATCTATTTTTAAATGAGGATTTCAGATGAACACTTAGGCTTATTTCTCAGCTTTTTTGTTCAAAATTATAAATTAAATTACAGTTCAATTTTTCTTCTTCAAATTTGACTGACGATCACTGAATCTATGTATTCCATTTCTAAGCAAATACGCCATTTTTCGATAATTTTGAAAATCGAACCATGTTCTACTAAAAACTACGAATTATGAGCTACTTCATTATTAAAGTTAATTAAATTACAAAGCAAAACATTTAAGTAACCGGAATCGAAATCCTCTGAAATTCGGTTAGGAGCCTAACTTCAATTAAGCCTAGGGAAAATTTAAAATTACCGTTTGCATCAACATATTTTAATCATTAAACTAATCTATAGTAGCCATTGTTTCTTCCCTTTCAATCATCTAGTATTCCCGAACAATCCTTTCCCTCCAATTTTTTCGTTTTTAGAAGTCAAGAACAATTTCTTTTGTAAATCCAACAGGGATTTCCTTTGGCGGGATCGGCTTTTATGGCCATGAAACGTATCGCAAGATTTTCTTCATTAAAACCACTTACAGTGCCATTGTTTGACACCATCTTATCCACTTTTTTCCCAATTCGAAGAACATCTTCTTCGCAACTCATTTTAACCACTCCAACAGAGTTAATTTTCCAGTTAACTGAAGACTAATCGGAAAGAACCTTCGCGTAGGTCACAAAATGGTGGCTCTGAAGTGCATTATGGGTAGTCTCATAACGAGCTTCCATCAAAATTGTCATTGTTGTGACGTAATCTTCTATTATTTTACTTGTTGAAATGGAAAATTTGAACGAAACATTTTTATAAATATATTTTACATTTAATAGAAACAATTTAAAAAAATGTCTTTTGAAATGGAAAGGAATATTCCCTAAACAATTCCGTTTGCTAGAAAATGGCTGAAAAGCTTAGTACGCCATCTAGTGTCTAAAAATAGAAATGTTAATATTTGAAGAGAAAACAAAACACTTTTCGAAATGATAACAAATTGTTATTGCTTTATTTTATTTTATTTTATTTTATCTTACTTTAATAGTATTATGTTTAAAAGTATAATTTAAGTATAATATATTGAAAGAATGATGATTTCAACAGCCTTCAAAGTTTTAATTGTCGAATAAAATAATAAAACCTATAAAAAAAAGGAAAATATTAAAAAAAAAAAAAATAGAATTTTATTAATAATTCAATCACTTGCTGACCATACAGTTATAATAAATATTATTTTTTGATTCGATCTGTTTAAATAAAAAAATATTTAAAATTTCAATATATTAATGCAATAATTTTAATTTCATTGATATCAATTTTTTCAGTGATATGAAAGACCGTAAGGTCTTCAATATAAAACACTTTAAAATGATTAAACACTAAATTTTGTTTTCAGGCACGATGTGTATCAATAATAATGCTGCAAGAAGCACAAATAATTATTTTCTTATTTTTTTATATAGATAACTGATTCATATTTTGATAATGTGATATTATCCTTCTGACTTCCCCATTAAATGTTTAAAATATTTTAAATATCAGAGAAGCATTATGTATTTTTTAAATGCATTTTTAAAATATCTACTACCTGTTTACAGTTCCCTGGAAAACAGTTAATTAAAAATTAGTAAAAACAATTTTATACTACCTATAAATTCTATTAGGTCATCTGAAAATGAAGTGGCGGCATTTACTATTAAATTTTGAAAATGGCGGAAACATTGAAATACTGTAGTAAGTTTCTATAATTTTGTTCGAAGTCTAGAAAGTAGTCGTTTCATGTCGTCTCATTGTAACAACGTCTATGTTTTTTAAAAAAATAATAATAATAAATCAGCGTGTCCTTCTGGAATAACTGTCGTAAAACTGCTTTTTAATGATTATTCGCAAAACACATGAGAAGTAAGGTATCAGCAACCACGGAAAATGCCATTGAGATTTATGCTATGAAAAAAAAAGGAAAAAAAATTGCCTAAAAGTCGCTTTGCAGTGAATCCGAAAAGTAACAACAACAAAAAAATGATTTTATGCGATGTTGATATACGGGTAAAAATTAGATAAGTGGCTAAAATGAAACACAGAAAAATATTGGAAAAAATTTAAGGAATATGCATTTATTAATTTTTAATTCACTTACTGTTAACTTATTATTGATAACAAAATCACTTTTCATACACTTAAGTAGATATTATAGCTTTAATATAGAATTTTTAAAAGTGGTATGCCAAGAAAATGAGCAGTCTGACAGGAAAATGACGTCCCCTGACAACCGAATGACAAGATACAGGATAATGATCACTCTCATTCTTATTAATTGGAAAATGAAGTTCAATCAACTACTAACATAATTAAACTGTAATGCCTTACTACAATATGACGGAAAATCAACATAACAAAGCCTCTGATAAATCATAATCCTTAAAGAAATGGAACAATGAATGTGATTTTAATTTGGAGCAGGAAGATGACGAGTAGTGTAGTCGCCGCTACAAAACCTCTGAAATATTATCAAATTACATATTAGCTTACATTTTAGTCTTCATGTTGTGTTCTGTAACATATAATAATTATTTTAAACTCAGATTTCATGTTTGGAAATAACAATATTTTAAATTACAGTGAACTGAAGGTGCGAACATGGAATTGTCGCCCGGCAGGAAAATGACTTTTCATATTCTGCCTTGAAATTTTAATGCCTAATTTTTTATTTTTTTTATCTTAAACATATTTGATATGATTAATAAGGAGATATTATAAATGTTTTAAACATTTAATTTCAAAAATAAACAATTGTTCCGGGTTATAAATGTCAGGAATTAGATTTAGCCACAAGGGTGTTTACAAGATTTACAAGGGTGCTGAAATGTGCTGCCAAACTTAAAAGTTGTATTTAATCATGTAAAATCACGAATAAATGTCATATAAACATAGGTCTGGAAATGCTTTATTTCCAAGTTATGAACGATGAAACAATATAGATAATACAACATACAGTAGCTCAGTTTCACAGAAAATGCTCGAAATGTCCTCCACCGGCCGCAATGAACGCAACACAACGTCCCGTTCCATCGACTGCCGAACACGGTCGAAGATGCCAGGTGCACCCATCCACTATGCGATCACACAGTGGGCATCAGGAACTGGTGTGGTGTACACTAATGCTTTAAGATAACCAAATACGAAAAAGTCCAGTGAGCTTGAATCAGGGGAACGAGCAGGCCAAGCTGTTGGTCCCCCTCTTCCAATCCAACGGTCAGGATAACGTTGGTACAGAAGTCGTCGGGTTGTATGGCTGAAATATGGTGGCGCACCATCATGCAAGAACCACATGTAACGACGAATGTGCAAAGGAACATCCTCCAGGCATATAGGCAACTCATTTTTCAGAAAATTTCGAGCACTTTCTGTGAAACTGAGCGACTGCGACTGTACATATTTACAGATAAGAGATGACCTAACTTTAATATTTGAACATTTTTCCGTGTGGCTCCTTTCTGTGATTGAAGGTGATAAGATTTTCCATAGACGAGCATTAGTAAGGAAACAACGGATTTCTATCATATCTTAAACTATGGATGTTAACTAATCCACTAATTTGCGCCTGCTTTGATATGATTACAGTATTTTAATTGAGATAAATTATGAAAGTAATACGGATTTAATTAATTTTTTCAGAAAATAGAAAATTTATACTGTTTTCATTCAGCAGATATTGTAATTAAAAACTAAAATAGACGTTTGTATTGGTTTCACAATTTTACAAAATAAAAAAAAGAAGAATTCATAAAACTGCAGTGCTGTAGTACTACTTAGTTTAAGTGGGCTTCAAGTTCATTCAGGTTCTCTTTTCTTAATGCAGCAACTCCCTTGCATTGTTCTCCTTTTCGCCTAATCCTGGTTAAGGCTCGATGTGTATAATCTATGACCTTTTATAGTTTGAAGGAAATAAACCCCCACAATGTACTAATAACAAAATTCAAGACTAACTTTCTGAATCCCTCCGGAATAAAATTAGCCAGCTATGATTTTTTTTTTTTGCCATGAAATCCTTTTTCCAGGGACAGTGAAAGCACATGCCACTAATGCTGCTTATGTAATTTAGAATGTGCCATGTTAAATAAATATTCAAGTAATATAAGATTGGATGAGGAATTTTCCTATTCCGGGTGATTCGTTCAAAATTTCGGTTCAGTACCTTGAGCCTTTTTTAGAAGAAGTTTGACAACAGCATTAAAAAGCGTCTTTACAATTTCTTAGATAGAAAAGTCATTATGCATCGTCCTCTCCAAATCATTAATATCAAAACAATAAGGGCATAGAAGTTGTAGTATACTATACTGCTCTTTTTACATACACTGATTATATTAAAAGTCATTCAGTTAAAGCTCATGCATCTGTTTTAAATTTTAAACAGATGCATGAGCTTTAACTGAATGACTTTTAAGTTTTAGTATAGTTTCCAAATTTCTCCTGAATAAGCCTCAAGGTACCGAGCGAAATGTGAAAGAATCACTTATACTCCCTCCTCTAATCTTATATTATTAACAAAAACAGTAAAACTATCCAATTTCAGGTATTTGTGGTTCTCGGGCTCGCGGGAAGTAAGGCTCCAGGCGTTTCCTAACCAACGGGACTAAGTTGAGGCCGGGTGGTCAACCCAACGCCTGCCCACCTTTAACCATCGGGAAGGAAACCCGGTATTCATTGTATAAAGGCTGGATGGAAAAGGACTTCAATGCCTTTCAGTCCTTCCAGGCTGTTCTTTCTTGAAGTTCTTTCTTCGCTTTCCATCGGTAAAAAACAATGTGTTACGAGACTAAATCAATCTCTTCCACTGCTCTAATGTTCAATCACGACGTTTTCAGCACCATTGTACGCTTATTCCAGGAACTTTTGAAGCGGCAGACGACTTGCAAGATCCAATTTCTCTCTGCTCATGGTCCCTGTCGAAATGGATGGACTCCAGCTAGTTGTGGCATACTGGAGACATGCTCTTGTGTACACTGCCACTCAGAACGGACACGCTCTGCAAGTATGACTTTCGGCCATATTTTGGATATGAAAAATCCATTTGCCTTCCAGTTGCTACAAACCTTGGCGATGATTGCTTTTGAGAAACAGGTTATTTCATTTATGTTGTTAATCGTGGCTCCTTTTTCGAATTCTGACAGATATTGACTTTTCCCTATTTTTTACTTTGAGCAACTGAAACTGAATAGATGGTGAGCTGTTTATAAGTCTCACTGCAATATATCAGAAGCCATATGACCGTTGCATTTGCATATATTCTCGTCTCTTCCCAGGGACTGTTTTATGAAAAAGGTTCAGAATTTTCTTTGTTAGCTAGAATATGATATACTTATACTTTAGTAACATTTAATACTTATACTTTAGTAACTTTAAACATTTAAGAAATTTCAGTAACAGTTTCGAGCATTCGACTATTCTTTGTCAAATGAAATTTATTAAATGTTTAAAGCTACTAAAGTGTGCTTGCCTAATTATATTATATCTAATGAATCATTTAACACATGTTAAATTTAAACTGTTATAATTTTTGGGCCAGTATATTTATTAAGTGACTTTAACAATGAATAGTGCTAAAATAATTTCATTGTTTTGGTGACCTACCAGCAGGAAAACATGTATCAAGATCATTAATAGCCACGTAATGGGTTATCAACCTGAGTTCGAGTCCCGGCGTCGGCATGGATGTTTTAAAATTCCTTTCTTATGTTTGTCTGCTTCTTCATCTTTCTCTTCAGGTCCGAAATCATTCCTTAATGATTTCCTGAGGAAGGCAACAGGAAACCACCTCAGTATATTTCCCTTGAAATTCTATAGACTCACCTAGGGTTTCGCCATGTTGGGAACACTAAGAGATCTATAGAACACGGACCTTCGGACACGAAGATCGCATTTCGATGCGAACGGTTATGTACAACAAGAAAAAATGGATTAATAGCGATTCTTATGACATCATTGTTTTGCGTGTAATATCTTTTTTATGGTAATTATTTGATCTTCGTGCGCAAATTCCTGTGTGGGCAGGGATCCACACGGAAAAATCTTCAAATGCAAAGTTATAGATTGTCTCTTATTCATAAATATACATTCCGAGTTCAAAATGACCTATTCATCGGGAGTAGAGCTGTTAGGGAGTAGAGGATATGCACAACGATCATTACGATTTTTATTAACTTCCCGTCAAAGTCAACGAAAAAAATGTTAATTCCAACTTGCGTAAAGAAGTATGATCCTTCAATTTACTATAAGTTTACTATCAATTGTGTGCGCAATTGAACACCGGATGCGGAATTCTTTTAATGAAGCTGCTTGGTGCGATTAGTGGGTGTTGGGTAGCAACAGTCGATTTCTAAGGCATAGGCCATTGTTATAAAGACAAAAGTTGAACATTAATGGAAATTTATGAACTTAAACAAAAGCGCCTGCCATTCGTAATGGCGTTCTGTAATTCTGAGGAAAGTTGGATCAAATGAAAAATATACTTGGGATAATATTTACAAAATAAATGTGAACAGTTATTACAATAGTAATAAATAAATGTCAAAATAAATTAAGACAAAAAAGAAAATAATGTGTATGTGTGGGTGGGTACGTATTTTCTTTTCTTTTTTTTTTTTGGGGGGGGGGTTAAGTTGTCTTATTTTTTTTTTCTTTCTATTACAAATATGATATCCCTGACCAATCCCGAAACAAAATCGTAAATATGACTTACTGATGTAGATTAATTTCATTAGGACATGTAAAATCCTAATAACCCTCTACTTAGATGGTAATAAATGTCGATAAATTTCATGTTATTTTAAGAATTTTGTCATATTATCTTTACCGTCTATTCTTGTATATACCATCATCTAACGTATCTATTTCCTCGTCTGTTAAGATTAATTTCAAGTTTTGTCTGCATGTTTTGTATAGGATCTAAAATTTGTGGGCAAACTGGTTCATAATATTATCTTCCGAATTATTGCAATGGAATAAGTATAGAGAAATTGGCAAAACTCCGAACGGCGGTCCCAAATTATGATGGCGGTCCCAAATTATGATAGCCTCCGAATGCGGTCCCATGTTAATATTAATGAAACATTTGTCTTGTTATTAATGAAACATTGTGTCAAGTATAATGACATCGTTATTGTTATTATTAATGAAACATTGTGTATTGTTGCTTAAAAATCACTTTAAACGTGCCATGGCTGGTAGACCGCAAGCGCCAAGAGTAATAACGCTTTAGTCATAAGTCACACATATTCGGACAATACATATTTTTTTTGTAAATATGTTGAGCGAAAACTATATGATTTGATGTGTAATAACTCAGGCTGTGTGTTATCCTTCACAGTCATACTGTAATCTGTCATTAAAAAGGTTTATATAATTTGGGACCGCCGTTCGGAGGTTTTCATAATTTGGGATCGCCGCGCCGTTCGGAGTTTTGCCGAGAAATTCTTACAGCGCAGCGGTTAAATTAGGCTTTTTGTTGAAAAACGGATTCTGTCTGTCAAAGTAAACTATAAGTATACTATACTATAGTATAAGTATACTATACTATGAACATATCATTATACAATTTTTGCAATTTTGAAAGTTTTCGCTTACCATAACGGTTTCACTTAACCGCCGCCTACATACGACGAGAATATAATGAAAGATCGTAACAAGAAGTGGATGATGTCCTAGAACTGAACTTCGGGCATAAAGGTTTCTAAATTTCTTACATTTCTAATTTTCTCATCATCGTCAGACTATTTAGATTATGTTGCATCGGATTCCGTCTTTTCCAAAACAAAAACATAATAAAAACTCGAAGAATGGCCTCGTTATAACGAGACCAACAAATAAGATCCATTTGAAATTTTAGGAGACCATTATTAGATGGCTAATAATAGCAATGTTGAACGCTGTTTTGCTTTTAGATCACAGTATTATTTAATTACTCATTGATATAACGATGACGTAATGGAAAAAAAATAATAACTACTACATCAATGTCAATGATTTAAAGAAGAAAAAGGCGCGAGATTGTCTTTGCTGCAACACTTCCTTCCATGCTAACCCTAAACACGTCATTCAATATTGCAGGTTATATTTTAACCTTTCATTGACACTAGAATTATTGTTTAGGTTGATAAAAAATATCAAAAATTACTCAATTATTGTTTTTAAGGAGATGGAAGAAAAGTCTTTTCCAAAACACAAAAGTCCCTAAAATCTGTAAAATAACAGAGCATCGTATATCAAAATGAAAGAGACTTTGCTTGGTGAAGCTGGTTTCAGAATATACTTTTTTTTTCTTTTAAGTTTCATGTAGCATATCTGTGAAATGTTCGGGTTACCGTATTCTATAATAAAAATAAGATTTGAAATTTGATGGCCACCTGAAATCTGAAAGTACCCATTGCTATAACCAAGCATAAACTGTTGAAACTATTACAGACTTATTATACGTTAGGTGCAGTGGGTATAGGTGGGGGTATTTAATTGCATGTATGGTAATGATTTTGTGTGTGTTGGTTCGGTTAGGGAATGATACTGTTTTTTTTTCTATTTATTCAGTGTCAGAACCTTACAACATCACAACTTCAGGTGATTTGTACAACGACCATATCTTGTCATCCAACAAGTTGACCGATTAGCAGTGGCCACGAAATTTCAAATTTATTTCACTATGTTAGTTAATTGCATCGATTTTTTTTTTAATTGGTAATATACATAAATCTACAACTCAGTCCCGTTAGGTAAGTTAATTTCCCTGTCAACAGGTGCTGTGTTTTGTATTAAAATATACATATGTAAAAAAATAATTAAAACTATCCAAAAACTCAAGATAAAACATAAATTTTTGTCCAGAGAGTGATTATAATGAAAACAACAGTCATATAATAAGAGTAGCAAATACAAGAAGTTAAAATAAATATTTCCTATTTACGTTTACATAAGGATTTTCGTATTCTATACATAACTTAACTATTTTTTATTTGTTTTTTAAATATCAAAATTTTTGTGTGATCTAATTTTATATCTTTATTTATACAATTTATTGTTTTTTGTAATATGTGATTAATATGACATTCTCCATATTTATTATGTATGAAAGGATAATCCTTTGTAATTTTTCTGCTGTCTCTGAGGGTGACATTTGTTTCTCTTTTTCTATTTTTTAATTCGCTTAAAACAACATCACCAAAATCACTGTACTGCTCGAGGAAAGCCAACGCACTGGCTAAACGTTTGGTTTTGTGCACCCAGTCAACATTTTCGGTACCCAGCATGAGTTCTCGCTCATTACAGCCAACACCCCCTACATATCTTATGTAGGGGATGTTGTTTCAGCCCGTAAAATCATGTGTACTGTGTTTTGGGATAGGAAGGGGGTGTTGCTTGTTGATTTTTTGCCTCGTAGTGACACAATAAAGTCTGACAAGTGAGACCTATTGTGAGACCTTAACTAAACTGCGCTGTGCAATCCAAAACTAAAGGCGTGGCATGCTGAGTAAGGGGATTGTTTATCAAATCAGGCGGCAGATTTCTATGAGGATGGAATTCAAAAGTTAGTTGTACGATACGACAAGTGCCTTAATATAAGTGGAAATTATGTTGAAAAGTAGATTAAAGTACAGGCTTTCATGTAAAAATAAAATTGATAAAAAAAAGTACACTTGTGTGTTTTTAATTTCAAAACGGTACTTACTTAAAAAACACGCTTCGTACATTAGATTCAAATTTAGATTCCACTACAGTAATGTGGTTGTACTTTTTTTTTATGCATATTGTTCGCTGTGTATGATATTGTATTTGGAGACAAAGCTATTAATTCTCAATGACATGTAAATTTCAATTATTTTGTTTAATGTTTATGATTGGTTGGATAGCAATTGGCCTATAATTATACTCTTTACTTATATATTGGTATAATTTTAGCAATTTTAAGATTTTAGGGATTTTTTTTGATGTGATAATGTTATCAATAAGAAAATGAATAACTTTTGCAAAAATCTCCTTATTTTCTTTAACTATGTCCCAGTCTCTTCCCGATGACAACTCGAAGTGCGAATCCTAACTTTAGCTTTGTGCCTTGCAATTGATATCTTTCTTATCTTTGTTTTTACTTTATCATAGCCTATTGAATTTGTTTTCTTCAAATTTTTAATTAAATTCTCAATTTCAGTTGTTGTAGAGGTTTCAAAAACTAAAGTATTTGATATTTGTAATATCTGTTGTTTTCTATTAAGTCCTTATTACAAGTCTTAAAAATCAAAACAAAATTTAATGACTACGTTAATTGTTTTCAGTTATCAAGAGTTGTTTTCTTTTCTTGATAGTTTTTATTTTATTCAGCATTGGAAAATTGGAAATCTCTAGATCTGCGTTCTATCGATTTCTGTATTTCGTTTTTATTTTTTATTTGGCCAGAAAGTTTCAACCTAGCTAAATTTAATAGCTGAAAAAATAGTTTTTGAATATTTTTAATATCGGTAATTTCAAATATGCCGTTCGGGCAGCCCGAGTAGTCAACGACCTGCCATTCGGCTGATATGACTGTATTTGGTTCGAATCCGGCGTGGGCTTGGATGTTTTTTTCCCCTCTTTGCTGTAAGTTTCAGCTTCTGAAAAAATATTAGAGTCTACACACTAGGCCTATAAAAGGCCGCACTGCGACGTACCCACGACCTTTGCAAAATCTAAAAACAAAACACAACAAAACTTCAATTATAATGTTAGAGACGTTTTAAATTTTTGCAAACTTCTTATTGACCATTCTGAATCGACTTGCCTTTTCTGCTACAGACCTATTTCGAAATCACTTATTCAAACTTTTAAAACATCCCTAAGATGATCTTCAATGATACTGAGAATATCTTCATTAATTCTGCTTCAATTTTTTTCCAATAAGCCGTTAAGATTTATGAAATTATTATGTCGAGATAAAAATCGGTAACGTTTTGTCTATTACATGAGAAGTGTTGTTTTCTATCTTTGTAGAGAATCATGCGTTTTCATTAGCGACTCATTTGGGAGGTACAGTGGACCAAAATCGTCCTGTCCGTCTGTCTGTGTCTGTCCACCCTAACAACTCCGGAACAGAAGGTCGGATCGACAAACGGATTTCACCATCGGGTATTTTCAGGGGCCAATGTCTCCCCCCCCCCCCATTTTCTTTGGCATTGTTGTCATTATACCCTCTTAACAACTCCCGAACGGGCCGTGCTGGCGTGGTCGTGCGGTCTCGGCGGCGGCCAGCCGTGGCGTCCAATGCGCCAGTACCTGGGTTCGAATCCCGGCAGTGGCATGGGTGTTACTTTCTCCTTCTGTGTCTTGTCCATTTCTGCGGGTATAGCGTGAGCTGCCTCCGATGGCGTACCCTGGGCAACGTTTCATCGGCGAAATGCTCACATTTCTCGCCCCTTGTTGAGGCCAATAGTTTAAGTACTAAGAGACCGGGCGTTGGCAAAAAAAAAAAAAAAAAAACACTCCCGAACGGAAGTCCGGATCGACAAACGGATTTCATCATCGTGTTCAGAGGCCCAAAAAACAAAAAGGAAGGAAAAGGGTATTTTAGGGACCAAATCCCCCCCCCCCCCCCCTCCCCAATGTTCGAGATATTTGGCATGGGATTTCCACTATTAGCTTAAATGTCAGAAATGTAGCCATCTTATTTCAGTCGTCAGCTATAGCTTGATTGGTAAGTTGTCGGTTCAAATCCGTGTATCTACCTTCTTTTTTTTTTTCTCTCAGTCGACTCGGCGCATCTTTTCGTCCGAAAAAAAAAAGAAGACGTCATCTGAGTATAGAAATCGTAGAAAGCTAAAGGCTTTCGCACACATTCACAAGTGATATATTATGTGTTATTTACGCTTTTCGGCGGAAAAAATATATTTGAGAGCTAAAGAAGACTGGGTTCCGCATTTCGACTATTTCCGATTTTCGATAGTGCTCTGGTCTTTGACCTGTCGAAGAAGCGCGGAATGCCTGAATACAGAGAGATTTTACACAACTGAAGTAATTCTAACAAGTCTGCTGTCTTGCGAATGCATCTTAACTTCCACATACATAGCTGAATAGTGTATCTCCGAATCTTCACATATAATTATACAACTCATGAGTGTTATAGTCAAGTTTCAAATTATAGACAGGTCCACATTCTATGGAATTCAGTAGAACTCCCAGAACGCCTGGGAAAGATACTGAGGTGATTTTCCGGGACCTTCCTCAGGAAGCCATTATGGAACGCTTCAGACCGAAGAGAAACTGAAGAAGAGGCTGTCAAACACAGGAAAGGAAATTGAAGCACATCTGGGAATCCGGCGGAATAGCGACTCTTTTTATTTAAAATTTCCAGAGTGATAAAGCTTACATTTCCTACAATTTGTATTCCGTGTAACTAGAGTAATATCATACGATATTTATAAGATCTCCGTTTTATAATCTTCTTTTCTTTTCGTTTGTTAGAAGAGACTAGCGGATATTGTATTAAAACTCCTACACTGTTATGTGTAAAGGCGGCAACTTGTGTATGAATGATCCTTTCACCTAGAAACTGTTTGCGCTAATCCCTTCTGCTTGCTGAACTGCTCCTGCTGTGATGTATTTATTTATTATTTATTTATTTAATCTGGAAAGTTCTTGTTCCTTCTTCTCCCTAGATAGATTATCATGTTCCTATATTAAATGGATTTTCGTATTAAAAAAAAAAATCCAATCTAAGTGCGTGAAATCCCGGATTGTAAACTGCTTTCAAAAAACTGAATTTGAAATTGTTATGTATGTTGCATGTTATTATTGTGAATATAATAATATATCTTCTTGAAAATCACACATAAGATCATTACTCGGTTATTAATTTTAAATTCTGTTAGGCTTTTGAAAATGTAACACATAAGTTAGGAAATATGTAAAGCCATTTACATTTGTTATCAAATTAAACCTTTTTTGTGTAAATATTTTTATTTATAGAAAGCAAGTTTAACGTCCGTAATCATTCATAAATGGAGAGAAAATCGCCAACCGGACAATGAATATGCTTTCGCCCATTGAGCCAACATCAACGACAATTCTGCACAATTGTTTCATCCTTATTATGGAATCATCAGCAGAATATACTCGTTGATGTTTGGCTCGCTGGCGGAAGCTTTTTATTTATTACTAGCTTAAAGTACCCTACCCAGGGGGTGAGGGTGGGGAGAGGGCGGTGAGGAGGTGGGGAGTCCTGGTTCTCCCCTTCTCGACAACACTCTCACATCAAATCCAGCAGAACAATATTTGTGTAGTTCTCTTTGTCGCCACCAGGTGCATATGTGGTGCTTTTTCAGAGATTTCACCCCATTGAAGGCAGTTTACCGGGTTCTAAGGTAGCCGCAGGGTAGTATAGGTGCAAAATTTGGTCCCAATCAACCAAGCGGTGTAAAATTGTAAAATTTTATAGAGTGTGCAAACTTTATATATATTTTCAGTCATTTCGTATTAAATAATTTCCTTAGATTTTAAAGCATGTTAATGGACTATATGAGTAGTTCGTTTTTGAGCCAACTTTTGCACCCTATCTCAATCCAGATACTTTGAAAGATAAATATGGTATGTGGAGGATTGAAAGAAACTGATAATAAATAATTTTTATTTGGCATTGACATTAACGTAGTACACGAATTCTTTAATGAAATTGTATTTTCAATGCATTTTAGTTTAGTGAGATAACGTTGGGTAGGTTACACACAGATTTCTCAAAAATCTATACTTATTTTTGCTTCATTATTTTTTTTTTAAACTAATAAGAACAAAATATCACCACCAACAACAATAATGAGCCCTAGCAATGAAATAAAATGTACTCAAATTACTATTGCTCTTTCAATTTATATACTCTTTTCATTGAAGCACGTGATGCTACAATGACGTCATAGGTGGTGAAGCCGGCTCTTTCCGGAAGATCAGTTACGAGAACGCCGCCTGTTGCTTAACAGTGACAACCAGGTAAGCAACTCCGTTTGATCAAAATATGGCTTTCTTATTGCTTTTCAGAAGTAAAGAAAAAAATGTTTCTATTTGTGAAATTAAGAAAGATGCAAGATTTACTACTGAAGCATAAATAGATGAAACAGCTTTGTCTCCGTATTCTGAGAGAGAAGAGAGAAATAAAAATATCAGATATCCAGGACAAGGCCGACCCACCCGAGGGAACCGAAAATTCCCGGGTATTAAAAATACCCTCAGAGATTTCTGTTTTCTCGGTCTCTCCTTATTTTTGAATTTTAAAAGAAAAAAATACATTAAATGATATTTCCAGTAAAATACAACGGTTATGAAATTTCTATTCGAAAACCTACATTATTTAAAAAAAATATATATATAAAAAAATAAAAATCAATTTTAACCATAACAAAAGCTGTCATTGTTAAAAATATCAAGATGTATTCCGCTCAGTTTCATTAATCAAGATTATATTTTCTTGATGCCGAGGAGAAAATATATCATTAAAAAAATATATTTTAAAAATTAGAGATTTTTTTTTATTATTTTCCTACAAGGTAAAACCAATACCTGTTGCTTGTTTGGCTTGTTTTATTAAAATATTTTATAAAATTATTATTATTATTATGTTTGTATGTTTCAAACCTTGGGTTTCCCCAGCAAAAACAATATGGCGGGTCAAGGACCAAAGCACATACTGCCAAGTGTAAAGACGTGTGCGAGAATGATTAGGGATGTGTGGTTGTGTCCATAAATTTCCTAACTATGCGTGTAGTGTTGAGTACCACAGCCTTCTGCAGTTGTGCATAAGTGTTTTTGTGAAGTCCTAGTGTGCTGAGACTGTGGTGCAATGTGTGAGGCACCAGACCAGTGGCAGACAGAACGATGGGTACAACACGTACTCGATCCTGCCTCCACTGCTTCTGGAGCTCGTGTGCTAGATCAGTGTATTTACTGATCTTGTCTGCGTTAGTTTTCTGCATGTTCTTGCTGATAGGCACTGCAATATCAATTAGATAGGTCTGTTTGTTGATATTATCAACAAGTGTGATGTCTGGTCTGTTGTGATGTATGGTTTTGTCTGTGTGAATGGGGCGGTCCCAGTATAGTTTATATGAGGGTGACTCTAATACGCTTTGTGGTATGTACTTGTAGTACGGGACCGTGTTCTTAATAAGTGAATGTTTGTGTGCTAGTTGTTGATGAACGATCGACGCTACCTGATTGTGTCGGTGGAGGTAGTCTGTTTAAGAGAGAAGGGGACAGCCTGATATTATGTGGTCGATCGTCTCATGCGTAGTGTGGCATTTCCTGCATTTGTCGTCATGTGTGTTTGCATCGTGTAGAATGTGTTTCTTGTAGTTGCGTGTGGAGATGACTTGGTCCTGTATTGCGATCATGAACCCTTCGATCTCCCCAAACAGCTCACCACTCGTCAGCCATCTGTTCGACGCTTCTATGTCGACATGAGGCTGGCTGAGTTCGTGATGATGTCTGCCATGGAGTTCCTTACGAGCCCATGATTCACGCAGCTGCTGAGTGTGGGTGTCAGGGGTGGTGAGTGTTGGAGAAGAGTTTTCGAGGTTCAGGGGTGTGAGGTGTGTGTCAGCCTTGACAATGGCTGAGTGAAGTGAGGAGTCTTCTGCTCTTTGGTGGAAATGTTCCCTAAGTGTATGTACTTGTTTTTCGTGTAGGGTGATGAGGTTGATGAGTCCTCGGCCTCCCTCCTTGCGGGGAAGAGTCATCCTTTCCGTAGCGGACTTGGGGTGGTGCATGTTGTGTTTCGTGAATGTAGTGCGTGTTGAGCGTTGTAGTGCTTCGAGTTCGGTGTTATTATTATTATTATTATTATTATTATCATAAAAGTTATAAAAATGATAATACTTTTAGTTTAATTTGCAATTCTGAAAAAAAAATGCTCATTGAAGTTGAACCAGCACTTCTTAATCATCTCAGGACATCTGATGTTTCGTAGTTCATTACTTCTAATTTTTTATGTTGACTTCATAATGTTTTCAGCATTCCGGAATAAAAAAAAAATACTTTAATTAATCATGTTTGCCAAAAAAAGTGAAAAATTAATTCACTGAATTTAAACAGTTTTCCGCGCCAAGAAAATAATACGGAAATATTGAAAATCGAAGGTCCATACCAAACTTCTGAGCGCTATCTGCAGAAGGAAGGCGCAAGGGTTTTATTTATATTATTTCACATACATTATTATCATTTATTTCCTTAAATCTGGTCTTCGACGATCGAAAACAGTTCCCAACAATTCAAGTATTTATTCAAAAGTGACATTGTAATCCAGTAGTAATTGGTCATCCAAGTCATGCCCAAATAAGACAAACATTTATTTGTGGCACCAGTCTTAGTGGTATTTTGAATTGTGAGAAGAGAATTATTTTACTTTGTTTTTGTTTGAATGTTAGAAATGCGATGAGGATAATATTTAAAACAAAGATAAAACGAAATAAAAAGAAGTTACTTTTAGTGCTGAAAGAATTCCTTAAAACATTTCGCTTTTTGTTTGTTTATTTATTTATTTTTTTAAGTTGCGAAAACAATATGAAGATAAAGTCTTTTTATTTCTAGATTATACAAACAAGTAAATCCAATTATTAAATCCTTCATATACAGATATAAAACATCAAACTTCACCAATATTTCGTTCTTTTACTGAAAGAACTTCTTCAAGATTTACATAAGAAGAAAAGAAGACATCTTTCCTTTCTAAAATGTGAATAACAAACAAAATATTCACGATCATATAGTGAATAAAAAACAAATAAATAATCATATCCTAATCAAATAACAATAAAAGATTCATGAATTAAACAATAATAAAATAATAAAAACATCTTCTATAAAATAACAAAGACATTTACTAACAATCTGCAATCCAAATAAATAAAATTAACACAAAAAAATACAGACTTACATTAACTTCAATATTTCTTTCAACTTCTTATTACTACTCATAAATTTTGTAAAAATACCAAATGAGATTTCGTTAACCTTTAAAGATTTTTCTTTATTGATGCGCTGACTCCAATTAATAAAACATGATTCCAGAAGTAAACTTTCCGATTCATCGTGAGATTCATATAAAATTTTGATAAAAGGCTCCGGTTAAATATCAAGCAATGTTTTGTATATATATATATATGAAGGATTTAATATATTTAATTGTTTTTGAAGTTATCTTAAATCCAATTAGTTCAAATTAAAGCGTGCACAAATAAAACGGATAAATAAAAGGAATGACCTGCATGGTAGGAAATTCCTACCTTTAAGCTACCTTTAAGCGCAAATCTTTCACAGAGATCCACACGCAGAAATTATAAAATATAAAAGATAGGTAATATGCATGTCAAGTTTCAAGAGGATCCATTAAGACTAATCAAGAATCAGGAAACACTCACAAGGATTTAAGTTTGGATTTTATTTCGGGATGGGCTAAAGTAAGAAGACAACCTTCAACAGACAAAACAAAACAAACAAAAAATGCATCGTATTCAGAACTTCGGGGGAGAGGAAAGTGACAAGGTCCTCTCTACCGGCCATCCAACCAAAAAAAACGGAAAGAAAATAGGGCCTGTTCTATATATATTTTGGGAGAGGGGGGGGGACAAGGCCCCTCGACTTCCCCCTATATACTGCTATGACTCCACATTAAAATATTGATTTTTTTATGAGGCGTAACTTTCTTTAGGGAAACAGATTAAAATTTCAGTTTGGTTGATTTGATGACTCTCTGCTTCCTTAGTAAGTAGATTAAAAAGCAAAAAAATACGGAATTTTCATGGAGTAAATCTCCTGCAAATAGTATGTTGTGGGGTTTTTTGTATGTATGTTTTTTTGTTATTTCCTTGAATTTCCGGTTATTTCCAAATTATTATTAAAGTATATAGATGATAGTTTAACTTTACATATAAGAGGTCCTTAATAGCCAATGGAGCTTTTTTTTTTTTTTTTTATGTCAAAGTAAGTAATTTCCATTTTTATTTCGGGTCCTCAACAATATCTTCTCAGACCCGAACATTAAAAAAAGACTTGCTGTTGTGAATTATTTATTACTTTCCTACACCTGTATTATTTTGAATTCTATTTCTAACATTTATTAGTACTTTTAAAACCAACTATCAATATTGAAGATTCCTTATTTCCGTAATTGATAGATTTACATCAAATATATAACTCAAATATTAAAAATATATTTAAAAATTCTACTCCGTATTTAGATTGTGAAACGTGTTTTATATTTGCTTTGCTTTAACTTTGAAACTTATTACATACATAATTATCAAAACGATTATAAACAAATAATATAACTAGGCGTATAACAAAAAGTTGAACAAAAAATTGCGAGAAGAATAAATAAATTTTGTTCTAGCTTAGTCTTTAAAAACAATACAGTCTACTTCCCCCGCAGTAGTGACAAATTAAAAAAAAATTGTTTAAGATATTGGTCGTTAATTAAAAATGGATATGTTATTATTATTTATTATGAAAATATAATTCTATTCAAACTTGTTGTGAAGTATTAGCCATTTGATGCTCTTATTTTAGAACCACTACAATTTCTATAAATGTTTACAGTGATGTGTACAATTAAGACAACCGTAATTATTGACCTCTTTATTGTTCCAAATATTGAACAGTCTAAAAAAAAAATTTGGTTACTCATCATTTAGCAAAGCTCATCCTTAATTTTCATATCCGAAAAAAGAAAAAAAATCTGATCACTATTCTACTTTTTTTGCGGTTTCCGTTGCTGTTTTGTTTCGTAAAGTTTCCTAACCGGACGCTACCGAAATTTGGCGCTAGCTGCAGTAATTTGTTTACTAATAGGCAGCATCCAGACTTTGGGATCTTGTAATAACATCTTTGTGAAAC
>JAFIDM010000001.1:106501020-106514493 GCA_023159025.1 Thereuonema tuberculata
AGGCAGCATCCAGACTTTGGGATCTTGTAATAACATCTTTGTGAAACTCAAGTCAATCTATTGTTACTAGTAAGTACAGAAGACATGCATTGTAGGATAAATCTTATCATTTTGAAGATTTTATTTGATTTTATTCATTTAATCTAGGCGCAGTTTCTTTACAAGTTTTATGTACATCAGCGAGAAAATGTTAGAAGTTAAGTTTCGTCTTTCAGATATTCAGCATCCCAATTATCCACGGATATTGATTAAAAAAAAGTTTCTTGTTAAAAAAAACAAATCACGATTCGTATTATAAATAAGGTTTTAAATTACAGAAATCATTTAATAGGTGGAAAAAAAAAAAAAAAATAATTGTATGGTAAATTTTACATAAACACATCAAATTATAGTGAATAACATTATTTTTAATAAAATTATTAATTTTTATAAAATTTATAAGTAATTACATTGCAGTTAATTGTAAAAGTTTTCATCAACTTAATTTAAATGAAGAAACTTCAACAGGAAGAAACTGCCTTTTTCCGGTGGAAAGCTATTTCCTGCCTTTATATAGAAGTAATTAAAATCAATCAACTTCATTTTATATAAAAAGAAAAAAAACTAGACTACAAAACTAATGAAAACGGATGATAATATCGTATATATAGAGGAGAAAAACCGCCAATTTTTTTTTTTTTTTGAAAATTAGTCTTTTTTGAACTAAGCGAGTAGTTAAATCAAACTCTTAGGAATATAGGATAATGACTTGCTTTGCTATTTAATACAAACTGGACATTATTCAGACTCATATAATGTTAATTGTTCATTCTTCGTGCTACTTTAGAGTGGCATACATCTTCAGTTTTAAAGGGCTAATTAGCATTCTGTTTATGACTCTATTATTACATTAGGATTTTCCCTCTCCAGTCCATTTAAAAACATAATCTCGAAGTTCAACAGCATCCATAAAATTTTTCCAATACGTCATCCGCTTTCATTGTATAGTATTTTTTTTTTCTTTCGTTCAAATCATGTGCGTACTTTTAGAGTTCAGGCACATGGACTTGGTTGTATTCTATTTTCGATTCTCTTGCATAAGGTTTATCCCGTAAATTGTTTGAATCTCGTCTCGCAAGACATAACATTAAGTTCTTCAACGAACTTAAAGTCTATTGTTTTTTTCAAATAAGCAGTTTTTATTTTTTAAATTGCTTTATTTATTTAAAAAGCCATGAAAACACTATGAAAAATATCCGTTTAGTTATAGATTACAATATCTACCCGATACAAATTGGGTCAAGAAATAACATATTTCGAATAACAACGTCACCATTCATTCATCCTGAAGTTCCACTATAATTAACGTATGAAGTGTTAATGCCTATAACACAATAGAACCTAATTATTGAATACAGTGATATAATCACCCATTCACGAAAGAAATATTGCTTTTAATTTAGAAAGAAAATTTAGAAAATAGAATATAATTATTTAGAAAGAACACCTCTTTAGAAAGAGTATGAATTCGCTAAAATTGTAAGATCTCTTGGCTATCGGCCTTCGATATTAATTCAGAAAGTCCGTTAATAATTCATATATTTAATGGATTTATTATTAATGGACTTTTCATGGATTTATATAAATATACATATATTTATATAAATTCCTGAAAAGACAATAAAGATCCAAAAGAGAATGAGATGTAGAGTCCCATGAACCGAAGCCTCGCGGCGAAAAAGAAGTCAGAAGACAAGTCCGACGCTCGTCCGCCTTTAATTTCGGGGAAATAAACACAAAACGAAACAAAAACAAAAAAGTTTTCATTTGACCGAGAAATAATTGAATATTAGAACCAGTCTAAAAGAGACAAAATAACATAGGGAAAATTCCCGATCGCCAGCACTTTTAGTTAGGGGACGTATTTTACTGCACTCTTTAAAATGAAAGTTATCATAACATTAATTTAATGGTTAGTTATTTACTTTACTTAGCTGTTCAGAAACTAAAGAGCGGATAAGAAACCTACGAACCTTTGGAAACCATTAAAGAATTAGAATTAAGTTGGATGAACACTGGCGATTGACATATTTTTCCTTCTATAAATAACATTAGGTTTTCAATTGTCAATTGATTTGTGTTTATTTAACAGCTGAGATAAAACTAATCCTCAGCAAATCTCCTTCGTCATTTTATCGATTTTTTCCTCCTGTCGAGTGATGTTCAAAGTATTGTGCAAATCAGTATGGATTGCTTAGCAACCAAAACATCAACTACTCAATAAAAAAAGAAGAAAAAAAATATCCAAGTTGTAGCAATAGAAAACCCTGAATTATTATTTTATATCAGCTCGGTAACTTGATAAAGCCAGAATTTTGATGTAGGCTTTTCTCGGTAAGGTTTGATTGCATTTATTTTCTTTTAAATTGAGAATTAAGAAAACGATTTGACTGATATTCGGATGTTAACTTAGCTTCAGCATATGAGTATACTCTTCCATTCAGAGCCTGTTGAAGTTGGTTCTTCTATTACAGCGTAAAGAAAGATCTCTGTTGGCCTTGGTACAATAATAGTATTTCCTCAATAACTCGACCAGTAGAAGTATACAGTTCTTGACAATACAGAGGTTGTTTTTTTTATATGTCGATTGTGAAATAATAAAATATCCGTTACAATATTTTGTGAGAATTGCTTCACAGATTAAAAGCTGTTCACTTACATAACCAGATGTCGATGGCCATTTTGAAATAAATTTAAGAAAAGCTTTAACTTTTTGAACGATCGTTTTCATTTCGAATTTGTAAATTTATTTATAATTTATTGCTTAATTTGTCGATTTGCTGGGTATTGGCTGTTACGAATTAGAAAAGTTTTTATTTCTGTTTTGTTAAAGTCGTTGGCTTCTTTTCTGCTGTAAAAATAACAGTCTAGAAAACCAAATCTTTTGCAATCCTATTACAGCCTTTAAAAACTAATAAATTGGAAAGGAAGAAATAGATGTTTGTAGACTTGGCTGATTTGTTTGGCTTTGTTGGAAAAGAGTGACATTTCTGGGGCAGTATCTTTTCAATATAGTGAATGTCCTAAATTGTATGAGGTTGGTATTCATACACTATGTGCTACGAGTATTTGTGTACACTTGCTGTGTGCACAGATGCAATGGGTTCAGAGAATTGTTTCGTATCGAAACAGGTCTCATCTCACTCATATAGTTTACAAAATTGCACTACAGTGCTTAGATATTTTTTCATAATTCCGACTAGGCTCCATATTAACCCTGAGTTCCTGTACTTACACTGGATGAAATAGATTCTTTGGGTGATTGCGTTTAATTGTTAAATGATTAAATTGGACATTTAACAATCAACCTTTTAACTTGATTTCCTAGTTTCATACGCTACTGAATATCCATGTATTCGAAATTAAAGAAGTATTAGCCAACCGAGCAGATATTACGGCATCAGCTTTGCCTAGATAATCGCATTATTTTTTATTAGCCCAGAAAACAAGGGCACGTGCATTTAGTTCTGAATACATGATCTTCCAAAAAATGCAAGGCGCACTCTTTCGTTAGAACAAGGCTCATATCATAGAGCAAAGACAATGAAACAATGATTTAAACAGATAAAGATAATGCAGCCGTGGCAAGCCTAGATCTTTGTTCATAATCACCTACGAGATTAGCTGGGTAAGGACATTAAAAGAACAGTGAACACTACCGCCATGCAGTGGTTTATCTATGTGGGTAAAGAAGTTGATCTTGATCTTGTAATATGTCTGCATCTATTGGAGAGTAGGCACAGTGGAGTTACCTTATTGTTCAAGTTCTGATAATGTAAAAATATTCTATCCTAATAATTTGACAGTGCAGTGTGTTGTTAAAACTTCTATAAATGTATAGTTATGCGAAATTACTAAATTACGTTCTTTGTAAGATCAATATAAAGCCGTCAATTGTCAGAGGAATATCAGTGACGATTAATCAATAGTAAACTTGCAGTTTGTATTTTAGAAACTGGAAGCATTTTTTGACTCTGGAAACGGTGATGGAGGTTGGTTTTTTTAATTTCGATGAAAAAAATATTTCTTTAAAATAAAATAACTACAATCTCGGTGGTGGCATGGCTGTTTCTTTCTTCTTCTGTGTTTCGTCCGTGTCTCCCTGGGACCTACTATCTCAGGGTTATCCTGGACGGGATGTGAATTTCGTCCCCCCTTCTTGACTTTCACTAGCTTCGCCCTGACGTTGTCGGGTTGAACTAGTTCCGTGGTCCCTAGTTTGCCAAATTTGATAAAGGAAGGAAAATAACTACATATTTGTTATCCCCTTCTTTGAAAAATTTTTTAAAAATGAAAGACGAAAAATATTAAATTATATCATGTTTGGATAAATTTTATTAACGGGTTTATTAGTAGGATGAAATTATTATGTATCATATTTTCCATTATTTTGTTATTTAATGTATATAATTCACAAACCAAAGAACAACATTCAAAAATTGAAAAACTTCAAAAAAAATTTTACGATAAAATAAGAAATTCCTGAACGAACACTTTAAGTGTTCTTTTCTGCAAATTTTGTACTTAAAATGTCTTTTTTTTTTTTTTCTTTTCTTTTTTATAAAGTTATGAAAACGACACAGACGAAGAGTCTTAGCGATTATAATAACTTCCAAATATAAAATTTTTCTGGGAAAAATATTAATTAAATCCACATTATTTTTCTAAAGTAATCTAAATTCCATTAATTTGAATCATATGCTAGCTGAAAGGATTAATATCAGGTTGTTCGAGAATAGTGTTTCATTTGTAACACTTCTCGATTGTAGGGTGACCAGATCGTAATTGACCAGATGTCTGTCAATCCGGGACAGACAATAATTCACGACCAAGAAGTAAACACTCCCCAACGGCTCGCAGGCGAGCTAAAACTGTTGTTACTTACATTTTAATGTTAAATTTTTTTTCGTAAGTTTAATATGTATGTTGGCCTTTTTACTTCTACAATTATAATTTAATTTACACACGTTAATTTGGTACTTCAAAAAAAAAAAAAAAAAAAAAGACTTTCACGATTATTTTCAATATGTTTTTAGAATGCGGGACATTTTCCGGGACAGTGTACTAAAGCGGGACACGGCACTAAAATGCTGGACGAATGGTCAGTCTATGGGAACTTTATTATTATTCTCGCATAATTTCTCGACAACGACTCACACAGGGAAAAAAAAAATCAAATATAATATAAAAGTTAGATCGTCTATTGTCCTGAAATATGCATACTAAGATTTAAGAAGATTCAGCCAACGGCTTAAAGTTATTCGAGGAAACACAGGCTGACTGTTTTGATAAGTTTTCACATTCCTAAGAAAGTAGTGTTAAAAAAATGAAAAGAAAAGAAAGCAAGAAAAAAAAAATAAAAGTCACGAATCGATTGGATTAGGTTGTTTTGTTGGAGTTCCGAAGCGCGACGTCATCCGATTTCTGATAAGTAACATTTTCTGTAAGTTTTTTTTTCTCATAATTTTCGCAATGAATCGTCTGAACTTAAGTTTTACGAAAACTTTGGTGAACCAAAGTACAAAAATACTCGATTAGTACGAATTCCTACAGATATATCTTGCAGAAGCCGTTTATTACATACAATATAGGCACATAATCTCTGCAGAACCATCAGTTCAAACAGTTATCTTACTTTATCTTACGAAGTGAAAAATTTGCTGTTGCCTCATTTCAAATTGCTATAAAAGCAAAAATTATTTATAGAATAATCTATAGAATAATCAGTCTTTTATTTTCTCATTTCCTGTTTCTTTTCGATTGAAAGAATTTCAATTGTTTATCGAAATAATAAGCCTATCGAAATCATATTCCAAAATTTTTGGATCGTCTGAATACATCGATCTATTTGATTATCTTAAGGTTACGATCAACTCCTGCCAAAATGTTTCAGAATTTAAATGGAAAAAATGATATAAAATAAAACAGAAATGTCAAATGCAGATTTAACATTAAGTAAAAATCATCAAAGTACTAATGTTAAAAATGTAATATTTATTTTTTTATGAAAAAGACGCTGAAAGGATTAACTTTAAAGATATATATTAATAATAACTGAGGGGCGGCAGAGGAATTCAGAAGAAAAAGTTAAATTTTGAAAGTTTTCTTTGCTGACCATTATCTGCCGTGAAATTTATATCTTCGTGAAAATAGGAAGATGACGTTGAAATAAAATGAATTATTTAGTTAGAAATCATTAATTTTCGTCAAATAGATTAGAGGTTTTTTATTTAAGTCAATAGAAAATTTCAGGTAAATTCGAAATTGTAATTTCAATAATATTACAGAATACATATCGTTGTTAGCTGTTATGTATAAGAATAAATATAAATTTCCTATTATGCTTTGACTTGATTTAATTAATGCTTTAGAAAAAAAATAATCCATAAAAAATTTTCATTGACAGCAGTGAATGCTTATTTTATTTTAGTAATTATAAAAGAAATGAATTTATTAAAGTTTTGAATTATGTTCATTCTGTAACATATATGCTTATGAAGTCAACAAGTTTTAATTAATTATGGCGTTAGTAAGTACTTCTGTACTTCGTGCTTTTTAATTTTTTTTTATTATTTTATAGCTTTTTTTAAAGGAACTTGTGAATAGTAGCCACTGTTTGAATACAAATTATTTTTTACAAACTCGGTGCGCAAAATGCTCTTCTTTTTTTTTTTGACAGCATCATGTAATAGTTTTATAATTTTTTTTCTTTTTCTTTTCTTTTGCAATATTAGAAATAATCTTGTATGGTTGACAAATCTTAACATGTAAAATTTTCATTCATTACTCTGTAGGTTTCAGGCATCTTTATATGCAGTATATAGTATCTTTTTATTTTGTTGTTGTTTGGTTATTGGGGGGGTCTGATTGCCGGGGCCTCGAGTGAGATCCATAATCTTATACACTCTCTGAGCTTTTCAGCAACTTCGTAAACCTGGCTGATGGAGCTAATAAGGATCCAGCAGTTATGCCAGCTTTCCATTGATGACAACTTCTGTTGTGAATGGGAAAAAATCTGCATTTTTTTTTTCATCTTAAAAATGCTTTACCCATTGCAAGCAAAATTCCTTCGCAATATATTACTGAAATGCATAGTTTACAGGTTTGATAACTACTTAAAAGTTTATTAACAATTCTAGCCCCTTTCATTAGTGGCAAATATGTTGAAATATTTAATAAACTGAAAGTAAATTACATTGGCAGTATACTAATAGTATTCTAATTGCTAATTAATAGTCGTATTGATAAATGAAGATACTGACGCAAACATTAACATGACCTACTTTTTGGAGGGTAATTGCGAACATGGAGTCATCCTTTTTACTCCGTTATTGGATTGTTTGAGACAAATGTAAACGGCAGCTGCTTTCCAAAACAAGCAAATCCCAGCTTCTGAGAAATTTCCAGAAGTAAGCTTGCTGAGAACAGTGCACAAGTAAAATACTCTTTATGAGATTTGGTTTGAAGTTGTTCTCCTTCCACATTATTGACTGTAATAGCTGCTTTACACGTTCTAGAAAACTTACTAAAATGCCTTAGAAAACTTGCCACTTGCCAGTTGAAGTATGGAAGTAAACTTCAGTGGCATGTCAGTTTTGCTTTCATCAATATCGCGATTCAAAATGCTGTGGCCACAAAGATACAAAGAAGTCGGTTTTACAGTTTTAGTTTTGTCATTAATTCTCAACTCATCCTACAGCAGAGATAAAGAAAAAGGAAAAAAAAAAAAACATCACGGGAGAAGAGAAGGTTGTGGATGAAGCAGTGGATTAAAATCATGAACAAAATACATCCAATTCCTTCGTAAATTTGTTGCTGTTGTGTTTTTGCAAATGAATTTTTCTTGTCGCTAGGTGCGCTGGTGTCGAATCGCTTGTAAAACTTGCTTGAAATTAGATCAAACCCTATTTAGAGCAAGTGATACATTTTTTGAGCATCTTGCCGGTTTGAGGAGAGTTTTCGAGAATGTATTTAACAGTTAATTGTATGGACTGTAACGCATAGGTCTTCAGCCTTCATTTGGCGATAATGTGGTTAACCCCTTGAACAACAATTGAGAATTAAAAAGCTTTTTATTTATATTTTTACAAGATCGAACTATTAAGTCGAGTTAGGTAAACCTTGACTGTTATGACGTTTCCCACTTTCTAACTCGTCCAAAAATATGGGTTTCTGAACAACTGCCAAATGAAAGGAATAGATATTTAATAGAATAGGAAAGATCCTAAAACGTAAAACTATGACAAGCAATTCTTAACAGTACCCAAGCAATGCCAACTTTAACTGACTGATTATGATTACTTGTGCCACTATAGCTATTTATTGATTCTTATTTCAACTGAGTTGTGGATTGGCTATCATTATTATCAACAGACTTGTAGTGGCTCGCATTGTTAAGCTTGACGAAATTAAAAAGTCCAAATTTGGAGCTGAGATTCTAAATTTCCCGAAGTTTCCTCTATTTTCTAATTCTCGGAATGGAATTCCTACCTGCCTTAGTGTTGTGTACCAGTTGTAATCCATTTATCAAAAAGCTAAAATTTCAGCTTTCTAGATCATGGTGAAGTACGGGAAATTAACTTGGACAGATATTTACACACAATTTCTCAAACTCTCTCCCTCCTTTTCTATTTCTTGGAATGGAATTTCTGGTTGTGATTATTTTTTTTTCACACCAGTTCAACGATCCCTCTATAACATTCCTAAATTTCTAGTTTTTCGGGAGGTAAAAAAAATCGTTTAGACAGACAACCCTATTGGGCTTTTTAATTCATGGATTCCTGGGGAATAAATTTTACTAGCTATCTATCTTCCGTAATAAAGGACTTTATTCAATTAAAAAAAATAGTTTTAATTTAATGTAATTTCAAATTAATCAGCAAAAAAAAGTTAAAAAATAATGATATATTAGAAATAACAACCGAATAAGGGAAATGAAAGAAACATCAAATTTAGAATTAAATACAGAATTTCTGTTCTATAACATTTGACGTTTTCTAGTTATATTTTCTAAGATAATAAGTCAATATTAGAAGATTGATTGAAAAATAACACATAATATTTTTTTTCTTTTGATATCTGCATTATAAGAAGTTATTTAAGGATTTGATCTAACGCCTTAATATGCATCTTAAAGAAGACAAAGTTAGTTATAGTAAAGTTTTAGAATTTAATTTTAAGTTAAAATGAACTCGTCCCTCTTTCCAAAAACAAACTATCCTAGCATATTAAAAGTTTTTGGTAGACTTAGGCTATCAAAAATGCAAGACCCTTTTGGTAGACGTAGAGATCGTAGTCAAGAAACAAGACTTAGAATCATTAAGGACCATCATTTATATTGTCCTTAAAGCACCACTGTCACAGCCAACTTAAAAATTACTTATCTTCACAGGCTGAATCTTTAAAAATAGATGGATGTAACTTTGAAAGTTTCTTTGATTATGTTACGAATTAGGCCCTTTAGAGAAAGAGCGCATGTCCAAGAAAGTAAGCAGCCGTTAAAGTTACCACACTAATTAGCTTAGAAATCAAAATTTACTAGTGTATTAAACTATTCTATTCTGCTATCGTATTATTTTGTAGCAAACGGAAGTTCTAACTATAAATTACAAACAGAGAATTTCGATGTCTTTCGGTTCAGTATTCGAAAATTGATTCGCCAACCTGTATTTTTCTTTCTTTTAACAAATTTGAAATCGGCAATTACAAAACATTAATTATTGATGTATTACAGTTATTGTTGTGAGCACTTAGTATATAAGCCTTAGTCATTTTGTGTTTTACGTTTTTGAAAACAAGACTATATACGTATAAATGCTCTATTTTCTGCAGCTGTTTTTCATATGTTAAATTGGTTTGATATAAATAGACCGTAGCCATGTTGAATATGAAGAAAGTTATTGCTTTCGTCTACGGCTGAAGATTTAACTCGAAGATAGAAGTTTGTATGTAAGGAATGTGATTAGACCCGCACCATGTTTGGAAGAAGAAATAGAAGAAGGTATATTTAGATCGTGTTGTGACCCAAACGAACAGTGTTGGTTTTTTTTTTTATTTGAAGATTCATCATAGTAGGTAGTAACTACGTTTTTTAAATTGCAGATTTCTTTAAGTCATAATTAATTATAGATTATTTTTTTTTAACTCTCATTCCATTTCCTAAGCATGATGTTTAATAAAAGTTTTTAAAGGTTCTCAAAAATATTTTAAAGTATTTATCAAAATTATCAGTTAATTGGAGTTTAAAAAATATAATCAAAGCAAATTTATTCTCAGAAGGATCTGAAGTATAATTAATAAATTATAGATAAGATAAATAAAAAGATGATAATGCAAATAAATCTCAAATAGATAAGAAAAGCTCGTGTTTGAAGGTAAGACAATTTGCTTGTATATCTCTAGGCTGATCAAAACTATTAATTTTATAAAATTATATTAAATACCGTAGCACAATTTGGGAAAAAAAGATGAAATTCTGAACTATAAAGCAACAGAGAAACTTAACATTTAAAACTAAATTGATTGCAGAAATGCTTTACAGAAGATAGTGAAAGATATTACTATTTGTGTTTCTAGAGGAAGAAAACATGTTACATATATATATATAAATATTAACCTATGAGAGCTAAAATGTCTTCGAATTGACATGGTTTAGAATAATTGATTTTCCTTTGCGGAAAAAAATTACTTATTATTTATTTTTTTAGTTATAAAATTGCATTTGATTGTGGACTGATTGTATTCTGAACTTTGCTTATTTATTAATTCATCATTTTATTAAACATTTAATGAAGGATTTCATTAAAAAAATCAGTTCTTTTATTATTTTGGCTAGAAAAACAATTCAAGAGGTTAATTAGAGATTTCCTAAATAACTTGTTTTTTGTTAAGGACAGAATAGCATTACTGAATCATTGGTGTATTTTCGTTTGTTTTTGGTTTGGTTTTTAAATACAGTGAAGTCTCACTTATACGAATATGAGTGGGAACCAAAAATTATTCGTATAAGTGAATATTTCGTATAAGTGAATTACATTTTGGACTATGTGGTTTCGCCGGGGAATGAGAAATTCTTCGTATAACTGAATGTTTCGTATAAGTGAGTTTCGTATAAGTGAGACTTCACTGTTATTGGTTTTTATATAATTTTTAATTATTGACTGGCTTTAGATGCAGCGTTGGGAATAGATTAACATGACAAAATAAATAACTTTTTATAAAAGTAGCAAAAAGAAAACACTGTTCGTCGACAAGCAGTAATTTATGTCGACGTAAAATAACGCAAACCTTAATAATGCAAAAATTAATTATTTGAATATTTAGTGTTTCCCATTGCAATTAGCCATTCCGTTATTGAAAAATTTGGTTTAATACAAAACCTCCTCCTCTTTCTTTCCTTAAACCTTTCTCCATTCTGAGGTTGTTGTTATAGATTATCCCTCTAAATATTTATTATTTTAATTGTATTAAGATTAGGTTTCAGGGATTGTTCTTCATAAACGTTTATAGTATGGACCAAATTGATCCTAATTTATGGTTTTACAATGTGAGTGTGTGTGTGTGTGTGCGTGTCTGTGTGGGAGGGGGGAAGTAAAACGATGAAAATTTCAGTTCTAACAGTAAGAAGAGATCGTTGAGTTAGTCTGATTCCAATTGGTTAAATACATCAAATAATTTAAAATAATTGTTTGTTTAGAATAAAAAATCCCGAAAGTCAGGGTTTACCTGAACCTCTGTGATTTTTTTTTTTTAATTGCTCGAGTTGTTATTTATTTCGGAAAAAAATGAATATTCAATTTTTACATTCCGCTCTTCCTTTATTACACCGATTACTATTGTCCTCAAAATGAAAGATGACCGGCGGAAGTTTGAACTGCGCAGCCCTTCCGGTAACTGATCAATTATGTTTTCCTGTCACAATGGATGACATAGTCTGTTTTCACTGAGAAAGACATGTTGATAACGCCAAATTAAAACTTCTCTCGACTATTTAGCGTTATTTCAATACCAGTTGCTAACAATAAGTATTTATATAAATAAATAAATATATATTATTTATAAATACAATGCTCTTTTGCAGAGTAACAAGCGATTAGCACAATGGCGGCGTCCTTTCATTACTATCAGACGGACATGCCTGACCAGACTAATCGATGATACATGCGCAGATCTCACAAAAACAGGGCGGCCATCATTCATTGGGAGGACAATATAATATTCGATGTGTAATAATCAATCAAAAGCTTCTGCGATGAGATTGATATTTTAGGGTTACACAAATATACTGTCAATTTCAATTACTATGAAAGAAAACACCTAAAAACAAGAAAACTTAATTATTCTTATTCTTATCAGACACACACGTGTCTGAAGTTACTTATAAATAATTTACACAATTAAAAATGTGAAGCAATTAGTTACACAAAAAAAATCGTGAAAGACAAAAAACCCTTCCATAAGAAGTCAAAGTTATTGCTGGAAAAATGATCACCAATCTTGCTTTTGCAGTCTTAAGGTAACTTTAAAGTTTTAAATAGAAAAAAATTCTTCTTAAAATTAAAAAAAGTTATAAATTATTCAAAAACTTTAATCGGTTTTCAGTAAACCAATATTTTTGTATAACTCACTTTTTAACTTTTTTGTAAGTTAAATTATTGATTATTTTCTGGGATGGGATTAAATTCAATCCCCTCACAGCTTTGCGTTTTAAATTGATTTTCGTTCCGAAAAATGGAAAATGCCAACGCTATCTTTTTTAGCAATTTATACCAATCAAAAACAGAAAAAAAAAAAAATCAAGTAAATATCGGCTTCGAATTAGAATTTTCTCTCTTTTTTTTCGATCGATTTTTGAATAAAATCAATAGATGACGATGCTGGAAGGCAAACTCTTTAATTTGTGTTGATAAATAAATTTATCAAAATTGGATAATAAAAGTATACTGTATGGTATTTTTTCATTTTTTATTTCTGTGTTCATCGTGATATTGATAGTTAAAATGTAATATAGTTTTTTTTTTTTTTATTTTATCTGAATTAATCTTAATAAACAAAATATATTTCATCAAATTCCATCAATTTCAAATTCCTACAACGATATTTCGCGGAATCTATCGTTCCGCTTTGTCAAGTTTCGCAAATAAAATAACAATAATATATACTAATAATAATGTCAACAATGTATATGCATTGAAGTTATTTCAATGGCTTACAGCAACAAATAATTCATTTCTTTTAACAAATAATTTTTGATATCTATTATTGAAATTTCTCTTCTTTATGTCGCATTAGATTCTAGAAGTGAAACAATGTGTATAACGAATTTCTGAATTAATCTTACAAAATTTGGTTGAAATGTATTTTTTTTTTCAACAACAAGTTTTAACGTGCGAAAATAATAATGAAAATACAATAAAACGCAAACTCGCACATAAC
>JAFIDM010000001.1:106514893-106528047 GCA_023159025.1 Thereuonema tuberculata
TACTTTTCTGATAAATTTAATTCTGATTGGTGGAAGATGTAACTGGATTTCGAAGATCATTAAAAAAAAATATGGATTCCATCAGTAAACATTTAGTGTTTTCTTTTCCACATAATGATGTCGTAATTCCAAGTCGAGTTTCTAAATTGACATAGAAACAGCTATCTTTTTCTATCTCTCGACTAATGATCAGTCTTTATTTCATCCAAACGGTTATTCGATATTGTATTTTGATTCCATTTGTTTATCCTAAATGAATCTGTAATTTAAGAAAGAAAATTCTACTGAAATCAACTTATTTACCGAAACAGATAATGACGTGGTTTTTAAAAATGTTTTCATTTCGTTGAATTAATAACAAATAGCATCTGATTAGCCAAATTTCCAGCAGGGCTTGAAAAAAGTATGTGTACTGAAATTTTATCGTTTACTTAAATCGATCCCAGAGCCAATTCTAATCTAAATTTATGTCTAAGATCTTAAGTCTTCAATAAATTTGTAAATGTCTTTTGTGCAATTTTTTTTTAAAGAAAAGTGATATCATCCGAAATAGTCCGTAGGAGTGAAAATATGGTCTAAAATAGATTCGATCCCGAGAAAGAGTGGGGTGTTCCGCCTTTTTTTATTTTATCTTAGTCAAAACAATTATCTGTAAATGGGTTTCAGTTGAACTCTATTCATACTCCTAAGAAATCTTGGTGGTGATCGATACATATTGTCAAGCTCACTAAAAAGCTTGCAGCCACCCCCACCCCAAAAAAAAAAAAAAAAAAAAAAACGCTCCAGAAAAATGTACAGTTAATCGATACCAGGTCGAGGAGTGTCAGATGTGGTTTTACAGATTCAATAGGATTTTGTTTTCAGAACACTCTAGAACATTTGGCTACTAGATAATGAAAAAAAAGTCAGAAAAAGAAAATATGTAAAACCATATCTACAAAATTAACAAAGTTATTTTATAGAATTTCAAGAAAATTTATAAGAAAAAATTGCGGAAGGTGACTTGAAAATTCTATGAAGAAAAAAATGCTGAAATCGCAATTAATCAAAAGTAGAAACATCTTAAACAGTCTCGTTATAAAGTTTAATTTACCTCTCATTTGAGTGAAAATCGAAACAATTATACTCCCTCTGTCTCATAATAATAGTAGCAAGTAAATATTTAAAGGGAATTAATGGCGAATGCAGCTGTAAGTTGTGTTGTAGCGCAAAATTGCGAAGCCTTCAATCAAAATCAATGTTTCATGACATCTGTCATTTGTTTTGGCACATCTTTCGTTTTTTTTAGGTTAACCTAATTATTACGATTTACAACAATTTTTCTAATTTCATCCGCTTATCGAAATCAATTGTTTGTTAAACATATCAAAATATTTCAATCCTAGACACATAACATTAATCTTCACCAATACTTAGTCCTTTTATTCAAAGAACTTCTTCAAGGTTTACATAAGAAGAAAAGAAAAATATCTTTCTTTTCTAAAACCAACAAATAAATTAAACACAAATAAATCTTCCACGAACAAACGTGAATAACAATAAAATCAAACCAAAATATTCACGATCCAAACGTGAATAATAAAACAAAATAAATAATCATACACGAACCAAAAACACTAACAACAAAAGATTCATGATTTAAACATTAACAAAATAATAAAAACATTTTCTATAAAATAACAAAGACATCCAATACATCTACAATCCAAATGTGAATACCAATAAATAAAATTAACTCTAAAACACAGACTTACATCAAGTTCAGTATCTCTTTCAATTTCTTATTATTACTCATAAATTTTGTAAAAATACCAAATAAAAATTTCGTTTACCTTTAAAGATTTTTCTTTAGTGACACTTACTCCAATTAATAAAACACGATTTTTCAGTATTCAATTTTTTTTTTTGCAGTTGAATATCAACCCATTGTAAAAGTATGATGAAAAAAAGAGTTTTCAACCAAAGATCGAGTTGCGATTGTCCAGTTCTTGATGCATCAAAATGGATGCAGTCAAGGGATCCTAACTACAAGTTTAAAATGCAGTAACGAAAGTTACTGAAAAATCCAGAAACTATTTGAAACACTCAGAATAAAAATTAGGTGAATTTTTTTTTTTAATTTATTGTTTAATTTAATCTAGTTTTTTGATAATAAATGTTGCGTTCTATATTTTCTTTTGCTACTATTATTATGGGACAAATTAAATTCATTAACTGCTACGATTATTATGGGACAGAGGGAGTAACATTTAATTAACTGAAAATACGACGTGATATTTCATTGTAATTCATTACACTTTTTTATAATTTTTCTAAATATTTTGATCAATGGAACTGTGATAGGTCGTTGTCCTAAATAAACGAATCGATTGCAACAATACATTAGATGCAGGATAATCAGATCATCATCTCTTATGTATCTTTTAGTCTGATGGAAAGCCAGTCTGATTGGCTTTGGTTGACTTTGCATCAATGAGAAAGCTTAACTTGCACAATAGGGGAACAAAACAATTGGAAACATTTGCACGCTACGAGCAGTTTCGAAACACAAAACTTTTGTTCTGTAGTTTGATTGGCTTCATTGAAATTGAAGCAAGATAAAATTTGCATATACAGGATGACGCAAAAATCACTACCCATTTATCCATTTATTACTATAGCTTATACTTTCTAAGTTATTACGATCTGTAGTGATTTACAACTACTTTCTACGTTCAAATTGTCTTCCCTCCGCATTGACACAAAGCTGAAGGCGTTCAGGAACGTTGAGACAAAAGGCTTGGCACAGTTTTGTCGGTCTGTATCAATGTCATGAAAGGCTTGTTCGATGGATGGTTTAAGGTCGTCCAGTGTGATTGGTTTCGTGGCGTACACTTTGTCTTTGACCTGACCCAATAAAAAGAAATCCATAGGAGTGAGGTCTGGAGACCTTGGTGGCATTTCTATTGATCCTCTCCTTCCGATGACTTTCCCATGAAAAACTTGAAAGTGAAATAAATAAAAATTTATTTATTTAAAATAAACACCCTTTAAATTCACCGTTTTGAAATAAATAAAGTCAAATTATTTAATTTGATATTTACGTTTACTAGAAATTATTTGCCTTCAACAGTTTAGACAATTATGCACATACTTTTCAAAGAATTAAATATTTATTGTTGCCTTAAATATATCTAAGATTTGAAATGAATAAAGTAATATTAATATATATTTAATTGAAGATTACATTTTTTTTAATGTTAAGTCAGTCCTATAAGGGTATACATATTAATTGTATACCTGTGGTATAGGTGCTGATTGATTAATTTTTAATTTAAATTTTAGTTCTTGTATTAAAACGATTATTATATATTAAAGTTAAAATGATGGTTATTTACATCATTTACATCAGATATCAATTGTTCTTTAATATTTATTAGTTTACCATAATCATATTTATCCCAGTTAAGTTGGCTGAAAAATTTATACTTGATTTGATTTTGTAATCTATATCCATAATTATTGTTAAGTTTCGTTATCTTCATAGTTGTTTTTGGCTCTTTTAACTTCATGATTCTTAAAGCATTAACTGGAATACAAATATCTTCTACTATCTAAATCAGATGAACTGTTCTTCTACGGATAAATTAATTAGCTAATTCTGCCAAAGGGAACAGAATTCGATTAGTTCGTAAATTTATTTATTAAGTTATCCTTGTCTTGAACATGTCTTGTAACATCTAGGATCATCAATCTGATACAAAAGAATAACTTTACTTTAAATACCTTAACGTCTTCGTAATCTGTCCTCAGTAGAAAATGTTCCTTATCATTTTTCCATTGATATTCAATAGCTGTTTTTGTTCAGGAATAATATTAGTTGTCTCGCCACTTGGAAATATATCTTAACCTTATTGGAATTCATCATGACTTTTACTTGATTCTCGATGCTCCAATTGAATTCGTCTTGGCGGTAGAAAACTCCACTAATACTTTCCTTATAAACCCTGAAATATTTGGAATATTTTGATGCTTTATTTACGTCGATTCTTATTCACCATTTTCTCCTTATTTTTCCAAAACACAGACTTTATGGAGAAAAAATTGAAATCATTCCATGAGACCTCTTAAATGGAAAAAACTACCTTCCATCTCCCTGATGTAACAATCCTACAGTACTATCTATTCTTTTTCTTTTCTTTACAATAAAACTATGTATCACATCTGTGATATTTTGTTGACAACAATATTCTATCGTATCTTTGTTCATACTTTATGCCTTTTAAATATTCAGATTTAGTAGGCGTAACTGTAATTCACTTTATTTTTGTTATACTTTATTATTATCACACGTATAATATTTATTTGATGAGGAAATTTATTCATGGTAGGTAAGTCACTTTTTACTATAAATTTTCAATAAAACTTCCTCGACGCAGTTCCGCACAGCTGTGGCATAGTGCGGTGGAACGCAGTCATGAAAGTTGAAAGTACAAGGAATCAAAATTATTGTAAAGGATCTGTAGTCCTGGAACTACGGACATTGATAGCATTTCCAAATAATTCTCACCAGTCATAGTGCCGTCAAAAAAACCATGGTTCGATTATTTCATGGTATATTCCACCCCAAACTGTAACTCCTGGCTTCCGAAGATTGTAGACTGCTTTACGAGTTGGTGGCGGAGAAATAGAATGATCTTTCCATTGATTCATAACTAAATTATAATCTCCTTTATATCATGTTTTCAAGGTTCTTCCACGTTTTCAAATCCATTCTTCCTCAGTAAACATTGGATAAAGATTGGATAAAGGCGATAGATAAAGTAGAGTAAGTAAAAATTACTTTCATTGACAGTCGTTTCTTACAGTACTAGGATGTTCTCATGTGGGTTTTCTGATGGTGGACGATCCGCGCTGGGCAGCTCTTCTCGGGATCCTTCCGTTTCCCTTGCAATTCTTCCACCGTTCGTTTTCAGTCTTTCTCAGCGTCTGTCCTTATTTCCGTGTGATATCACAATAGACCAACGCTCGATTTCCCTGCCACACACACAGTACCGGGATGGGTTGAGAAGCAGTAACTTACGGTTTGCGAATTATTGCGTGTGTGTCGTTGGCATAGTGGTTTGTAGGGGCTAGAAGTAATACAGGATTTTTGAACCAATTTTTTTGGTTGATTCAACGATTTGTCTGTAACCCCCCCCCCCCTTTCCATCCGGGAAAGGATGCGAAGATTTTTTTTTTTGTTAAACGACTATTGACCATCCTAGCCATTCCCATTCCTAAATCTTGGGTACTCCTATGTTGTGTGTTTGTATGTGTGTTACAATGCATTGTATGAGGTTTTTTTTTTTATATGTTTGCCTATAATTACAGCGGTTTTTAGAGGCGAATTTGGCACGGTTTTAGTCACAAAGTAATTCTGAGTTAGATTGTAACTAAAGGCTTTTCCTTTGTAGGTTTTTTCTAATTTTCTCTTACGAGCGAATTTGCCATTTGTCTTCACTGTTTCTCTTTACCATTAGAATAAAGAATAATGATTCCCTCTAATGATTTGCTGAGAATTTGGTTTTGACAATGATTCTTGACATTTCTAATCCCAGCAGTAGTAAGAAAAAAGTTGTTTTTTGTTATCTTCCCTCGCACGATCTAATTCTAATTCCCTGAGCTTCGCAAACCAAGAGGCTAGGTGGTTTCTGTAGTCACGATATATATTCCCAATATGTAAAAACGAAATAGATGAAGAAAAACAAAAACATTTCAGCTTACCGGATATTAACTCACTCAGTTATATTACATTTTATTAGGTAATATAATAACAATATTGAACGAATGTTTTTACGCTTGTTTCCTGTATCCCACACCTTTCATCTATGGTACTATTGCATAACTTATTGCCTGTGATTCCAAGGATAACATGCACATTTTACATTTAGGTTTTAATTTTTTTAACCCTTTTTTTTTCTTTCCAATCTCAACATTTGAAAATTGATACTTCTTTGTGCGACATGGAACAGTACAGGTAAGCCCACCAAAGAGTCAGCGATGATTATTCTTTGCCTTAAACAGCGTTAGGCACAGTTGAGTACAGAATTTGCATACAGCAAAAAGTCAAGACTGGGTCCGCGGCATCGTTAGGGAAGGAGAAGGAAAGATTTATCCTAACATCTTGCCAAAAACGTAAAGAAAAACGTGTTTCGGATTTTTTTTAAGACTTCCTATGCCGCCAAACCTCACCTTTAGGGCCAAAGGGTCGAGTCATGATTGGAAACGAGTAGTGGGTGGAAATAAATCACGAATACTTTTCAAAATGTAAGAATAGGCCTATTTGTAAATACTTTTAAAAACTTATAGAAAAAGTTCGGATTTTTTAAACTTAGTTTACCACTTCCATTGGAGTAATTGAAGGAATATCCACCAAACATTAATTTATTAATATAAAACTCAAAACAGGTATTACCGATTTTATAATAAACCACTTACCTCAAAACAATCTAAAGATGTCTATTTTGTCTGGACACCTTTCTTTTTTAAAATACGTATAATATGCTGCATACGTACATTTCTTAGAATTCCAACCACTTATATGTTTTAAGTCCATATTTCTATCTAATTTCCTTTCTACTTACTGTCATTTTAGTAAATAAATACCATCTTCACCAAAAATATACCTTGAACATGTATATTATATTAAGAAAAAGCAAGGGGACAAGTCAGAATTGGCTGAGCACTGCTGCGAGTTGGGACATTGTATTAGTGATGAGGTTATATTGTTGTATATGTTCAATAAAAATAATAGAAAGTATAATAATAAGAAACACTAAAGATAATAATATTAATCGTAATGATGAAATGGAAGTTGAGAAAGTACTAGTAAATTTGGCAAGGGAGATGGTAAAATCATGTGTGAATCATAAAAGGTTGGTAAAATTTGAAGAATTTAAACAAATATAGGAAAAAGCAATAACAGTTGTTATTCATGAATAAGTGATTGTCAGAAACAATAATGTTAATAATGAGTAAGGAATTGTTAATTATGTCCAGGAGAGTGTATATGTTATATGACATCTCTCTAACTATTTCATTGTTTAGAAAAACTTGAAAAAGGAAAGTAGTAAAGACTTTCCGAAAATTTTAAATTTATTTTATAATATATTTTTGGTGAAGATGATGTTTAATTACTAAAACCACTTGTCAATTCCTAATCAATTACTTTAGTATTATGTACGGAGTTATTTGATATAAAAAAAAATCAATCTATGCCTTCACATAATAAAGTGATTATTTTCCTAAGTTCACATTAATTTTAGACAATCGTCTTGGATGCAGTAGTAGTATTCAAAGAAATACTATGTTAAATATTGTGTTGAGTAGAAAACAATATTTAATGTAGTATTTCTTTTGAATTATTATTTGTTTATTTATTTATTTTTTTTGTAAAATTTCAAACATTATTTCAAGCAATTCATATGCGTTTTTGTTTTAACCAGATTTTACCATTAGTTATATAAAATGAATAATTTTTATATAATTTTAAAAATTTTACAATTTATAATAATTTAAATTATAATTAAATTTAATGAAAAATTATCTAAAACTTTTCATTAAGCAGTGTGTTCAGAAAGTTGCAAATGAACTTTGCGATTTGTGGAGCTGCAGTCCTCGATTATTATTATTATTAGTCCTCGACTAATTATTTAAGTCCTCGAGTGAAATCGAATGAATAGAAGCATCAGGAAATTGGCGTTAAGATGCAAAATAGCTACATTAAAGCTTTAATAAAGAGAGGTTCTTATGGCAAAATTAACGTGTGTGCCTTCGACAGTTCGAGGGAGACTTGTCCGTCATCGCCTACTCATTCTTTTTGGGATCTCTCTATTGCCCCAAGCGATGTAAAGTTACGTGATGATGATCATGTAGAGATTTAAAAACGAGAATCACGTATAAACTCGTGATTCTCATTTTCATATCCGCTGTAGTCACAAGGTAACTTTTTTTTTAATCGTTATTATTTTATGTGTTAACTTTGCTCAGTTCTTGTTTATTGCGCTCAGAGCGTCCGAATTCTTTGAAATCGCAAAGCTCGCAATAACGATCACGACCGAGAAGCGTAAATGAAAAACCATAACTTCATTTCAGAACTGAGCCAAAGTAGTGGAGGTTTACATTAGGGAAAGAAAAAAAAAAACTGCCTGTGATGCAGCTTTATTGTTTTTTCGCCGACGTTTCATTAGTATTTAATGTTGACCAACCAGAGCGTTGTTTGTATATGGATATGACGTAAGTAGGTTCGCTTCAAATTCGGACACTAATAACGATTTCACTATTTGGTATTTTTTTTAGACTTACTTCCGAATAGGAAAGAGAGGCTTACCAAATCAATCAGTCTGTAGGCGTGTATGTACCCCCTAATACCTTTTCAAGACTGGATGGATCTTCTTGAAACATGGTAGGCATATTCGAGGACTAGGGTCGATCTAACTTTTCTATTTGAAATCTTTTCCAAATAGGTCTTTGTTGAGAAACGGAAGACGGCAAAAATTTCAGTAGAAAAGTATTGGAATCTAAACAATGGATTTCAATCCTATTTCTGTTAAAATCTCATTGTCCTAAACAGCAGAATATTACAGTGAATTTTAGGTAATCCATTGCGCTTTATGTGACCTTGATTAAAATGAATTCAAGTAAAAAAATATATACTTAAAAATCTTGTACATTTCGTTAAAAAACGTAAAGCACGTAATTCTATCATTTCTTCTTTATTCAACGATATTTCATCTTCTTTTACAGAAGACTTCATCAGGTTATTAATTCGAGGACAAGAAAATGTGTTTTCCTTTTTATCTACAGAATTTGTAATTATCTTACATTATTTGTCTTGTACTGATACGGATGTTGATTATTGAATATTACTGAAAGTAAATAGATTGAAGTATTATTTTAATACACATGTTATGTATTAGGTTTGAATGTATTGTCAAATTGGAAGGCATTTTCTTGTTCTCGAATTAATAACCTGATGAAATCTTTTGTAAATGAAGACGAAATATCGTTGAATAAAGACGAATTAATAGAATTAATTAGTATGTTATTTAAAAAAAAAATATACTGTTTATATTTAATAGATATTATAATAGGTATATAAATGTACCAATTTTCTTTTTTCTAATCACGACTTTAAAAATAAAAAAATAAAAAAAAAAAAAAATTTAGGCAATAACGTTACACGGAAGTAGGCTTTAAGTTGTTTCGATTTTCTTGTTGTAAATTGTAAGGAAGAAACAGATTCGCTCCTTTTGAATTTTTTTTCTAAATTACCAACTTCCAAATGTGCTGAAATGCGTCGATAACGAAATTGAAATCTATGAAATTATTTATTTTGACTTAATGCAGTTGCTTGGCTGCGCGGTTGGCGATGTCGCCAAGACACTGGCCCACCTCTGAGTCTCGGGTTCGGTTCTCATGTGGGTTTCGTTGATGGTGGCGATCCGCGCTGGGCAGGTTTTCCCGGGGTTCTCCCGTTTCCCCTGCATTTCTCAGACCATCCTTTCTCAGTCTTTCTCTCCGTCTGTCCTTCTTTCCGTGGGATAGTACAAAAGATCTTTCAGGTCGACGTGCTCGGCAGTCATGCCACCCACTTTCAATTAATCTCATCTAATCTAATGCAGTTGTTTTCTCAAGGAAGTTTCTTAATTCATGAACAAGAGGGCTTTTGTGAGCTGCTTATAAACCAAAATCCCGTTTATTACTATGCATCTGGAAAATTTAATTGTTAAATTTTGAACGAATTAAAAAGCGAACATTCGATAACGTACGGCTATTCGATAACTTTCTAAAACTATTTTAAAATAAAAGTAGATTTTGTTTTATCTGAGTTTCTGTGAAGGAGATCAGTGGTTCACAATCTTTAGATTCCATCGACCTTGTTCCCATCATCGACTTATTCCCTCTTTCTAAAAGTACAAATACCAGCCAAACAGAAATTGAAAAAAAGACGGATCAAATCAGCCAAATCGGTTAGAGAGATATGACTATCTTTGTTAATTAATTTTAATTCGAAATTAAAAATAAAAATATAAATATAGTAAACATTATGCAGTTCTTCCCCGTCTGTCATCAATCGATCTACCTTTCGAGTCCAAGTTCAGCAGTCGATACTGACCTCTTTTCTATTTTATCTCTCTAAAGCAGTGCTGTAATATTAATAATGCATATTTCATTGCCAATTATTTGATTATTGCATATTCTTAAAGAGATTAAAAAAATTAAAAGAAATAAAACAGATTTAATTCAATGAATATAACCAAATGTTTTTGCTCTTCGTGCGATGTTGTTGACTACCCCAATACAGTAAGATTTTAAGAAATGGATTTTTATATTAAGTTACTTTCGTTTAAAAAAATAAATAAATGTACAATGTTAATTTTATTCCATAAAACTGCTTTAAAAGAAAAATGGCGGCTTCTTTTTTTTTCTTCTAGATTATCCAATCCTTAAGAGAAAATAAAAGTGATCTCCGAAATTCCTGTGACAGTTTTCGAAAATGAAAAATGACTTTTTTGACTCCTGGTATTTGGTTAGAACGTTCGGAATTTTTTTTTCTCTTTTTATCTTTTATGTAGCCAAAAAAGTTTTGATGGGGAATTTGAATCTGAAGTCCGTTAATCTCTTAATCTATTTCTAATGAGAGCCATAGCGATTTCTTATTAGAATTTCTAATTAGCGGAACCTGTCCTATCGTGCCTTTAATTTTTAAAAGCAATTAGAAATATTAGACGGAAAAGAATGATCAGATATTAAAAAAAAAAAACGGATTAACATATTATTTTCTTACAATGAGAGCGGATTGTCCTTTTAAAATTTGTGTGTGTGTGTGTTCTTCGGTGTTCGATTCATTGCCTGGAAAAAAAAAAAAAGTTTTCGATAAGTAATTGTACGAAAGCATCGAAACGACTAACTTAATAAGTGGAAAAATGAGTCTCGTTCACGTATCGTGCTACAGGTCCGCGATAGGAGAAGGGTGAGGGCAGGGAGGTTTTGCGTCAGAGAAAATTAATGAAGAAGAGACTCATCAGAAACAGGAGAGAGAGAGAGTAACTGGCTGACAGATATGGATCGTCCCAATGACATTCGCCAGCAGATAGAGGTAGGCACAGATATAATATCAGACATTCGTAGAAAATATAGGCATACGGGATGTAGACAAATCAAAATTACATTCTTTTTTATTTCCATTTTAATTAAAAAAAAAATTCTATAAATGTTAACTGTTTTCTAAATGAATCGAAATGAAGAAAAATAATTGTTAAAAGCTCTTAGAAATCCCAGTTTTCAGAATCTCTGTCGTAAAATCGCGGGAAAAAAAGTCATCTGATTTCCGTTATATTAAATATATTATTTCCGTTCATTAAAGCGTTTTTCCATTCATTAAAGCGTTCTCAAAATATAAAACAGAAAGACAGAACTTCAAGTCTTCATTTTTCTTTTCTTTTCTTTCTTTTTTTTTTTTTTTAAAGTCGTCCAAACAAAGGAGATATCCTTGAACGTGTGTGTGTGTGTGGCGCAATGAGAGAAGAGCCAGAGAAAAAAGAAAATAACTCATTAATTTTAGCCTACTAGATTAAAATTTAAATTTCAATGTTCATTTTTTTTGGTTTCTCTCCGTCAACAATGGCGCGCGCTATCCAATAATGAGTTCATTCAAAAAGGAATAAAATATCCCTTTTTGCCCTAACCGCTTGGATTATCTCATACTTACCAGGGGAGACAGGGGGATGGCCTAGTGTTTTTCTGAAAATTAATCCTCAAGCAATTAAGTTACGTGAATCCATTAATTTTAATAAACTCAAAGCATACGCTATTTAGTGGATTACTAAAACGATTAATACTTATTGTTAGACATAGACAGAAATTAAATGTTTCGCTTCTACGACAAGATTTTTGTCACGTTCAAATTCTGGGATCGCCGTGAAAAACCTTTCAAGTAGAAACGTTAACTCTCATGTCCATAAATATGCACGCAAATTTTTGAAGAAGTTCCATTCACTGGTTCACAAAATTTTAGCCGAAACTACACAACACACATTGATTTAATGGACCTTACTTGCTCTTGGAAAGTAGGTTAAAAATAACGTTCATTTCTCGGTCAAGTTTAGATTGTATCTAATTTCCGGTAATGGCAAAAAGACACATTATCAGGTCATGTGCTTTAATTGGAAGAGTCCTAACTATCCGTAAACTACCTAACGAATGCTTAATCACAGTTAAGAATCATTAACTAAAAATTTATTGACATCATTATAGATCATTGATTTTGTTTTTTTTCTTAAAATAAATTGCGATAAGTTGAATGATGCTTTAGTGTTTTCTATCATTCTGGAATTGTTTTTGATTTCGGAAACTGAATGATTTTCTCTGTTTACCGATAGTATCATGAAATGCCGGGGGTTCCCGAAACTCAACTCTATTCCCGCAGGTGTTCAGTGATTTTTCGTATACTTTTTCGTTTAGAATTGAATCTTTCGTTGCTCGCGTAGATTCAGGGGAAGTTTTATACTTCGTTTGCAATATCTTGTTGTTATGTAGGTGTAATCTAGAATTTCAACAAATATAAGCTTCTGTCTATTAGAGCATTGTAATGATAAACTTCACTCATTCCTATTCATTATTATTACGATGATCTAACAAAAGAAAAGATCACTTAGGTAATAAGCAGTAGTTACAAACAGCATGTAGTTTTTATTTTTAGCGACCCATTTGGGAGCTATTGTAATAGCGACCAAAATTGGTAGCTATTGTGTTTGTTCTGTCCGAACGTCCGTGTCTGTATCCCCTCTCCCCCCCCCAACAACTCCCAAACGGAAGGTCCGATCGACAAACGGATTTCTTCATCGTGTTCAGAACCCAAACTCTGTAGAAATGGGGTATTTTCAGGGCCCTCCCCCCCCCATGTTCGAGATATTTCGCATTGTTTTCATTGGATTTCTTCTATTTGCTTAAATATTAGAAATGCAACCTCAATTTAGTTGTCAGTTATAGATTGATGCTTAAGGTCTCGGACTCATATCCTGAAGGTTATCAGTTCGAATCCATATAATTACTTTTTTTTTTTTCCCTAATTTTTTTTTCATTTGTCCGCCTGGTTTTTTTTTTTTTTTTTTTTTTTTTTTTTTTTTTTT
>JAFIDM010000001.1:106538198-106549861 GCA_023159025.1 Thereuonema tuberculata
TAATTTCCCATTAATTTCGACTGAAAATACGAACCACGTGTGCTAATAAAATCACAGATCGAGCTTTTTGAGCGGGAATCGATGCTTGCTGTAACCACTCAGAATCGACTTACATTTGACGCACTTTCGCTTTTGCAAACTTAGATCACAGAACTAGCGTTCAATCTAGCCACGTTCTGATTGGTGCGCGAGTTTTAGCTGAACATGATTTTCGGAAACGGAAGATCACAGCCTGTTTAGCGCGTTAATGAATCACTGTAAAACTACGATTGCCTAGGTATTTTCTAATGGAAGCCGAAAGAGATTCATTCAGATCGGCAATGTCTAGATTGATGTCTTTGGATGATATTATAGGGAGACATTTTGGGCAACGGTATAATTCAGGCACCTTTTTTTGAATGATTCACCATCAAAACAAGCAGATTCATGATGTGAAATGCTACCACCTTTAATATCCAGTCACATTTTGCTCTATCTTTGAAATAACGTCTTCCTTTGTGTGTTCTTCAGCCGATCAGTACTTACTGTACTGAATATCACGGGAATATCTCCATCACGTCAACACTCTTTCTAGGCCCGTCAAGTATCAGAACTATTATCAGATATACAGGGCTCAAATATTCTTGGAAATAATTCCGTTCTTCAACCATCACGAAACAAAGGAAATATATAGAAACAGCTTAAAATGTTAGACCATCTACTGTTGATGAAGTTACTAAGGTTAAGTTACTAATTTGGTAACATTAAAATAATATTGAAATTAACACATTTAAGTGACAGTTTCGAACAATGACTGTTCTCATCAGAATGATAAAGTTTACATCTATTTGAGAATATAAGTAAAATTGAATAGAAATAAGAGTAGGGAAGGGAACCAATACAAAACAAGGAGTGCGATTTCAATTCACTTCATTGGATGAGAAGATATTGGGAGCTAAAGATAGATATATTGAGGGAGGAGAAATGTTTGGTGAGAAAGGGAAAATGGGCTGCACTTAGATGAAGACACTTTATACTTTTACCAAACATTTCTCCTTCCACAGTGTAGACCGAAATCTTCTCATCCAATGAAGTAATTTAAATTGGTCCCATTTCCTACTATTATTCTTTCAGTTTTACTTATATTCTACTTACCTACCCAAATATTTCCAAATACTTACATTCCCAAATAGATATAAACTTTATCAATCTGATGAAGAACAGTCATTGTTCGAAACTGTCAGTTTTACATATTAATTTCAATATTAATTTAACGTTAGTAAAGTGTGCTGCCTTATTTTATACTATAGAAGAAGGGGGATTTATGACGCCATTTGTTTAGTTTTGGCATCATTACAGAACCCACTAATGTGAATCTGATCTCTTTTATTATTTACATGTAAATTACTCAAATGCAAGTAATGTACCTTCTTTGTACCTGTTATTTCCTTGATCTGAATATAATTTTTTCTCTTCTTCACTGTGCGTTTACAGTAGAATAATTTATTTATAGATGGTTTTTGAACAGGCAATTGTTAGATTTTTTTTCCCCATTTCTAATGTTAAATGTTAGCAAACCTGAAATATGTTAACATATTTACTCATTTTAGTGTAAATGCACCTCTATTTGCTTTTCAGTGTAAGTGTGGAAACGAGATCCCAATCAACTCTATTGGAAACCATTCTCTCTTCTTATTCTCAGTAAATTAGACGATTTGCAGAAAAGCTTCTCTCTTTTGTTGACTCAGTTAATTACAAATGACGGAGAAGGAAACGTAACCTATTTGATTCGCAAATAAACAGTCTCAGATAATGCAATTCATTGCGTTTTCAGTTTCTGAGTTTGTGATGCTAATCTTTTATAGACGCTATTGAGCATGTTTCATCATAATGAAATCGAGATCCATGTCTAGGAATAGTTTCGTCATCTCCCTTCCCCCCTCCCCTCTTCCCACCCCTACAAATTTCCTGCGTTTCTCACGGATCTTTTCATTTCGACCAAGAGCGGAATGTTCACGTCAGAACATAAACATCCCATCCTACACATCTTATCTTTATGGTTTTTGAGCTTAGCGTTAGGCTATATCTCCGAAATTGCACAAATTCCTTCCTTTAACATAAAAGTAAATTGTTTCCTTTGAAAGCAGTAGAACCTTGCTTCCTGGTCGGTTCTTACAATGCAGTAGAAGCGCCTGCAATTTTTGTCAAGGATGGGAAGGGCGGGAAAAATATATTAGCAAAATTTCGTGGTATTTTAAATAAGAAATAAAAATTAAATAAGAATAACTTAAATAAAATTAACGTCGTGTACCAAACATGAATTACTTTAAAATTAATAAAAAAAATCTCTACCTTGCCTCTGACTGCTAGCAATGCAGTGATCCCACAGTAACTAATATTGCTCGGTTGTTGTGTTATTACCTTGTCAGTCCACGCTAGGTTTATTTTATTAATCTTACTTTTAAATATGAAACAAAATGGAAAAAAAAACTTGATTTCCTTTTCAAATTGTATTTAACTACTAAATCTATCGTTTCGAACACTTTCTAGTATATACAGTCGTTTCGAACACTTACTAGATATACATTCGTTTCGATCACTTTCTTTTTCATACAGTCCTTTCGAATACTTTCTAGTTTATATAGTCCTTTCGAACACTTTCTAGTATATACAGTCGTTTCGAACACTTTCTAGTATGTACAGTCGTTTTGAACACTTTCTAGTATATACAGTCGTTTCGAACACTTTCTAGTAAGTACAATCGTTTCGAACACTTTTAGTAAGTACGGTCGTTTCGAACACTTTCTAATATGTACAGTCGTTTCGAGCACTTTCTAGTACATATAGTCGTTTCGAACACTTTCTAGTATGTACAGTCGTTTCGAACACTTTCTAGTACATATAGTCGTTTCGAACAATTTCTAGTATGTACAGTCGTTTTGAACACTTTCTAGTACATATAGTCGTTTCGAACAATTTCTAGTATGTACAGTCGTTTCGAACACTTTCTAGTACATATAGTCGTTTTGAACACTTTCTAGTATGTACAGTCGTTTCGAACACTTTCTAGTACATATAGTCGTTTCGAACACTTTCTAGTATGTACAGTCGTTTCGAACACTTTCTAGTAAGTACAGTCGTTTCGAACACTTTCTAGTACATATAGTCGTTTCGAACAATTTCTAGTACATGTAGTCGTTTCGAACAATTTCTAGTACATATAGTTGTTTCGAACAATTTCTAGTACATATAGTCGTTTCGAACACTTTCTAGTACATATAGTCGTTTCGAACAATTTCTAGTAGGCTACGTACAGTCGTTTCGAGCACTTTCTAGTATAGACATTCGTTTCGAACACTTTCTAGTAAATATAGTCGTTTCGAACACTCTGTAGTATATAGTTTACAGTTTACATAAGATCGAATAATAAATCCTTTCGTTGCAAAATGGATAAAATGAAAGGATCAGCCGTGGCTGTTACACATAAATGAATGTGATTAAGAAATTATCTCTTGCTAATAGCTTGGCATTAACAGCATTAATAAGATTTCTGTTGAGTATTATCGGTTTTACAATAAATGAACTTAACCCTAAATTGAGACAAGTTCATTGGATCTCAATTAATGCGATGATGGAACAGGAATCAATTAAGAGCTGGCCATAAAAGATAAAAGGACCGCATTTTCTCTAAAAAATAAATTGGATTAGTCGCCATGGATACATCATTCATAGATCTATAAATAGATCTAACTAATTGAATTAGGTTATTCAGCAGATCTAATAAACATCTAGCATTAAGATGAATGTTGAATCTCAAGATGGCTAAAGAGATGGCTTTTCCAAATGTTGAGTTTATTAGATAATACTTAATTTTGGCGATCAATGCGAAATAAAACCTTACATAAGTTTTGCATCTCTCAAGAAATTTTCTCAATTTTTTTAAGTTTTCATCTTACAACAATTTAATTACTTTTTTTAATTATTGTATTCAACCGTCATGTTTTAAAAGTTAAGCATCACTGAAACAAATAGTTTTACTAGAGAATAGTTTCTGATGTTTAATAATAAAGTTCCTATAATTTTCATTATCTGATGTAACGAGTGATTTCAGAATTTGAATGTAGCAAATGAATCTTGTTTTTGTTTTGTTTGGCTTTTTAAGATCACTGATGTTTCAGAGACTAAATCAAGTTTTTAGAACAGACCTCGTTTTTACTTAATTCTTTACTTAAAAAAAAAGGCTTTTATCTGAAAATGAGATAACCCTTTTTTAAATGGTAATTGGATCTAATTAATTCTTTAATTTTGATGACGGTTGTATTGTAAGGTTTGTAAGGTCTTGCTTATTTTCCTGGTATCATGTCAGTATGTCCTTTAGGTGTGTCTGTATCTGTGAATGGCTGTTCGCTGCATCATCCACTTCCATACTTGGACTGCGATACTAAAAGATAGTATAATGTGCAAAAGATTTTAAGATGTGCTGATATACATCTTGGCATTATATTTCATTGTGACAAGATTTGCAGTTGAACTAGACTGTTGTATTTTAGACTATCTTTCCAAATTAAGACACCATATCTAGATACAAATCCTTTTTAAGACGACTTCTTAAGTGATTTATGGCATGTTTTTTTAGCGGCCCCTAGGTTACAGCTTGCCTGTAAAACATAGGGGACCGCTCTTGCTTTTATGCTTGCTGGATGTCACACTGTGTAGTGGCCAAACGGTTAGAGATATTAGAATGAAACCTTCACCATTGTGTTCAGCATCAAAAAGTAGGTGATCACGTCCAAACAAATCAGATCTCTAGGACCACTCCCTGACTGGATGTGGGGGGGGAGGGATCAAAAGTCGGCGCTTCAATACGTTTTTCTTTTATCATATCTCAACAACCGTTTGTCTGGCAAAAACGTGACCACCACCAATGTGTTCAGAAGGGTCAATATTGGGGAACGTCTATCCTCGTTTTCCTCTTTATCGGAAGCGACCCCCTAACTTCCGGTTTGCTGTAAGCCTCCATTAGGTTCATTGTAAACGCTGGTTAGATTCACTCTACTTTGTTTATAAAATGTGCATATTATGTGGCCGCTTTGCTTTTGACACTGTCTAAAAGCATTAATTATCTTGTTTTTTATCTCAGAGACATACTTGCAACAATAAGGGACGGGCGTTCCTCACAAAGACTGTTATTAATCAATTACAGATTTTGAGAATGTGTACTATTCTTCAGATGAATACAAAGTAATATTGAAAACTAATCAGGATAAAAATTAAGACTTTTTCAAACCATTGAATGAATGAATACAGTGCGTAAGATCGCTTCAGAAAAAAGTTGATAAATCTTATTAATTAAGATGCTGATTCTGGGTTATTGGATACATTCTACAGCGATAAGTGTCACGTGATTTGAATCTGAAAGCAGTGGGAACTGCGCTATAGCTGCTCAATCTGTCGACCTTAGAAGAGCAGTTACCGTTTTTTGTGAGCAAATAATGGTTTACTGGCGACAGACGCGAATCATCTTTTTATTTGCAACAGAAAATGATCAGCCATGACGTAGAAATATCGCGATTTACCAAGGTAACAGTTTAAAGTGACACTCTCCGCTGAACAAGGGATGGCTTCTATTCTGGGATTTGTCGGTTGTTATTGATGGACTTCCGAGAACCAAGATTGGGCAATCCTCGGCCAGAGCCACACGTGGCTGTTTGGGAGATGTTGCTGCTGGATATATCGACGGCTGCCGATACAGTTTTTTGTTGTTGGTGCTTTTATTTTGTTTTCAATGGCACAAAAAAACAAAGTCACTATTATTATTTTTTTTAAATTTTTCTTTTGTAGCTGTGATGTGTTTGCGCATAACAGTATTTTTTTTTTTTTTTGATATATTGAATTTTATTGAAATTTTGAAAAAAAATGGGTATTATCCTAAATTTAAAAGATTCATATTACCGATCAGTAAGAAGCTAAAAATAAAAGTGCTTCTGGAAGGTGATGACTGAAACAACAGGGACATTCCTTCTATGCATGTGGAATGGGAATCTTCATACAGTAGAACCTCATTATAACGGACCCTATTATAACGGACGTCGCTTATAACGGACAGTTTAAAAAAAAAAATGTAATAATAATAAAGGATGCCAATTTTTATTTGACGAGTTTTACATTTCCAAGCAAGCGATTAAACATCGATCGAACAAACCCAGCAGAAAATAAATTATTTTTTTCAAACCAATGAATGTAAGCAATCAACATGAACCAGGACCTTCTTGTTCTAAAAATTAGTGCAGTGTATATGTACACATCTTTTTCAATTCAACCTACTATGTTGAAGGCTGTTTTTTATTTGATATGTAATAAACACTTTTTATAGCTAACTATTGTACTTTCATTGATGTACACCCTGCTGCATTACACCCCTATATGAATTATTTGTTTCATAAACCGGACTTTCATTAAAACGGACAACCTTCAGCCCCTATTAGTCCGTTATAATGAGGTTCTACTGTACTAATATCTATATTATCAAGGCGCTGTGTTCAAAAATAGTGTTCCAGTAATTCACTTTGCATTTGTCAATTTTCTCTAATAAAATTTTGCCTTTGATTTATAATTACCAACTTCTTTTCTGATCGATCTTCGTAGTTCTTTTGGATTAGTCAATTTTATACTACTGATTATACACACTCTTTTAGATAACCCGCTCTTTCTATAACTTTATTAAAGATAATAATAAGAATAACTTCTAGGAATAGATCAGAAATGATTAAGGAACTGTCTGTTGCTCGTCTGGAAACTTTGTGAAATAAAGCCTTCCAATTGTTCAGTACATCTGAAATAAATAACAACTTTTAATAGATTCAGAATCCAAAATTAAACGTCTATCGAAAGTGCAGTGATCGCTCAATAGATGTCGCTCTCTCCCAAACACTGGTTCATTTTTTGAAACCCTTGGAAATTGAGGCAAAAATTAAATAATTATTCAATAATCGAATACGGAGTTAAACTTGAAAACCCTAAAAAATGTAAAATATCCAATGAATTTAAGGATTGAATAATACAATGATTCAAAAAATGATGAAAAATATATTGAAATAGCAAATTATTTATTTATTTATTTATTTACTGTATTTATATTGGTTTTATCAGTTACATTTCAGTTACAATTTTTGAAGCGTTGAAAAACATGATTCAAAAATTGCCACAATAGAAATGAAAGAAGGTTTACAAATTTGCAAAAAAAATAGTGTAAATTGTGTAATAGTGATTCATTCATTTTTATTTTTTTTTTAATTTTTAAAATTTGTTCTGATTTTTATTAAAGATTAAAATACCACGAACAAACATGAAGTTTAAAATATAAAGTTTATAAAAAATTATTAAAACATATTTGCTAATTATCTGGATATTCAGCCAACTTGGACATATCATTCGATGAAGATCGCAAATGATTATCATAAGAAATTGATCTGCTGGCCAAAAAAAAACTTCTTTTTTTCTTTTTGTTATTTTTTTAAATTTATATTTCTTATTTTTTTAATTACCTATAAATTACCTATGAATTACCTATAACGAATTACAGAGAAATGCTACAGTATTTTCAGTTTGAGGAGGAAAGACAATCTATTCCGATTTACCCAATAAGGCTGCCGAATATCTCTTTCATGCGTTTGTGGATAGAGGGCGTTGTACAGATAATTAATAGAACATTACAGTGTAGATACACTATGACACTTAATTATTCGATTAGATAGTGATTTCAAGGAGCAGGCTGAAGGTAATTATTATTATTATTATTATTATTTACTGTCAAATAGAAACAATTCGTTGTTGTTTGCCGATTGTTGCTGACTGATTAGGGATGCATTTATATGTGTGTAAACGTTTTGGTGAAATATCCTTCTTGCAAGACATTTTGCTGGTATTTCGATGATTTTTCTATCTAGATTTCTTATTTTTCATTTATACTACATAAGAAAATCAAAAAGAGCAAAAAGAAAAACAAAAACTACAAAACTAACCTAATATTCACTCTGTGAGTTTTCTTTTCATTTTCCCATGCACAGCACTCCAGTCTTACTTGTATACTTAGAAGTTCTGTTCGATTCTTACACTGCAAAAATAAAAAGGTGAAATTATAATGAAATTGGAAAGAATCTTGTAAATATCATGCGTGAGAAATAAAAATTAAGCTTTTCTAATTTAAGGATTCTAATTAAGGATTTACATAGGTTTTTATGATTACAGCAGGTAAATAAAGAATAAGATAAGAAATATAAAAATTACAGAACAGTTCATTCAATACCATTTCGAGTCGATATAGTCCAGTCTCAATATCAGTGTATCTGCGATTCTATTAGGATAAAATAAAATTACTCAACCATAATACAAAAAAAATAGTTTTATCTCGTCATTTTGTGGCTTTCGTAATTCTCTAATCCCTATTTAAAATGTAGTTAGATATACAGTCACATACGGTGGACATTCTAACGTAATCAAATGGAATTGGTTTTATAGTTAAAAGTTTTCCATCTATTAAGTACATTTTGTCTTGCTTTGATTCATTCAGCATGGAACTACAGTGGTCAAAAATAAAATCTTCGTAGTCATGTTGTATGATGAAAACAATCTGGAATAGTTATTGTACATTATAATACTTTAACTGCGATGATCGATCATTGCTGTTGACTATTTCTATGCTGTTTGTCATTTGAAACCTGCCATTCTTATTCGCCTAATGTTGTTTTGCAGTCGGAAGCATATTCCAAAACCTTTTCTCCGAAATAACTCACATGGAACGGCGTTCCGTAACTTTATAATCAATCAGACAAGAGTTGTGTTTAGACGTGGAAGTTCTTGTAAACAGGTAATTTATTTTATTTCAGAAGTTCTTTTAGTTGGGCCGCGCCGTTGGCGTTGTCGCTAAGACATTGGACTCTTACCACTGAGTACCGGGTTCGGGTCTCATGTGGGCTTGGCAGGTTTTCTCCGGATTCTCCCGTTTCCCCTGCACTTCTCCCACCACCATTCTTTCTTAGTCTTTCCATGGGATAGCACAATAGACACAATGGTCGCGGTGCTCGGCTTCTCTGCCACCCACACTCACCAAACATAACATACCGGTAGTTGTAAAAACTGAGCTTCCATTTCTACATTTTTTTTTTTTTGTAAATCCTTTTCATAATCTCCCATATCTTATTACTGAGACATTATAAGGGTGGGCGGAAAGTAACTCCCTATTTTAAATTGTCAATGACTTTTTTAATAATTGCTGGTTCATTTCATCCATGAAACAAGTTTTGTAGTGAAGCTTAAAATGGTACAAATCCTACGCACGGAAACTGAAAACTCCACATATGCACCGGCATTTTGCCCAAATGTTTGTAACCTCCTCGGGATAACTTCGACTGAGTTGAGCAGGTACCCCTGTGGTACGTTAGTGAGGACACGGCGAATGCGATTCTCGATTTCATCCAATGTTTTGGGTTTGGTTCGGTAAACCTGTACTTCGCCCAACCTCACAGGAAGAAGTCGCATGGGGTGAGGTCGAGACTCCGTGCCGGCCACTCTTACGGATCATGCCGACCCAACCAACGTGCTGAGAAATGTTCGTCAAGCCAGTCACGGACGTCGAGTGCAAAGTGTGGTGGAGCACCATCTTGCATAAAAATTAGGTTATTTAAGTTATCCCAGGTCCGCCACCATCTCTGCACTCGCACAACGGAATGCCAGATTTCATAACGGGAGGCCACCTGAGCTCTTTCCTGCAATATGATGCTAAATGCCAATACAGATCATGTTCTACTACTTTAAAGAAAACATGTGTTAAGTTACATAAAAATGTATTCATGTAAATAAAAATTACAAGCATTTTACAACAGGGAGTTACTTTCCGCCCATCCTGTAATACTGAAATATGTTATTGAAAAAATAGCGAGAGCGTGCTTGAACTTATTTTCTTCAAAAAAGTAACCTTCCGCATTCTGTAGATTCTTCCAGAACCATCTTTAATTATTCATCCTATCGGGTAGGATGTAAATAACGCCATGGAAACCTTTCAATGCTGTCTTACATCCCGTATTATGAACACATGGTAAAAGATGTTGGGTTGTTTTCATGCAATGCAGACTTGATTACAATAGCACATTCCACATTCTTTTCAGTCTTCATCTGTTTATCTCCAATATTCCTATCTGCTACTGGAATCAAAAGTTTTTGATTGAGATTTAAGGATACTACACTGGGATTTTTGTTGTTTCGATATCACTCAAGCTAAGTATTTGGATAATCAACTCCACAATCGAATTTCTATCGATAGAGATCTAACTTGTATCTCATTTTGCTGTTTGTACTTTAGTTTCTGTCTTTAATTTTTGAGAACAATTATCAGATACACTGGTTGACTTGGAATATACGTCACTTAGGGGGATTCTATTTATGGAAAAGAAAGTGACCTCTCACGAAGATAAGGAAAATAAAGATGCAAGATCAGAATGTGGAATACAAATCCTCGGGCAGCCTCACATCTGCCCAAGAGGCATTTTGTTCGCAAACAAGAAAAGATTAAAAACCAAACAAACCTGTAATTGGTCAGTCAAACTGAATAAGTCATAAATCAAGAAATCTTAATAGGATTTGGGACAGATATTCCGAACTTGTTAGGCTCTCTTTTAGGAATATCCAAGTTTCAAGGATATATTCCTGTAAAATTAAAACTGCTATCATTTCTAAAAAATTTTAAAAGTAACTCCACAAACTCATCATAGTATTTAAATAATTTATTTAAATAAAAAGTAGCGAATTTTCGGGAACATAATATTGCGTTATTCCCTTCTTCAAGCAAAATAAGAATTAACAAATCAAACAATAATACAAAAAGAAAGAACATCATCAATTTAAAAGTAAATATCAAAATGAATGCTATAAAATTGTTGTAACAATGGTAAATGATTTAACTTGGTCAAATTATTAAATTTATACATAATGACAATAATACATGAAATTAATATTCACAAAACAATAAGTTGATAAAGTCAATAATCCAATGAATTTGCACCAGTTATTGTAACTCCTTTTTTATTGTCTGTTTTAATAAAATTTCTAATCAAACCAATGGTGTTGGGTCCACTCTGATACCCTCCTATCTATTAAAATTCTTATTTTGCTTGAAGAAGGGAATAACGCAATATTATGTTCCCGAAAATTCGCTACTTTGTATTTAAATAAATTATTTAAATACTTTGAAGAGTTTGTGGAGTTACTTTTATACATTAGAAGAATATGAAAAGAAGAGAATTTGTGGAAGAATTTGGTATAAATATTTCTAAAAATGTTCGTTACACACGGCATACCTATTAGCAAAGACTTGAAAAGCCTTCCTACCAATAAAAGTTTAGGAAACAGCTCTAAGAAAATTATTACTACTATTATTTTTTTTTCTCCAGCGTCCTCGTGGATCAGTGGGCTCCCAGTATCTAAAACAAAAAGCTAGGCGAAATGACATAGATCTTCATTGAAGTAACTCATCTGCATCAGCAAAGCGAAACAACATATACATATATTCCTTGGTGCCATTTTGCTTCTGTTTTTAGGTTAACCCTGTATACGAAACTGTAAAAAAAAGGAGGGAACTTTTAAGTTCATTCTGTCCCTCTGTCCGTCCATCGTCTCTGTCACCACCTCTA
>JAFIDM010000001.1:106550261-106572641 GCA_023159025.1 Thereuonema tuberculata
AATACGAATTCCGGTCTGTGGTCATTCCATGTCTCACAAGATGTGGCCGAAGATGAAACATACACGGAGTCGCTATTGTTTTTGTAATTTCTTCAATCAGCTCATAATATTTTTTGCACTCTATATATATTGACTGTATGTTAGGCATTTGGATGCTCAGAAAGTTAGAGTTTTGTCAGTGTTAATTACTTATCTATTTCTAATATGGCAACTGAAGAGATCTGCTATAACATTTGATGGAAATGGCAAAATGATGTTTGTGAGTTTAGTAGCTTAGTGCTAATTTCCGATGGATATTCTTAATATTATTCTCTGATGTTTCAATTTTAGACATCAGACTACTTTCACTTTCTAGGACAAATTGCTATTGCAAACAAGACGCTAACTTCTCATATACTTCAATCAAAATATAAAAATTCATAAGGAAAGCATTCAATTTGCCTTTGTCAAATTTGTCGGTGTTCGAAAGCGTTTTCGGGAAACATTACAATAAACAAAGGAATAAGAAAAGCAAAGAAAAATAATAAAAATGATCATAAAAGGTTTTCACTCGTGATTCATAAATATTAAAGTTGACATGTTAAAGAAACAAAAACTTATCGTAACTTACAACATTACAGATTTTGAAAACGGCTGGGTTTTTTTTTGATAATGTATTTTTTGTGGTATTAAAAATTGTTAGGTAATGTTGAGTATAAATCTTGCATGTTTCGTAATTTTGATTTAGGAATATTGAAATATAATAATAAATCTGTTCAAGTGTTAATATAGTAGCACATTTATTTAAATAGGATATCATATAGTAGCAGTGGAATTTAGACTCGGTTGTGCTCAGTTATCAGGAAACCAGTGAGTGACGTCCAGTGAATGGAGGTTGTTAATGGTGTTTGTCGAAAGAACCATCTTCAGATTAAGTGTCCCGGTTTGAAGACGAGGCATCAATAAAACTCCGGTGAGATTTACGGCGTCATTAAAATAAAAAGAAGAAGCCACGGAAATACAACTATCTTTTGTTTAGGAACGAAATTCGTTGAAGTCATAAACCTCTTTTTCAAATTGCTAAAGGCATCATTCATAAAGAAACCAACAAAAATCTATAAATATAAGAAAAAGACACATTGTTAAAAAAAAAAATAATTTTTGATTGAACAAAAATTTTTCTTTTTTTCATAATATCATTGCTAATTGTCTGATTTCGTAATTTATTAGCTCAACAATCATTATAAATTTCGAGATTTAGCATAATTCAATTGATGACTTGTATAATTAATTATTATTTATTTTGTGGGGAAAAATTAATCGACTGCATGAAACTTCATCAATATATAAACAATAATTACTATATTACTTAAGTGGTCCAGAAAGCCTTATCTTTCTGATAGACTCGTAATATATGTAATCCAAATTACAATTTACTACCTATAATTCGTATAAGGAATCTTAATTATAAGTACCTTTAAACAACTTTTTAAATAACTCTTTTCGTAAAACATTTTTTTTTATCTTAATTATAACGTGTTCGGGAAAACAATCAATCTAGAATTAAATATGTATGTAGGCGTCCAAAACAAGGATGACCACTAGTTCTAATGGCTACAAACATAAAATCAGACCAAACAGCTTGTGGCAGTTTGCATAGTTATGGATGATCAGTAGGAACGTGGCGTACATGTCAGTTTCTGAATCATGCGTACAAGAGGTCAAATGGTAGCAATGAAACGGTTAAAAGACAAATTGTGGTGATAGATGAATTGTGTTTAAAGGTACCGTTTGACGTGAAGAAAAGAAGTGACGAACGTGAAATTTTTTGATATGTCACAAAGGCATCATCTAGATGATTTCATGCGGGGAAGATTTATAGTAAAGCGGGAAGAAGGTCGCAGTATAATTGATGTTTCCAGGGAGTTCGGAATCGCCCATAGTATTGTACCCAGCTCTGGGCAGCGTTTGAAAGAAATGGTACGTATTCCAGAGACATGTGAGCAGGGCCGCCCAGAGACTAGTGGTGGCCCCGGGGCAACATTTGAATTTGTAGCCCCCCCCCACCCCCAAAAACTACAAACCAAAAAAAAAGGCAAACCTATTTTATCAACCAAAAAAAAAGGTCAATCCTATTTTATCAATCAAAAAAAAAAAAAAAAAAAAAAAAGGTCAATCCTATTTTATCAACCAAAAAAAAAAAAAAACATGTTAACAGTTTATCCTCATGCAGTTGGCTATTTCCAGCAGGATAATGCGCCGGTGCACAAAGCCCGCATCACTATGGGATGGTTTGAGGAACATTACGATGACTTGCTGCAGTGGCCCGCTCAGTCTCCGGATCTCAGCCCGATTGAAAATTTGTGGGATGAGCTGGAACGGGCTGTTCGCTCCAGGCCAAATCTCCATCAAATCTTCAGGAACTGCGTGACACACTCATGTCTGCATAGTACACAATACCTCAACGACGTTTTCAGCATCTTGTGGAATCCGTGCCTCGACGAATTCAGGCTTTTTTTGAGGGCTAAAGGAACACGCTCCTAGGGCCAAATTTTCAATCCGGCTGAGATCCGGATTGAGATTGAAGTAGGCATCTGCATGAGGATAAACTGTTAACATGTACCGTTGCACTTGGTCAGCTACGATGTTTAGGTACACTAGCCTAAGGTGCCTCCAGAGGTATCAATGGAAATGCTGTGTCTCACAACAACTCTTCAAGCCAGTGGGGTCATGTGGGGGATGTTTTCCTGTGAACGCCTAAGCAATTTAAATACTTTTATCAAAAATGAAATATATATTTTTTTCCCGAACTGCTTGACTCAATCCATACTCCCCAATGTAAGCTTATATCACAGATCCCTCTTAACTATACATATTTAAACAATCGTTCAGATGAATTCTTCTAATTTGTAATTCGAAAATGTTCGTTTTTAGTTAATTTAGTTATTTTTGAAATTGTTGCAATTAGGTGAACAGAATTTTGAACGTTATTTTAAGAATTATTCTAATATAAACTATTTATTGTTGTAGTAAAAGATTAAGAAATAAAGTTGCAAAAAGAAAATCACTTTTCTGCTACCACTTGTTTAATTACTGATTAGATTTATATTATTGGATAAGAAGGAATAAACAAGTATTCGAAGAAAAACACTGTAGCGATTCTCTTTTATTCTCTGTAATGAAATGAATTTTAACAATATGCCTTTGTTTTTATAAAATGAATTTCTCTTCATTACACATTTCATTTTATGTTTTTATACTCTTCATTATACTGAGATACATTTTTGAACGAAATTTCTTAAATTCATAAAAAGTAAATGAATAAAAATCGTTTAGGTTTTATTTTTATTCTGTAATAATTTTTGTTCATTCTTTTTCAGAATGAGTTCAGAATCACATATTGTTGCTCAGTGACATTGTCCTTGACATTGAATTTCATAGTAGAATTGTCGTAAGTCATTCGTTTGTCCGTTTATTCATGCTAGATGGAGCACTCTTTTGAATGGCGTCGTTTGATTATTTCTCGATTAAGTCCCAGTATTCACTGACCTAAGGCCATGAATCCATCGAATATTCATCGCAACTTACATAACCTACTCAAGGCTCAATCTTTTCAAATACGAATTTATTTATTGTAGTAAAGTTATCTAAAAAACATGTAACACGTCTTGTAAAATTATCTAAAAAAAGAAATGTAGTAAAGCAACTACCTTTGAATAACATGAAAATATCATCATAATCTTATTGTACAATAGCCATCCGTTATCACCAATAATTCCTCGTTATCATGAAGTTGTATAGATATCCGTAAAAATCCAGAAAAAAAAAACCCCCAAAAAAACCCATTTATTGTTCATCTCAAGCGTCTTTCCGTTTTAAGGACTTCGAGACTTCGACACAACATTTTCGTACGCGGAAGAAAAGAGGTAATGAGAAATATATGCCGGTCGTTTTGATCTGTTGGTAAAGATGAGGTAATATACTAAAGCAGTTCCTCAAAGCTTAAGTTTATAAGCCTTCTTTTCTTAAAGAAGAAATTTTTTTTTTATTATTTTTATGTTTAAAATTTGTTGTTTGTTTGTTTGTTTTTTGAAGACAAACATTTCGTGTTTATTTTACTTACATAGGAAAGCAATGATGTTAACTTAAAATAAACACTTAGTCTACAAATTGATTATTATGACAATTCAGAATTATATAAAATCTATATTACTAAATCTTTTATTTCTCTGTCTGTCCGGCGCAATTTTCTGTGAGAATGGAAAATAGAAATAATTTTTACAATGAAACATCCGCGACAGGAATCGAACCTGCAACCTTCTAATCCGAAGTCAGACGTCTTATCTATTAGGCCATAGGGACTACAACTCTCTTCATATTGTTTTTTGACTTATCTCTCCTTGCCATTCCCCAATCAATAAGGAATGTATTCAAACTTTTTATTAAATCTCAAAATTGTTTATTTATTTCCCATCCGTCAGTTTATTTGTAATTCGAAAATGACAATTAGAACTATAATTTCCGAAACGTTGCAATATTTTAAAAACTCTTTAATTAACATTAATTCTATGTGATATTGAAAAATCAGCGCGTGTACACGGCAGATGTTGGAGTAAAGAAAACAGAGTCAAGAAAGAAAGAAGTACTATTTCTATGAGGAGGAATACTGAAAAATCACCATTTGTTACTCAAAAACCATCACTATTTATAACTCAAAAACCACTGTAAAGTATAAGAAAAAGAGAGTCAAGTAAAAAAGAAGCACTAGTAGTTATCCCGGCATTATAGTCGCGCAAAATACGAAACTTTAGTCGCTCATTTGCATATCGTTTGCATAATCCAAAAAAAATTGCATATTCGCGCGATTCAGTCGCTCATTTGCATATTTTTTAGCATAAAGGTCAGGTGACTGAGGGTTTTTCCGGTCATGTGACCAAACATTAGAACCTCATTAGCATGTCTCATTTGCATAATTAATTTTTTTTTAAATATAACTTTTATATAAAGGTCAGGTGACTGAAGGTTTTTTCCGTAGCCAAAGGGTTAAAGACTGATTGATATTAATGAATATAATTATTAATTTTTAATTTGCATATGATTAATACCCAAAGGGTTAAATATTCGAGTAATATCTCAAAATTCTTGTTTTTTTGTAGAGAATTGAATGGTATCCTTTTTAATTCTTCCTAAGGTTGTTGTTAAGATAAAAAGGATTAAGTGTCTTTAATGGGGGTATTTTTTTTAAATTAAGGAAGTGACGTTTTGGTGTAATTATTTCATTTGTGCCCAAAGGGTTAATAGGTCATGTGGTATATCAAACTATGAGAATTTTTGATCGGGAATTGAATGGTGACATTTTTAATGTGGTAATTTTATTATTATTCGTGATCAAAAGTTTATTTTGGAACCTCAAGGATGTCTGTTACATAAAGGTCAGGTGAGTGAGGGTTTTTAAATAATCGATTGATTTGACAAACTTTGAGATTTTTTTATAGAGAAGTGAATGGTGACATTTTTAATTCTTCATAAGTTTACTGTTAAGAAATAAAGTATTAATTGTCTTTAATGTTGATATTTTTAATTCTATAATTTACTGTTATTTGTTCTCTGTATTGAATGTTGATTTGTTTAATTCTCCCTAAACCTAATGTTATGAAATAAACTAGTAATATATTTGTGTTTCTTTTGGAAGAGAGAAAATAATTTACTATTAGTTGCTGTTTGTTTCTTATTGATAATGTTTTTTAGGTAAGGAAAGAAGTACAATCCTATACAAATTTATCACTTGTAAGTGTTTTTTATTTCATTATATAAAAAAGAAAAGTTACATATATACAAGATGATTTAAGCTTTATAAAACATTGACTCCATGTCAGAACTGTCTGTGGCGTCAAATTGAAAATCATGTCTCTTACATTTTTTCAAAGGGACCTAATTGTCTTCTGATTCTTCCTGAAAATTGCGTTCTGGGATGGTTTGGGCGAAAGGTGTTGCTTGTAACGCCAGTTTGAAATTTCTCCATGTTGGACGTTTCATCTGTATAAACCTGCTTCCGTCAGTGATTTGGATACATACTTCATAAACGGAAGGTTGAATTAGCTGAATTAAAATACCACTCACGGTTTGAAAAGCTGACAGTTCTGCCAACTACTAGCACTATCTCTATTAGATAGAATACTGCTCAGAAGTTAAACGTCTTAGCCATTAGACCACGAGGACTACATTCTAATCTCTATAAAAAATAAAAATATATCATAGATATATGATGTACACGCTGGTTCTAAAAGCAGTCGTGGATTGAGAGAATATAGACATCAAAAATTAAATTAAAAAAAAAAAACTTTTAAAAAATTTTAGTTTTAGTTTCCTTGATGTAATTTGTGTGTGTGTGTGTGTGTGTTTTTTTTTTTAATAAATAAAAAATTGTTTTCCGTTACATAAGCGAGGCTTCCGGAGCGAAGCGACGGGCAGCCGACTAGTTGTTACGTAATATTTCTTTTGAGCTGATCACTTACTAGTAACTTTTTTTTTAATAAACAAAATATGGATCACAATTTACTGATAAAGTTCATTCGTAGAAGTAAAGTTCCTTTTCAACGCCTTATCTGACTTTTAATTATTTCATTAATTACTTACAAGCCCTAAATTAGAAAAGAATTTGAAATTTAAATTAAGATTCAATTACGTTAGCTTCAAGTATTTGCAATAGATGGCGCCACTTTCCAAGTTTTTATTTTTATCATGAAATAGGTTGGAGTGAAGTTTTCATATTAACTGTTTATGTCATTAGTTTATATTCCTTCTGAATAATATCTTAAAATTTTAAGCCAATCCAATATTTAATGTTTGAGTAAACATTGATGGGAGGAAAAAGTAGCAAAATGATTTTAATTGCGTTTTAAAGAAATGATTAACTGCTTGAAAAAGTTTCTTGGGGCTTCTTACAAGTTAGAAATGCAGGGGTATTGAACACCTTTAGTCCTTTTCAGATTTCTGCATATCATTGTTAGTTATATTATGGACACCTATTTTCTTTCTATTTAAGAATGGCTTATATTTGTTAGTGTTTTTTATATAACATAAGAGATAAAAAAAAATAATCGGTGTCATTTTTAGCTATCTAACAACGCTCTGCAGAGATCTGAGAAGGATTGTAGGTGTAGTACGCTCCCTAGATTGTAGCCCCTGGAAAGTTCAGGCAGCTGTAGGTAATCGAACAGATAAAAATAGATGTGAAATATGAGCTTAAGATGCTATCTCTTTAAGCTCTTAAATTCTAAAACTTGCACGAAATGAAGAAGAAAAAAAAATATTTTTCTTTCACTAGGATTGACCTTTACCCTTTTCTTTGTAAAATATGCCAAGATGAAAAGTATTATACTTAAAAATACAAATAATTGCTCTGCTACCACCCGCTTCCTTTATTACATGTAAATATGTCAGAAGAAGCGAGGAAAAACACACACACAACACACACACAAATAAGTAATAAATTTCTTTCTACTAAAATCTAGAAATTGAACCAATAAACTTTCTATTAAAACCATAAGTTTAATATTTAAACAGAAATATAGAGAACAAAGATTTGATTACAGTCTTTTCTCTCTTTTTCTCTCTATTTTTAAAACAAAAAGATTAAATCAAAATTTCTATTAAAAAGTCTTTTTTTTTTTTTTAAAATTTAACATCAAATGAGAATTATATCTTATTACAATTTTAATAACTGTATTTACAATAATCACTTAACTAATAAGTATTAAACTTTTTAGGCCTGATATCACTTCAGTCTGTTCTCCACGAGCCTTAGAACATACAAGTTGATTCGGTTTAGGTACGAAAACGATCAGAACAGTCAGCCAATAGTTCTTGTGTCCTTCCACAAATTCCTTGTTTCTAAAGTTCTGGAACAATGTGACTTTACACCCACTAATTTGTACCTTTAGGCCCTCCAATTAACTTAGAAACTTCCATTTCTAAGCCTCACATTAAAATTAATTTCAACATCTTTAAATTACACTGGTCAAAACTTTGAAAACGTCGAAATGTAAACTAGAATATTCGACAGAGAAGGACAATTCACAAGAACCTTCCCAACATATAATAAAAGTAGAAACAACTTATCTACGTTTCTCAAGTCGGCTTCCATATGAAGTTCCAAAACGTGATATGGAATTCCTTTTCCGATTTTGTAACCCCAAAACTTGCTTTACTCCAACGGAGATTAACATTTTAAAATTTAATTTGTCAAACAGCAACAAACTTCTTCCATTTATTCCACCATTTCATTCTTTCTATGGCACAGAACTCTTATAAACCATTTCGTGCAAGAGCCTAAAACGAAGTCACTAGATACCAAAGACGAGTAGCACCTTCCGACGTTAATAATGTCTGGTCTACTAAACAACTCGACATTAAAAAAAAAAAAAAAAAAAAATTGAATCGTTGGATTCAATTCGATCCAAATTTTAAACTCCTAGTCTTAATTTCTCCAAACTACATTTAATTAGAAATTAGGCTGAATTGTCCGCCTTCCTATTTTTCTTCTTCTCTTCACCCTTTTCTTCTCCAGCCTTCCTACCTCGAAACTCGAACATCATCTCCTTTTTTTTCCCTTAAAACTTAGTCACGACTAACACAACAAACACACACACTTCCTCGAGGAATCATATATGCCATTCACGCGACATCGGAACTAACAAACCCTAAACAATACCCATTACAACAATACCAAAGAACGCTACAACCTAAACTCGAAAACAATTCAAAAACCGAAACCGAAGCTTCAAATCAAATTATTACAAAAACCCGAAATAAAAAAAAAGAAGAGCGTTTCAGGATATAAAGCTCAATTGCATATTTTGATCACAATCCATCGAATAGAAGTACTGTACTTCACTTATCCGCACTTCGTAAGATTGTTTCAAAATTTTTCTTTATTTGAATGCCTTATATCCAGATTCGAATAAAAACGATTTCATAATTCTCTATTTTTTTTTTTTTTTAACGATGTTAGTATGACCTAAAATTATGATAGTTCAATTGTAATTATTTTTAAGTAGTCTTAAAGGAAAATGAACTGAGTAAATATATCTATTCCTTCCAGCTATATATATCCATCCATAGTCCGTCTGTCCGCAGGTCCACATTCTATGGAATTCATTAGAACTCCCAGAACCGCCTGGGAAAGATACTGAGGTGGTTTTCCGGGGCCTTCCTCAGGAAGTCATTAAGGCAAGGCTTCAGACCGAAGAGAAAGTGAAGAAGAGGCTAACACGCCGTTATATATATAATATTGCAATCTACAGAGTACTTCTAATTTAGTCAAGGTTGACATTTCGGATTTTGCGGTCATTGTTTGAATGATTCTTTGAATTTATGGCTTCCTTGTGAGTTATCCTTGTTATGTTTAAGTTGTATATCTTTTCTTTGTTAGATTTATGGTGTTTATCTTTTATTGTGAAGCCGTGGAAAAGAAAACTGTTGATTCTAAATAGTGAGTACAATTACGAAATGGGTTACCTGGCCTCAGAGTTATTTATGGTAAATTTACTTAAAAAAATTATACTAATATTATTCTGAGTACTCGAAATAGAAGATTTGAATGATGTAAAGCTTCCTTAGCAATAGGGATTTACAATAGGAAATTTCTCCACTTACCTAGAATGCTCGATCATCTTATTGCATCTTTGATTATTGAAATCTCACCATCTATTGTTAATCAAAATAAACTTACTAAATTTCAATCTTGTTTGCGTGTATCCAGTTAATTATGTCAAAATTTTTAGTTGAGTCAACAAACGATTTATAAATTAAGAGTTTTGCTTTTACAGGAAAAGAACTTTTAATGTTGTTGAAAATATAAATTTTGAGGATGTAAGTGTAAGTGTTAGAGTTTTTTTTAAGGATAGAGATTTTATGAATATGCCATGTGATTTTATTTTCAGTATGATTACCAAGATAATTACAATTATTTATGTTTTCCAATGCTTCACAGCTGCAATTTATGTATTTTTTTTCTATGTAGACACTCAAATGTGTGTATTTTAAGTTGGGTTGTAATGTTATATAAATAAATAACTTTAATGTGCAGGCATATGATAAAGTGAAGGAAATACAAAACTGCACATAAGTAAACAAAAGGTTCTCGCACCCTAAGCTATTATGTCGGAAATCTGGAACAGCTGTTTCAACCTTATTAGGCTTCTTTAACCAGATATACTTTGCTTGAGGGCCATTTCGGGGAGTTTAAATGGTTTTCTCAAATTTGTCTCGCACTCTGAGCTACCATCAAGGGTATATCTGGCTGAAGAATCTAATTTTATTATTAAATCTTTCCAAGTATTGTCCTTGACGAGAAATTAGCTCTAGAAGGCGATAAAATTCTAATATAAAGATATTAGAAACGAAATAAGGACATTTAACAATGGTTTTTAATCTGCTTATTTCATGGACTGTTTTCTTCGCGCTTTGATGTAAATAACCATCTTAAGTAAATAATGTAGATTTAAGTAATTTTGTAAGAAAATATTAAGAAATCAACCTTTAAGGAAAGTGGACCTTAAGTTTTTTTCAGAAATTTCTTATTTTTTAAAAAATCAAAATGGTTGATTTTCTATTTTTTAATTCGTAGGAGGAGCGACACGGAGTCTGACTACGTCTCCTCGACATCTGACAAGTCCAAGCAGATACCACCAAAAATGCATAGGAAGCAAGTTGCCATCCCCTCAGCTTGGATACAGACGTACCCCGAATCCCAATGGAAACCTCATCGTTACAGGTAGGAACAACAAATTCTATTGTATTACGAAAACATTTTACTTCAATTCTGGGATTACAGCATTGCCGACAAAACAAAGAACTCAGTTGTAACTTGTTGTTTTACTTATTAATTACAAAGCGACAAGAAACAGCATTTAACGCAGAATCACATTACGTAATTAAAAATCACCTCCTTTAAAGTTGAATCCCTTGAAAATTTACATTGACTTTACTTGCAGTAATTGAATTTATAATTAATGTCTATTCAATTAATTGGCGTTGATTGGCATTGCTATTTTCATTCAGTTTCGGTGAAAGAAAAATTTCCTATTTTTTTTTTCATTTTATTGATCTAAAACTTATTTTTTTCCCAGTGGAACTTTGGTTTCATCTGCATACTTTTTCTTGAATTTTTCTCGTTTTTTGAATCTAGTTTCAAGATCTCTTCTGCAAAATTATGATCCTTGCTCGTTGCTATTTTATAAGGAAAAAATCCAGTCCGGTCCCATTTCACTTTATGTATGGAGATTAAAATAACGTCCATTTGGTTTTCTCTCTTGCATTTCATTTGGAAATTTTTTTTTCTTTGCTTTTTTTGTAACTACAACCAAGCATCTTTAATATGTTTTATGTACAGTCAGTCTCAGATTTCTCTTGCTGTTAAATGACGAATGATGATATTTATGTATGCTTTCTCTCTATTACGTCATTACAAATTGAATAAAGCCTCTTAAATGAGCTTATTCATCATTACTAAGGTGATAAAAGAGAAAGGAACCCTGCATTAATATTATTGTTGGTCACGTGATACTGTTTCTCAAACGGAATAAAGTCTATAATCTCGTAGTTACTTTGTTAGCGAGTGTATTGATTCTGCTCTTTAAGTATAAATAAATTGGTAACTATTAGTCGTACGTTTTCCGAAAATTATGCAACAGATCGTGTTTATCATTGATTTCCTTGATTCAACGATCAATTAAAAAAAAATCTAAAATTTCAGTCTAAACTAGGCCATCTCCCGTGTACAGATTGTTCGTTATAGATATTTGAAGAAGAGATTTATTTACATGGACATTGGTTGATATAGATGTTAAATGAAGACCATAGCTTATATACGATACTCCTGGCGACGAATTGATTGTGACTATTCTTTCAAGTGAAGATAACCAAATTCTAATGACTTGTGAATCTAGACAAATTTTCCTCTTTGGCGGAGACTTCAGAAAAATTTTACCTGTAGTCAAGAACGGCCGAGATTACGACATTATTAACAGTTCTTTGAAAAGATCTCATCCTTTCTCTCGTTGTCCATTTCGATACTAATTGATTATCGATGATAAAACGATGGTTTATATGAGATAATCCAAGAATAATCGATTCCAATGAAAGGGGTTAAAGCAACATTTTGAAGTTTTGAAGACTCTTTTCAAGCCATCTCTTTTTCAAGCATAATAAAATCGGAATAAGTACAACAAAACAAAATAGTTGGAAGTTTAAACAAATTTCAAAAACACGTGAATCAATAAGTTTAGTTGTTTTTACAAAAATATATTAATAAGGTACAATTCAATTATTAAAAGTAATAATAATAAGAAAATAAAATTTAAGATAATCTAACAAAACTCGATTCCAAAGAAAGCAGTTAACGCATTATTTTGAAGTTCAATAATGCTCATTTTGAATTTGTCGACTTCCTCGTGACAATAAAAAATGAAAAAGCGTTTGCCATTGTTGCACTAACATTGGGGCATAACAACAACACAACAATTGCGGAGATATAAGTCAAAAAACAATATGAAAAGAGTTGTAGTCCCTATGGCCTAATGGATAACACATCCGACTTCGGATCAGAAGGTTGCAGGTTCAATTCCCGTCCAGGAAATTTCATTGTAAAAATTATTTCTATTTTCCATTCGCACAGAAAATTGCGCCGGACAGACAGACACACAGAGAAATAAAAGATTTTAGTAATATAGAGATTAAACGTCGACTATAGTCAGTCTAAGATTTCTGTGGACCAGTAGCATTGATACATGCTTTCTTCTATTAGGTAGACTGAATAATGTTAATTAAAATTCATTGTTGCTGTAATCTGTAGAAAGCGACCGTCAGTGACATTATTAGCCACTTAATGGACTGAACAGTCCGTTTTAAATTTCTTGAGACCATTGTCTATTAGCTATCGTATTGATGAATTTTATATTCATTTTCAATGATCTGAAAAAAAGAATATCGTTATCCACCTACCACTGATCTCAAGACACTTAACTATAACTATTACCTTGATACTTTCTGCATTAATGATTTACTATTTCTTATTAATGAATTCAGTACCTGGCGACCAAGCTTTGCTCGGTAAAAATAAAACGAAAAAAACACTGTAGACAATCATCTGGTTTTTTAACCTTCTTTCGGGAAAATGGACAGCTCCGCAGTGACTACATTCGACATTGAAAGGAAAAAAAAAATATTACCGGTATTAAGTAAAATTTTTATTTTTTTACGTGTAAAAACACACAGAATTTATTAAGAATAAAGTAAAACGAAAATAAAGTACGAACACTGTAGACAATAACCTGGTACCCAGGAACCAGGTCAATCATTTACCCCTAAATGAGTTTTCCCGAAAAAATCGAGACCTAGCTAAATCGCTTTCTCAGAACCGAAAACGTTGGATTCATCCCATTTCATCAAAATCTAAGACCCGTTTTCAAGATGAAATTTACAAGAATTGCTCGCTTTATAGTATTTGATTTGATTGATTGATTGTTGGATTGATTTCTGTTTTATGATCTAATGATTAATAATTCAAATAGTGATTTTTTTTTAATCATAACGTACCGTTAGCTTTATAAAACAAAATAATTTAACATTCTACATTTTGGATTGCTGACAATCTGTAACAGTGCTACGAAAGATCATACAAGAATATTGTAATAGTTTTATATCTTAATGTACACAAAAGTTGGCTTTTTCGAATACGTACGGATTGATATTTGTTAAAATCTGACAGAACATTCTACTAATATAAGAGATTAATAATCAAAGATTCTTCAAACCAATTATGAAATTTTGTACTACTTAAAGAAACTGCAAATTGTGTATTAATAACTTGAGAATTATGTTTTATGACTAATTCAAACTCAACTTCTTCGTTTCAACGAGTTAGGTGCAATTTTTTATTTCACATGTACTATTGAATCTTAATTGCAAATCTAATTGTAGTGTTAATATTTACCAGTAATCTTGCAAAAAATTTATATACCAACTTACTCTCATTCGGATTAACAAAACCTCTACTAATTGCCATTGACGTATAAATTGATTCCAGAGTTCAGAATTTCTAAGAAATATTGAAACTGTTAATTTTTATTTTTTAGCTGCCAGAAATGAAATAAGTGTAGAAACTATTTGTAAACAGTAATTCTTACCGAATACAAAGAGGTTCTTCAAATTTTCTAATTTCCTAAAATTAATTAATGTGTAAATATTTAAGTTACATTGCAGTTCATTGGAATCATATCAAAACACGTCCAAATGGAAGTGGATAAGGGAGTCAAAAGGATAATTTTCAAATACATATGTTTTTGTTCGTAAATATTCAAGTTAAGTTTCAAGAAGATCGATTCACCGATTGAAAAGTTATTAGGAGACACATGCATACAAAACACGCACGTACTGATTGTAGGAGCCTCACTTTTCTAGGAAGTAGACTTAAAATGGGAAGATTATCGAGGAACGTTTCTCTTTTTACTATATTAATTGAATTCGCTCGCACATGGCAATGCAATTAAACTTCGGCGTTTCAAAATCTTAATCCTCTTATTGATGAACTGGATTAAAATCCAATCTCAAGGCAGGCTAATTAGATAAATTCGAAGAATCGATTAGAATAGAAAGAAAATCCAAATTTAAAAATCTAACTAGATTATTTTAATTAACCATATTTCTCAAAATGAATATTTTACTGCTACAGATGGTTACTTTTATTGTTTAACAGTATTTCACAGCATAATGGGGGAATTTAACGTGCGTGAAACAATTATTAAGGTATAAAAAGGAATAAAAAAAACCCACACAAATAAAAATCACTGAGCTCTTTTTGGAATCCAAGACAGCCTGTTTCAGGTTTTGATGGTGGAAGACAACCATCTTCACTCGGATTTACCCAGTATCTGCATTTTGCCCTTTTTATTTTCTTATTAATGGTTTTTATACGAAGGGCCGTTGTTTTGTTTACTTATCTTTAGTTTACGTTGTTTTTTTGTTTTTGTTTCCACTGAGCTACAGATACTGGGTAAATCCAACTGAAGATGGCTAAAAAGCCTGAAACAGTCTGTCTTGGATTCCCGGTATCAGAAATTCCAAAAGCAACTCAGTGATTTTTATTTGTGTTGGTTTTTATTCCTTTTCATACCTTACTACTATTATGCAGCAGTAGCGCATAATAAAATAAAAATAATATAGTAAATGATACAAAAAAAGTAACGCACTTTACCTAAATTAACTTTGTAAATATAATTCGAAAATTACACTTTGATAAATCTAATAGGAATAAAAAGATAAGAAAAAAAGATATTAACGGATAGTATAGTGTTTTAAAATATTACTTATTACTAAGGAAATCACACTTAAAGTTAATTGCTTATTTTTTTGGTAATTAAAACTTATAATAATACTCTCGATGTAAACTCTCGATGGGCCCATCTCTTGCACTGCGTACATTGAATCCACTCCTGCCATGGTTTGCTTTTTTTAAAGTTCTTCAAACAGGAGAGGCGCACAGCATCTTCATCATCTTCATCATCACTAATCATCTGTAATTGTTTCCTCTTTATCCCTTTTCCTTTGCTTCTATTTTTTTTTTTTTGTTTATGTTGCTTTTAGAGACTGTTAGCCGAGTCATGTTTTTCGTTGCTATTCTTTCTTTAGATTTTCGTTGCTCTTCTTGCAGAGCTTTTTTTACTGGCGTATCCGTCAGTATTGCCGTTGACCTTTTTTGTTCTCTATTAAGATTATTAAGATTATATTGTTATTTATGCCATTTTTTAATGCTTTATAATGTAACAAACTGTGTATAGAATTTATATTTAATTTAGAGTTTCTCTTACTGAAAATTGTGTTAGTTCACTTAGGGATGTAATTGTATGTGTTTTAGAATACGCTCCCTCTCCTGAAATGTTTAGACTGATTGGGTGTACTTTTTGCCCGTGTGTTTCAGATTCATCAACTGATCTGATTTTTCCCGCCAGAGTGTACTTAACTTTTCTCTTTTTGTTCCCATGGGAAAACGAAACAGATGAAACCACGTGATCACTCAATCAACGCACAACTGTTTTTTCGAAGTTTTTCTTTTTCTTTCGCACAAATTGTTTTCTAAATAAGCTCAAACAATTAAAATAATATTTAACCATGAAATATCACAATAATAATATACATGACTTTACCAAATACAAAAATTCAAATACATAATTACAACAATACAATTATTAAAAATCAAAATATATTCCCTCAGAGACCAAGATTTTAATCGTGTCATATTACCAATTCCACAACGTGACAGTTTGCAAAGTTTTTAACTAGAATTTAATAACAGTTAAATGTGTAAATTGGCTATTTTCGAAGATTAAGATGCCTTCGCAAGAAGTCTTCCCCTTTTACGGTATTTGCTGAGAGGAATTACTAAAGGGGTAATATCCTTTAATAATATAGGCTACACACAATATATAATAGCCTACATAAAAAAAAATATAAAAAAATATAATATGTAATAATATAATACAATATAATATAATAGGCCTAATAAATATATATTATAGAAAAAAAAATATAATATATAGTGCCAAAATATTTTATTGTAAAAACAGCGAGGTAGAGTGGACCACTGGTCCAATGTGCCCCGTGTCGTTCGGTCCACTCTGCCCCATCGCCATTTTGGCGTTTCCTTCAGTTGTAACTATCGACTACTTTAAGTATTCAATTCATACTATAGCTTAAAATGATCTTTAGATTGCCGCTTTAATATGCATATTACGGTTGTGTTATTCAATGCATCGCTGAACGGCAATATTAAAATAAAAACAACACTAAACATTTACTTACCTGAACAAAAACAAAACAATCGATCACCTCACTGTCACCAATAAGCCGAATTCACTGACGCTTTTGTGGTAGCAGCGCCACAATGGCATCAACCTTCTATCCGATTTTTGGCACATTCTAGCGTCTACACGAATTACTAAAGTCAACGGTCCACTCTACCCCTAGGTCCACTTGGCCCCGGTCTCCCCTAAGCCCTCTCATTTGTGCATCAAGAAAATGAGACTTTTTTGAAAAATATCCAGCCACCAATTTGAAGTGAATGATCAATCTCCTTTTTATTTGCAGAATGCCTTATCTGTAAAATAAAAAAAAAGATTTTAATCAAAGAAACTAAATAAATTAATTAAATATCCATGATTTTCAGGAAATCATTCAGAGATTTGTTCGTACAATATAAACAAATAAATCTTAGGTAAATCTAAAATTTAATTTGTGTTCGTCCTATTCCGAATTAGACAAGTTCAGCTTTTGTGATCTTAATAAATCAAATCGCTTTATAAAAATAGCGCATAAATTAATTAATTTTCACTTTACGACTTAACGTAAGTAGCGTTATCAATTTTACTTCAGCATCGATGTATCGTCAGATTCGCTTCTCTCGACATTGATGTTTTGACTTTTATACCAACACTGCCGTGAAATAAGCCCAATTTGTCGGCTTCAATTTACACTTAATTGTTAACAGCGAAGAACTTATAATTGATGCTGAAACACGGCGGTGAATCTTAATTTTCGGTGACGATACGTCAGCCGTAAAGATCGAAATCACATCTTTTTTTTTTCTTCCTCTGATTCAAGAAAATCCTTTAAAAAAAAACATTAGTTGGATTCGTAGCTTCATATTAATTGGGCGCTAAGATTTTTAATACCGAAAAAAATATAACAGACAAGACTGAGGCATCTGCATGATAATCAATAATACGTATGATAATCAAATCTGTATGATAATCCATAATCTATATGATAATCAAAAAACAAGTGAATATAATGTTATGTTAAAGCATAAATTTAAGGACTACCCATAATAATAACAAAATTTAAATATAATTAAAAAAAAAAGAAGTACATTAACGAAAGGAAAAATAAAATAAAAAAAATAAGAAAAAAAATTAAAAAGAACGTTAGGAAAACAAGAAAGAAAAATCCACGCGGACATTTAAAAAAAAAGATTAAGAGAAGAAGAAAAAATATAGTAGATACACAGATTCGAACCAACAAAATTCAGCATACGAGTTCGAGACTTACCGATCACGCTTTAGCTGACAACTGAAATGAGATGGTGCATTTCTGACATTTAAGCTAATAGAGGAAGTCCAATGAAAACAATGCCAAATATCTCGAACTTGGGGGGGGGGGGACATTGGCCCCTGAAAATACCTCATTCCTACGGTGTTTGGGCCTCTGAACATGATGGTGAAGTCCGTTTGCCGATCCGATCTTCCGTTCGGGATTTGTTAGGGGTGGACGGACAGGACAAACGCAATAGCTACCGATTTTATTCGCTATCACAATGTCTCCCAGGAGCTAAAAAAAGTCACTTGTTATAACGGCATTGAACATTAGGACCGAAGATTGATATAACATCGATAAAATGAAGCTGCACGGAAGAGTGATAATCGACCGGGCAATATTAACTTATATCAAAATATTAACTTATTCTGAAGTTGGCTAAACTACGTGAAACTACGCGTTTCCTTTATCATTAAATTGTTAAAATGCCATTATCATTCAATGAAAATCATTCCTTTAGTCATAGTATTATTAATAGTTGAGGTTATTTCATCATGAAATTCGCTTAATTTTTAATACTGTAAAATGTTATTAAACTTTTTATTTTGTATGCTTTTGTGCGCATTTGTTATTTCCTCTACAAAAGTTGATGGGAACTACAGGATTTCTATGTAACTTATGGAAGACGTATAAAAAAATGTTATTTGACTTTGTACGAATTAATCTGATAATCCACTGTGTCAGATTGTTGGTAGAAGCAGATGGAAAAGAGAGAGAATTTTTTTTCGATGGGGGTTAAATGACGTCATACTGTGTTGGTTGCTATAGCAACCTTCCATCACTCTTTCATATCAGATGACAGTTTCACCGTTAATGTTATTTTTCTGAGACAATGATATTTGAAAAGACTTAAGAGCAAAGGCACTTCAATATTAGATTATTCTTTTGGTGGGAGGATGGGGAGAGCGAAGGAGGTCTATTTATGGTATCACTTCCAGTAAAATGAACAGTTCTCGATTATCATGAAAATTTCACACAGCTGCCGTTCTCGAAGACTTTAATATGATTTTCCCACAGAAGGTCAAAAAAATTCAATCAAAAAACCTAAATCCCTGAAACCTCTAAAACCCCAAGAACAAAAAGTGAATTTCATTGTTCATTTTATTGTATAGTTTTTCTGCTATTTTACTATCACTGTCTGTGGAAAGAATTCAGTAAACGATATTTTATTTCATACGTAAATTTCTTACATGAATTTCTGTTAGTATTTGCTACATATCAGTTAATAATAATTAAGAAGAACTTTTTTTTATCATTCAAAGTTTTGTTGAACTTTGAATGATAAAAAAAGTTCTTCTTCTTAATTATTATTAACTGATATACAGCAAATACTAACAGAAATTCATGTAAGAAATTTACGTATGAAATAAAATAGAACTACTTGAAATACAAGAAAAAAGAAGAAGAAAATTGAGTTTGGCAAGCAACAGTTCTTTGCTGAAGACTACAAAATCCCAAAACCCAATTCCAACATTTCAGTAGAAGCTTTGTAATTATCATAAAAATGCCATGTTAAAAGTTGGAGACAGTTTTTAGAGATTGTTGAATTTTCTGCCATTTAGAAAAAGCATTTAATAAAAGCTTTTTTAGCGACCCATTTGAGAGCTATTGTGGTAGCGACCAAAATCGGTAGCTATTGCGTTTGTCCTGTCCGTCCCTTCTCTGTCCTTCCCCCCCTAACAACTCCCTAACGGAAAGGCGGATCGACAAACGGACTTTACCATCGTGTTAAGAGGCCCAAACACTGTAGGAATAGGGTATTTACAGAGACCAACGCTCCCCTCCTCTCATGTTCGAGATATTTGGTATTGTTTTCATTGGATTTCCGATGTTAGCTTAAATGTTAAAAATGCAACCATCTTATTTCAGTTGTCAGCTAGAGCTTAAAGGATAAGGTCTCGAATGATTTTTTTTTTTTTTTTTTTTTGCAAATTGTTCATTTTGAGGAGTAATGGTGATTGATTTGACTTTCTAATATGGCATTTCAGACAGTATTTCCCTACCCAAATAAATGTTTTAGGAAGAATTTATTATCTACTTATAGACTGGTGGATAAGAAAGATTAAGAAGATAATAGCTTTGCAAACTAGATGCGTCATAAGGTGAATCCTTTCTTATCAGTATAAAAAAAATAGTCATTCTTAAACATATTCGTATTCTCATGAGAATTCTCAGTGAAACAACTGTCATCTCACATTCACACACAAAAAAATATATACAAATAAATGAAAGTTATTGATTTTATCCGTTGTCGCCAAGAGCGATAATTTGTTTTCGAACATTTACGTAAATAAATAAATAATAATAAAAAAAAAATCTTTAAAACTGTTATCTTCGTCGGAATTTGTTGTCTTTAGCAAAGGGGCAGTTGATGAATTAAAATTTAGAATAATATTTTTTTAAGTTGAAATGTACTAAACCCTCACTTTAAAATTGTTTATTCTTTCTGGAAAATAGAGCGCTGAATAAATAAGCTGTAAACGAGTGCTGTATTTGTATAAGTTAAAATACGTGTGTGCCAATTGAGATCAACGCAACTCCATTACTTAGTTTCGTTATTGATGGGGTGTACGAAAATATAATTAATAAAAGTGAACCATGTCGGTCAAAGATATTTTAACATTCCGAATTGAAGTTTAAACAAATTTTCATATAAATATTAAAAATTGTGGACCTTTGCCTTCTATCAAACCGTGTCAATTTATATCATGATTTCTTAATAAAGGCATCTTTCATAAAATTTGAAAGTATTTATTCCTAGAAATCCTATTAAATAATTTTCTTTTAATATCCACAATAGTTCGTCCTTCTTTTCGATGATGAATGTAAGGCCCAACACAAGAATAAACAAAACAATTGCCTTTTCTGATTCATTTTTATGAGGGGAACTAGGGAACAGCTGTTTCACCATGCATCTGGTTCATCAGCCCTAGCCCGTCCCCTCGATAAAAACGAATCAGAAAGGCAGTCCTAAGATAAAACCATGAGCCAACCTAGCTATGGCTTCCCAAAGGCAAAAGGCAATAATATTAATTCCCGAAGATTTGTGTTGGGCCTTACAGTCATCATCGAAAAGATATGACAACACGTAAAACCCTTTTATTTTAGTTCGTCCTTCTTATCGAAGGACTTCCTCAGGTGGTTATAGAGGACAAGAAGACAAAAAATTATTCTTTTTCTTCTACGTAACATAAGGGTTACAAAATAATAACTAAAAACATTATGTAGAGGAAAAAGAATAGTTTTTTGTCTTTTTGTCCTCTACAACCACCGTAGGAAGTCTTTCGAAAAGAAGGACGAAACATTGTGGATATTAAAAGAATGTTATTTAATAGGATTTCTAGGAGTAAATTACTTATGAATTGATTTGTTTCGTTGACTGTAGATATTGATTTTTTTTTCTGGAAATAAAATAAAACAAGAAAATAACTTAACTGCGAACGTAACAATGTTATTTTGTTCGAATTCGATTGCACTCATTTTGGTTTGAATTAAAATAGCAGTATTTTAATATAATGAAATACCCAGCCGGAATCTACGCCAAAGGCACCTTACCTGCACATGATTAAAAATCAATATTTGATTCTGATCAATTATTAATTATTAAATTGCTACTTGTACCTAATAGAGTTGCGACAGATATGAACTATTTGATTTAAAATAACAAGAATGACTTAATAGTGAATTAATGGTCAGCAAAGTAAGCTTTTTTTATTAAAATGAAAATCTAGGAAAGGAAATATATAATTTAGGTTTGGAAATATTAAATGCTGTAGACAACAAATAGTTTCAATAATCTCTCTCACTCTCTCCTAAATATATACAGTATATAAGGATATAGTGTATATTTAATTTATATAAAGAATTGTATTATAAATATAAGATTGTAAATATCAGTAATTTTCTCCACGTTTAGGGTTGATTGATGAGGATAATTTAAAGGCCTTACTGAAAAGCAGATTATTTTTAATATCGTGTCTTCAATTTCATATTTTTCTTTACTATAAAGGATACGTTAAAGCAGTGGTACACAACCCCGGTCCGGTAGAGGCACATTTAAAATTAAATTTGAGCCTTTCCATTGCTGTTAACAGATACATTGAAATATGTCCGTAACTTGCAATAGCAACTGTCTCAGTCTTTACTATTGGAACGATAGTTACTATTCTCATTAAACTGTGCTATATTGTTAATTGAGAATTTGAAGTTTATGTAAATTATATTTATTATTAATTATTATTATAAATGACA
>JAFIDM010000001.1:106582641-106595539 GCA_023159025.1 Thereuonema tuberculata
CTCACAGGTTAATATGATTAAAACGTTGTTGAAACATATCTGCTAAAAGGAATACTAGAGCCGCTTAAAAATTACTGGCATTTGGAACTTAATTGTGTGATCAGTCTTGCGCCGTATCCTGCAGACTCTTTGTACAAACCTAAATTAATGAGCCGTAGAATAATAACAAGAGTAATTGCTACTGATAAAGTGTGATGGCGTGATCACTCATCATAGTTCCGAGGCAGATATGAGTAAGATTTTAATCATTCCCTTTTAAAATCGAAAAGAAAACTGTACAGAAAAAAAAGGCTTCCTAGGAAAGTAAATCGAAATAAATGAAGATAATCTCAATATAAGAAGGGTTCAGAAGCCAATCAGTGTAAGTCATTTTTTTTTTTAATTGAAATTTTTTCTGTAAGTCATACTCTAATGTTTATACTTTCGGTTGACAAAGTGCCCAAATCACTCCCCCAAGTGTATAGTTACGTTATCTTTCAATAAAAAATTTATTCTTCAAATTTACAAACGTTGTTATTTTTTGGTACATAATTTTAAAAAAAAACCTATTTCATTTTTTGGTTTATTGACTTACACTGATTGGCTTCTGAACCCTCCATAGGATGTAAGTAGAACATAATTTATATATATAAAAAAATCCATCAAAGGCGAATTGCAGCTTCTGCAGACTGAACGTGAGAGCTATGGGACTGATGAATTATGGGACATCGTTAATCTCGGCTTAAGCCCTCTACAGAAAATCAGTTAGGAATTAATATTTTGATAATTTATTGCTTTCTCAGATGCGTTGAAGACGGTTATCGAAAAATTAAAGTTAAAAAAAAAAGACTCGAACTAGTTGAAGGAGCATACTAAACTTAATGCGATGTATCTGATCTTAATGCGATATATCTTAAGGCTATATCTGATCCTATACAGCTAAATGTTTTGGGATAATGGTCAGTATAGTTACCTCAAAGTCTATGCCTATAATACTGATGACAAGAATACATATATCACAATGAGACCACACTAAGAAAAATTATATTAAGAGAACACAGAGGATAAAACACTAGTAGCAAATTTTCAATTTATAAACGTTTTAACTACTCGTCGTAATTTCACGAACTGGCGAATCTGCTTATTCGATAGTTAGGAGAAAATCATCTATGAAGAAAAGGTGGTTGTTAAAAATACTTAATACGTATACTAAATGTAATTTGAGTGAATTGTTATCATTTGTACTAAAGGTATATTAAGTACTTTTAACAACCACCTTTTCTTCATAGATGATTTTCTCCTAACTATCGAATCAGCAGATTCGCCAGTTCGTGAAATTAGCGACGTACTATGAAGCATCAGAAAGTAATTTATTAGTGACGTTATACTGTAAGTTATTACAGTACACCATCACTAATCCAGTTCGATCACTAATCCGGCACTAATTTCGGCTATGGTAATTTCAAATTTTCCGTGTCGCCGCATCAACTGCCGCTACTGTTTGGTGGCGCTACTTGCTGCATAGGCATCGTTACATTATGGACGTGACTGTTGAGACCGTTTTTGCTTAGTTGCAAATTTCAGCTCTTCACTTTGGAAGCGGCAGCAATGAACTTTCTTATGTAAGTCAACAGAATTACCATTACTCTTTCTTTTACCTGCGCTTTATTAAGATTTCATTTGATTTTCATTTAATGTTTCTTATTTCTTTATTAACAAACTTGTACTGATTTACGGGGGTATTTTAAAACTAGTTAACTGTTAAAGGTATATTCTAACCTAACCTTCGGTGATCCGGCAAAATCACTAATCCGGCACCCTACCGGTCCCAATGACAGCGGTACTGTATTATTATTATTATTATTTAGGTTTTATGTGTGCTCAAATATACGAGAGAAGAATACAGCCTGCACACTAGCATAAACATGCACTGAAGATGCCTAGTCATACTGAGACGAAAGCTGTGGACTTTTAATGCTTGTTGTATGTTTATGCCAATGTGCAGGCTATATTCATCTTTCATTATTATTATTATTATTATTATTATTATTATTATAATGTCGTAAAAGTTTCAAACCATGGGTTTCCCCAGCAAAGACAATATGGCGGGTCAAGGACCAAAGCATTTATTATTATTATTATTATTATCGTCACTCGGACAAAAATTGAATCGAAGTATACATCACATTTACAATAACGATACAATCTTCGTAAAGACCCTTACAGGGAAAACTATAACCTTAGAAGTTGAACCAAGTGACACCATTGAAAATGTAAAGGCCAAAATCCAGGATAAACAAGGCATTCCTCCTGAACAGCAGCGTCTCATTTTTGCTTGCAAACAACTGGAAGATGGTCGCCCTTGTCTGATTACAGTATTCAAAAGGAATCAACTCTTCATTTAGTTCTGAGATTGCGAGGCAGCATGCAAATTTTTGTGAAGACCTTTACTGGCAAGACCATCACCCTGGAAGTTGAACCAAGTGACATCATTGAAAATGTAAAGGCCAAAATCCATGATAAAGAAGGCATTCCTCCTGATCAGCAGGATTTGGTTTTAAAGGGACTTATATATTTCTTGCCCTACATATGAGTTTTTTGAGTGCTTCAGTGCTTTCAGAGTACAGAATTGTGAACATTTTCAAAAAACTACAACGACATTCGGACTCTCATCCTTGGAAACTTTCTTAGAATACATCTTTTATTTTTTTTTACAAAAGGTGAGCTTATATGTATTTTGCGTTGCACTTTGTTGGCTATTTTCTAGGTTTTCCTCGAAGCATTAAAACGAGTCTTTTCTCGCATTTAACTAAGACGCTACTGAGTAAATAATCGCGAAAAGTAAACACTTTTAAAAGATTTAGTTCTCTGAATACAACACTTTCTTATTCACAAAAATGTTATTTATGAATGTAATAAATCTTGGTAATGCAATTCCGAGAACTTGGAAATGGAATAAAGTTCCTTGCTTTCCCCTTTTCCCTTTTTTTTCTTTTGATATTCTTTTTCTTCTCTGACGTTTGATCGATGAACAGATTGCTATTTTTAGATATAACTGATGTTGAATTGGAACTGGTCATGGCGAAGATAGATACCAAATGGTCCAGTCAGTTTTCTTTTGTAACCTACATTGTGAAATAATTACAATTACATTTTGTTTGCGACATTATTGGCTTTGAATCAAATTTTGATATCGTTCCAAATCGTTCCAAATGGCTTTTGCTTTTTTTTTTTTTTTGTAAATTTTCTTTAATAACAAAAAAGACACAAATTCAATTATGATTTATTGCCAAACACATTTTCCGGGATAAAATGTGAATGGTGATTAATTATTAATGGGAAAGATTTTCCCTCCGATTATATTACTGTTTTGACTACGGAATCATATCATGAATTGTAGAGCGTTTTACTCTATTATTAAAGTCCGAAAGGTGGCTTACATAGTATAAGAATCGTTCCGCATTCTTCGATCTGGCAAGAAGATGCATAGCTAAAGCCAGGAACTGAAATGCCTACAAGACGACAAGGAGATTCCTTTACGACGTTTTCCTTAACTCGTTTCGAGTCAAGTCTAGTATGAAACGGCTATCGCTGAACACGGGATCTTTTGCTCTGTTTCTGAAAAAAAAAAAAGTGTATGATCAAATCTGGTTTGCATTTTGTGAAGTAACCGTATTCGTCACCTCCATTCACCATTCAGAAGAAATTGAAGCATGTTACTTTCCGCCTCTAAAAAAGAAGGAAAAATGAACAATTTTAGTTCATGACATCAGCCTTGGAGAGAAGCAATGACTGATTTTAGTAAATGCCATTTCATTGCAAAAGGGAAAGTCAAAAATCCCTACTGATTGCAAGATGACTTAATCGAGATAAGAACTTCAAACTGAAGAAGAAATGATTATCAATTTATGTAAATGAAGATTAAATTCTGCTCCTACATTAGTGGAATTATGCCCATAGTGTAGGGTTAGGGACAAGAAAATCTTCACTAGTTTTATTCACGGAGCAAAACAGTACTCAAAATGAGGTTTGACGAAATAGAAACTGGATATATATTTAGAAAACTTACATCAGCTGTAGTAATTTCAGCAGGTTACACAAATGACACTTCAATTCCACGATAGTCTTAAATTAACAGCACTAGAACTTTCGAATATGTTGTACCGCACAGAGAATCCTATGTCGTCGTCTTCTGGGAATTCTTTGAATCTTCCGCCATCGGAAACGCACACAGGAATAAACACAGCTGATTAACACCATGATATCACTACGTAGAATTTTGCACAAAGTGAAAATTTATCGGTCAATCGATAACACTAATAAAACATTCTTAAGTGATTGGCTTAGTCATGGCAAATTCGTTCCTAATTTGTTGGGAACACACCAAGAACAAATACTCCCATTAGTTTGTTGACTTGGTGATCTTTACGGGAATCGAATCACAGCTCATTAGGAGAAATTGCACATCTCCAAACTTTTAATCGCTATAATCCTCATGGATGATAGTGTGAAACACACACTAACTTCCGTGGTGGCTTACTCCTTTTCTTTTTTATTCTCCCAATATCACCCAGGCAACAACTAGCCTTTGTATTTCAGCATGAGCATTGTTGCTGCCTTATATCACGAATGATCCATTTTTTAAGAATACATCACACATTAAATTATTATTGGAACCAAAATCATTTTTTCGTCTGCAATAACCTTAAAGCTATTTCTTGTAGATTTTAAAGACTTTGGGAATATTCCCACTTTTAATAGGTTAAACTAAGCTGCAACATATTCCTACTAGTTCTGAGAATGGTCTTTCAGGAGCTATAGTTGGTTTTTCAATTTCAGAAACTTATTCATTGAAAAAACAAGTTCTGACCAAGATTTGAACTGACAGTTACATATTCTGTGTCGGGAGTAAAAATCTTTAATCCCGACATGAGCTAAGAGACATTAAATATGTTTTATCTTTTTATTGATATAAAACATTCGCAGAGTATGGAGAGGGAAATACTCTGCAGTTTTTTGTTAAATATATCTTTAAAATTCAATAAGGATATTTCTTTTAATCAAAATAAATATCATGCTTTCAAAAACAAGAAAAACAATTCTCATATCTTTATGTAAATACTTTTTGACAATAATTTTTGTGTTCCAATATTTTCTGTAACACTATTGTTTTGGAACATAATATGGTGTTCGAGTGCTGTTAAAGTAGCTTTTAAGTTTCGTGGTTTTTTTTCCTACCATTATTGTTAGAATCATTTTCTTTTTTGCTTAAGTCTAGTTCGTTTTCTATTTCTAGTTTATCCAGTTACGTCAATTTAGTATTTATCTAAATCATTTCATTTATCTGCTTCTAATTTTCACCTACGGATATAAAAATTCATTCTTTTTCATAGTCGTGGTTCACTTGTATATTGAGTTGAATTCTGTTATTTGTGCAACGTGGTAAATTTATGTAGTGTTCACATTTCATTCTTAATAAATATTCTAAAGTGCTTTGATTCATGAACTTTCCTTCAAAGATGTGAATTATTTTTATATTATCTTTTCCCCCTAGAAGATATAGGAGGCCAGTGACATAAAACAGTCTCTCAGAAAGTTTGTTTTGGGAATCCTTTTGAAGTGGTAGCACTTCTTTGATCGAGTACCAAACATCTTCATCAGAGCAATTACCCACTTGCATTTGTAACGTCATTGCCTGTAGGAGTCTCTTCCACTAAATTTCACCATCAAATCTGACGTCAAAACCAGTACATTCGTATCTCATCGAGTTGAACGTTACTTGCAATGGTTGTCTTAATTGGTAATGTTGTTTTCATGACGTCATACGTTCGAAACACAAGTAAACAAGGCCTTGAGCGCTGTGGTCAAATTAACTCCATGTTGGTAAGCTCACTCAAATGGCTTTTGTCACCGGTCACTGGAATTTGGTAATTAAAACCCAGCCTTTCTGGAATCATTCACTCACGTCACCAGCAATTTTTGTAATGAAAGACTGCTGCGTTTTCACTTGATTAAAGTAGTTCACTTGGAAAGCAATAATAACAATACCGCAAAACTTTCAGAAGAAAAAAAATACTAATATTGCTTAAAAAATCTAACGATAAGAAGGTCTTCACGTGAAATTTTGCTAAGAATGAGTTTAGCGTTTAACTTTTCAACAAATTCTGTAAGTAAGTAAATAATTAATAGAAATGAATACTTTCTGAGAAACAATTTTCAAAAGTAAAAACAAATAAACTGAGAAATTTAGAAAAACACGGATATAAAGATGGAGACTTAGCAATTACAGAAGGATGAGAAAGAACTGGATTGAAAAAGGAATCGCCAAAACGAATATCACAAGGATCATTGAGTTACAGAAAGAAAGTAATTTCCAAATGTGATAAAATCTGACCCTTCGTTTAAATTGACATCTATTTGTAAGATTTCAATGCTGAAGAGAAAATATTTTTCTTTGAAAAAGGATGGTTATTTTAAATGGAATGTTTTGTGTGATAGTTGAGTCTAGATAACGAATCATTTTTGTTATCGTGGGTTACAAGCCCGTGATGCGAAACAAGGAATTAACAGTGAGTCAATGCATGGGTACTTCAGAGGGGCGATGTCAGAGTTCCACCATTCGACTAAGAAAAAAAAAAAAACTCAAAAAATTCTAGGGAAAAGGACAAAATATGTTCAAACGACTTCAAATAAAAAAAAAAAATGGATCTTTAGGCATGGAACCGAACATAAAACCCACCATGTTTTTTTGTTGTTGTTGTTTTTTGTTTTTTGTTTTTTGTTTTTTTTTAAAAAAAAAGCCTACTTTTCGTTGTAGGCTTGAGCATCTATCGGAAAGTTGAAAGGCGTTAGATTCTTTTTCTTTTTTTATTTTTGGTAAAACCCCTATCATTTCTGATTTTTAGGGTAATTTTTTGAGCATCCAAGCAATCAATTGTTCAAGTTTCATCTTATGAGAAATGGCAAAAAAAAAAAAAAAAAATAATATGTCAAAGAACTAAACAAGTTTCCTAATTAGAGTTGCTTTCTCTTATTATTCTTTGTATCTTATTTATGCAATTTATTTGTAAATTTGTATGTAAATATGTGTGTATTTTATTTTCCTGAATCATCTATCTTTTGTCTGACTCTTAACTTCCTAGTTAAAAGTTACAATTAGACGGTGTTTTCATAGAGTCAAATGATCGTGTTAATCGAGGATGCCTGTGTAATGGGATAGTGTCGTAAGTACGAGTGAGTGTACGTCCAGTTTAGTCTGTAATTTTAATAATAATCGTAAGCCTACAAAGCATCTTCAAATGGAGTTTTACTATTTCCATCAGTTGTTGGTCCCTCCCTTGTCTTCAGCCGAACTTTCAAGCATCAAACATCCAACTTGGCTGCTCTCGTTTCATTCAAATTTATTCAATCCATTATGTAAATGACTCAATTTTAAAACATCATAAACGAATTAATTCAGTTCCCCACAACCACACTCAGTGATCATGTGTCGGCTTTCTTACATGTTTAGTCGGAGGTTTATCGGCATTTCTTTTGAGTTAAGACGGAAATAATGAAAAATTGACAGTCAAGTTTCATTACTATATTCATAGTGCCTGGGGAAAAAAAAAATTAGACGGCGCTAAATTAACAAAGTACTTTTTCCTGTAGCCAAGTACATAATAATCTAAATGAATAATAATGTTATTAAGATAATGAGAACACCAGGAATTCTTTAATTAAAACGTTGATTTAATTTATTAAATAACGAATTTTTCATAAGTCTCCTGATTTAAAACCACCAAAGCTCTTTATTCTGCAAATTTTTGGAGTAATTTCGTTATAACAAGAGGAAAACTTAATACGTAAGTTAAAGTTGCTTGACAATGAAATAACGAAATTTTTCCGAAAATTTTCTGAATAAAGAATTTTGGAAATGTTAGGAGCTCTAAGATTTATTCATTTTCCATGTTATTGAGTTTGCAAAAATTACTGATGACGTTAACGAAAACGAGAAGATGGTTTTAATTTCCGTAATTTATTGTTTATAAAGTATTCAATTAACTTGAGTTCTGTATATGTTATTGTATTTAAAAGTATTTTAGAAGATCACCCGAGTAAGATTTACGTTTAACATTGCGAATAAACATCTTCTCGCAATAATTTTGGCCATTATAAACTTTTTCTCTGTTCATGATACGAGAAGGGTTTTCGGAAACTCCAATTCCGCATGGATTAACTGGAGAAAATATAATCCAAATGGATTAACTAAAACTTGGGATTAACGGATTTTGTACAGAGGCGAAGCTCTGTAAAGCTTTACCGAAGCTACAACGGAAATCTCGATTGCTAAAGTTTTAAATGAAAATCGTCATTAAGCTGCTGTTCATTGTTAGGAAATTCGATACCTAGATGCACAAATTTGAAATTTGATTCGAAGTTCTGTTTCATTTACGACAGATACATTAAGAGCATCACGAATTCAGGGAATAGTTCATTAGCCTCTCAGTAGCTCAAACAGCATTTTGCTCAGATTCTTAATTGTACTTTCTTCTAATTTGTTTTTCTGATTAAAAAAATATGAAATATTTACCTCAATGTTGACAGAATCTGTAGCATCTCAGCATTCTAGTGATGTCGTGCGAAAGGCTTTTATCTTTTCCACTATATTTCGAGTGAAGTGGGTTTGCATGTTAGTTGACTGGTAATGTCTTCAGAACACTGCCTCCCATTCGTAGCATCAGCATCATTAATTATCAAATAAAAATTTCTGCCACCAGACACCTATTCAGAGAAAGCAAATCACTAGAAGTGAAACTAATGAAGAACCTCTTTCAAAAAAAATCAAAACACTTGGAAAGACAAAAAATAAAAAAAAAACCAAACAAACAAACTTTATTTTTTGTTTTGGTTCGAAAGATTTTTCGAAATCTTATTTAAAAAAAAAAACAGTGCTTATTTTTAGGAATAATTATATTAGTTGTAAATTAGGATTTGTCAAGGTAAATTGTAAGGATGTTTCTGCAGAGACGATTACGAAGAATTTTCAAACTTCAGTTCTTAAGTTTTGAAGGTTAAAAAAAGCAAAAAACCAATAAAACTTCAGTTCTGAAGTTTGTTTTTTTGTTTTTTGCTTTTTTGATCTTTTTCTTTTTTCAATCTGTTGGGAGACTTTTAATTATTAACTATCCTGCATTTTCCCGAGGTTTCTTCATTTCTCCTTCTTTCTCCAAGAATGTTTGACCAGAATATTGAAATTACTGACTCTTAAATGTTATTTTTTACCATTTCTTTTTTAAAAGCAATATAAATACTGCAATCTAAAATAAATAAATAAATACGTACTCAGGTTTTAATTCTTTTTAGAAGTAAAATTTCAAATAACATTTTTTTTTTAAAACAAATCATTTTCAAATTCAAAATCGAGTTTCGAAATACAAACAAAAAATATCAGTTTTCAAAGTTGAAGTTTTTTAAAATTTTGTAACTGAAAAAAAAAAGAAAGAAAGAAAAGAAGAAAGAAAGAAAAATATCAGCGTCACTTCGGCGACAGATCTGTCAGGAAAAGATCTGAAAGAATTGAAATTCTTTGTTTGGCATCTTACCAAGAAATTCCATGTATGTCACTAAAAACATTCTTTTAATGCATTTGGAATGCATTGATAAAATAAAAAAGAAAGTTTTAAAAGACTTCAGCGTTTCTAAAAAAAAAGTATTATAAAGCTAGAACTATTTGCAAATGAAAATAAGTTCAAGTTTTATTCGAAATTCTAAGTAAACAGTAAAAAGTTTTTAGGCCTTTTCTTTTTTTATTCTAAAGTTTATTTATTGAACTTAAGACGATTTTCTTTCCTAAGTTCAAAGTTCTGTTAATGATTACATTTCAAACGTTTTATCTCGGTGTGATTTCTTTGACAGAAACCATTAATTCACAGTCGAAATGGAAATCCGTCTCTTATGACCGAGCGTATGTGTTTGGCGCTATCTTGTGGTCATTCGAGGAGTTAGTTACTCGCTTTTTTTCTCTCTGCTCCAATAACCGATTGTAGTAAACATCATCCCTATCACGGGGGTGTCTTTTCTTGATTTCATGAAATGAGGTCATGCCGCTTCGTGTTTGAGATCTGCAACGAAAATTCCTTTTCCAAATTCGTCGAAAAATATCTCACATCATAAATATTTACCGCCATCATATTTACCTCCATGATTGCCTATTCAACCACAGAGAAAAACATTAATTAATATAAATAAACGCAAGGACGAGGCATCTGCTTTTGGTAATGTCAAGGCCTTTGAAAAATAACATAGAATTACTAAGTGAAATTATTGAGCTCTTAGACATAAACCTTATATATACATCAGCGAGAAATCATTTGCTCTCATATTCTCTCTTTTTCGACATCTTTTGTAGGACTGTGATGTGTTAGCCGAATAAGATGAGAAATTTGTCTTTGTTTTAATATTAAAAATCTCAATATTACATTCATATTTTATACAATAATTTGTAAGTGTAAAGATAACATATTAATTCTAATAAAAAGGATTTTATTAATTTTGATTTAGACCTAGAAGAACCACCATTGCTCTTCTTTAAGTATTTCAGGACAGATCTGTTTCAACTGTCGTCTCTGGTCAACGCGAGAGTTGAAAAGAATTGAAGCAATTTGCTGATGTTGAGACAGAGATGTTAAGGCTTGCTTAAAAGATTTATCGGTTCTCACGCTCATAGGCTGACGAGCATTTAGTCAAGTTCCTAAACTGCTGTATTCTGCAAAGGAATTACACAGAGACAGGGCCGCCCGGGGGGGGGGGGGGGGGCAAAAAGGCAGATTGACCCGGGGGCCCCACAAAAATAGCTTAAAGAGGGGCCATATCAGGCCCGGATTTCCGCCTAGGCCCAGAAGGCCTAGGGGCTCAGCCAGCCGAGGACACCCGCCGTATTGGATTGTTTTTTATTGGTTCTTAAAATAGGATTGTCCTTTTTTTTTGGTTGTGGATTTTCGGAATGGGGGGGCCGCAAATATCAAGTGCCTACGGGCCCTGGGTGTTTAAGTCCGGGGCTGGGCCACATCTAAAGCTACATCAATAGGGGGGGGAGGCACATCTAAAGCTACATCAATAGGGGGGGGGGGGCACAAATCCAAACGTTGCCCCGGAGGCCACCAAAAGTCTGGGAGGCTCTGCACAGAGAGAGAAAGTGAATAGAGAATTAGGAGTAAAAACTACAGCTGAAGTGCCACAGTTAGGCTTAACAAATAAATAACCCTTTAATTAATAGCAATTGTACCAAAGCAGTTTCACAAAAAATTCATGAGGTAAGATTATAGAGAAAATTCAATTTTACCAAAAAAAAAAAAAAAAGCGAAGATAGGATATCTCTTAATACTTTCTAGTTTTAGTTGTTTGAAAACAGGATGATTGTTGTAACATGAGATGAAATAGCGCGTTTCCCTTAGATATTAGGTAAAATTAGGAGTAACATCAAGGAAATGGCAATTGTCATGTTACCGATAGTTTCTACATTTACAATTGATGAAGAGCTGGATGCTTTTTTTTTATTTGTTCTAGAATTATTTGGAACAAATTTTAGAATAGTGAAGCAACTTTTTAAATAAGCATTTTCTCAAAGTTTCAAAAGTACAAATGCTATATCGTATCTTTATTAAGACATTTCTATTCGTAGTACACAAGTGGTAGAATTTCTTTATGCAGTTATTGATTAAAACGAAATCGGATATAATGGATTCCTATATTTCATTAAGGCTAACAAATAATGATTAAAATGTTTGCAATGTCATTCCTTCTGTGAATAATGCGCAGGTGACGCTGCATTTTCAGAACAGTGCGCAAGTTGACTACAGGCATAATGTGTAATTCCTATTCATTAAAATGAATTACATAACTCTATTAATAATAGAAACTTAAATTACTGGTATTGTAAGTAAGCTTCTACTTCTATAATCTAACGACCAACAAATTCCTACATTTCTGTCTTTTGGGTATTTTATTTTTTTATTTTTTTTTATTTAGGTCTTTAATTTCAAAAACATGTAAGTTTCTGGGCAGGAGTCAGTGGCATCTAAAGAGAATTTCATAATAATAATCAATGACATTCCAGAAACCACTAGAAGATAATCTAACTGACCAAGGGATTCTAATTATTTTACTGTCCCATTTCTTTATCTTATCTAGAAATTAAAGAATGCATTTCGTTGAAAACTGAAGATTACATGATTCTTTATTTCATCTTCTTCCCGTATAACAGTTTAATCTTCTTTGATTTCAGTAAAATAAAAGAAAAAATGAAAGATAATAGTTTTCTTCATAGTAGTCAAAGATTTTCGAATATTATTTTGTAGAGTTTTTTTTCTTGAATTAAGTATAAGCTTATTTTATCCATAGTAATTTATGGCTAAAGAAACCCTTAATAAACGGAAACTACAGAATCTACAGAAACGGAAACTTCCTTACTGATAAATAAATTTTAAGTAATACTGCCGGGTTGTTGTTGTTTGTTTGTTTTTAATTAACTTTACAGAATGTGTTCCATTGATTATTATTTTTTTATTCTTTTGAATGAGACAGCTAAATTCCATTTTTATATTTACTTATATTTACATAATTATATAAACTCATTTATTATACATAAGTACTGATAAGCTGTTACAGCAGTTATTTTGATCTCTTCATTAATAAGAAAAATGATTAACTATCAAAACTAAGAGCATCAGAAGAGAATAAATATTCCAATTCAACCTTATAAACAGGTAACATCCTGTTAATTGCGGCTTTGAACCTTGAAAGTAATAGTTTAAAGTAGTGACTTTGTTTACGATTTGGTTGTGAGGGGGAGGGGAGGAATGAAAGAAATGTACTCATTTTCCCATGAGCTAAAGTGCTCGCGCTGAGAGTTGAAACTCCCAGAATGCAAAGCAGATTA
>JAFIDM010000001.1:106600539-106615242 GCA_023159025.1 Thereuonema tuberculata
AACATAATAATAATAATAATAATAATAATAATAATAACTTTTTGGTCAACTCCAAAAAGCCGCACTGCTTGGATCAGCACATATTTTGCGCCGATACATTACGACATCCTAGATTCTTGGGAAGAATTCGATGCGTTTGAAGGCCAACACCAGCTAAAGAACTGGCAGCTGTGATACACATTGTTTTGTAGTGTCCTGTATAATAATAATAATAATAATAATAATAATTATATTCAAAGAATTCTTAAAGAGGCACTTGGTGATTTACAAATAACAAAAATTTTCAATTTTTTGTTATACAATAGATAATTGGTGAGAAATTCACAAGTTAGCTGAAACGTACAGCTGGCTTTAAAGTTAACCTATACCAATAATGATAATAATAAAAAAAAATTTCATAGTTCAAGGTTGATGATTGTCATGATTTCATTCTTTATCTAAACCATATCACTTAATGATCAACTTAGAAAAAAAAAAAAAAATCATTCTGATGACGTACCTGCTCTGATAAAAGGCTGATGCCTTTTGGAGAAGATATTCTGTGGAAAAATTTTTGCTTAAAAAAAAATAAAAACTTGCTACAAAACCGAAAAAACATATGGTTATGAACTGAAACGATGTGAATACAAATTCATTTCAGATATACAAATTTAATTTAATTTTTTTTTTAATTTAAATTTTTTTTTTGGTTAGAAAGTTCATGTAATTTACTCTTGGAAAACATGGTTGTCACGCTAATTTCCCAAACAACCCATCAGATTTCGATAATTGTTGGTAATTAGGTGGAAACCGGGGAGGTAATGGTTTTAGACAAACAAAATCTGGAGGAAGGTCGTAGGTCGTTCAGAAATAACCGCCAAAAAAACCACACTTGCTAGAATAAAATAAAAAAGATAAAATGATTAAAATGGTGAAAAGGGAAATAGAAGGAAATAATATAAAATATATACAATTATATACACAATAGTGAAAAGATAAAAATGAATTTTTATCTTTTAACTATTATATGTATAATTGTAAATATTTTGAATCATATGTTATAACACACGTAAAAAAGATTCTGTTAGAAGGAAATAATAATAATAGTGAAAACTAAAAAAAAATATAATTAAAAATAAAATTAAAAAAAAATATTTTAAAAAAGACATATATTTAAAAAAAATAAATTATAAAAGAACTAAATTGAAAATAAAAGCTAAATTAAAATAAAATAATAAAATAAACTAAATAAAAATATAATGGTAAACCAAAAAGAAGAAATGAAATAAAAAAAAAATAACAAAGAAAATATAAGGTGGGAACTTTTTTTTGGTTAGTAAGATAAATGACGAGGGAAATGATATCTACAGTAAATGTAATGCTTAACGATACTTCCGGTTGTGATTGTGTTGTAAGAATTGATTGATTGTAGCATATACTTCTGATAACAGTCTTTGGTATTATTCTGGTAGACCGAATTTGAATTAAAGGTGTGAAGTTTGGGTTTTATAGGTTTGAATTGAAGACCATTGGCCTATTTCAGGGAAGAGGCTGTTTTTTTTATCTAATTTTTTTTGATCAAACGTTTTCTGGATTGCGCCAAAGTTTTGTCTTTGGTTTTGCCAATTGTATTGTTTGAACAATTGTTACAGGCTGCAGAACAGACAACAGTATTCGGTTCGTTTCTGTTTGTAATGTTGTTGGTGGTTTGTTTAGTACAAAGAACGCAAAAGTTTAATGTTCTAGGGTTTAAAGATGTTAGTAACGTTTTATGATGTTTGGGATAGAACGAGAATGAAAAAACCTCTTTCGGAGTCGTGCTACTCCTTTGACGAGGTTCCTGTGTTTGGATTCCATGTAGACTTTGGGGATGATGTTCTTGAGGATGCATTGGGATATTTTTTGATTTTATGGTCTGCAGTTCTGTCTGGACTGCCTGTGGACTATAACAATCGCGAGCTTCGTATCATTAAGTCCAAGGTATTGATCATGTAAGCGTTGAGAAGATGAGAATAGTAGTTCATGTATCTACTGGTGTTGGTTAGTTTTCGGTTGGTTAATTTTCGACAGTAGCGGATGCTTTTTCAGTCTTCTAATCAACGAGTACGTACAAAAATAGGATTTACCATCATTTGCCGTTTTAAGTTCAAATTTAAGATCATTGTCGGCTTCGTTGAATTGGTCTATGATGCTTTTGATGCTCGAGGGAGTGGTGGCTATCACTCTGTTATCCACGTACCTGTCATACAGGCTGATACCTGATCGTATAAATTGGTAATTGATAGTTCGACGTAGGACATGCAAATGTCTTCCAAAGAGCCTAATAAGGCCAGACCAAGAAAAGACTCAATTTTTATCCGTAAGTACAGTCTTCAAGATAAAAATATTGATTGCTGTAGACAGTTTTATGGCTGTGGTTTGAGATCTTCCTCTTCGATTTGATTCAGAATTACTCTTCCAATTAGATGATAAGATATCTATCTAAACATTGAGACATCATCTAATGAATACAATTTTGCCGCTAGTAAACTGCAAATTGTTGTTAAGAATTTTTATGTAAAAACTTATCTTTTTTTTTAAGGCGATAACAGTGCAGCATTTCTACGAACCACTGTCTGGTTTTATATATCCTCAATTTTATCATATCTGGCTGTTGTAATTTCTCAAATTCTATAGCGTTACAAATTATTTTGTGATATTTATGCCAATGACTGGTGCCAAGAAGCTATTAAAAAAACAAAACAAAAAAAAAAAAAACAGATACATAATTTTGGCAGAAAATTGAAATAACTGGGTTGATGGAAGAAGAGAAAGAGATTGAAAGAGCATTGGTTTTTGTTTTAAATTTTGTCACAATTCATGATTTGTTATTTTGTTAAAGGTAATTAAAAGTTTGAGACAACAGCAGGATCATTGAAAAGTTACAGAATAGCTGTGGGACTACCATAAACCATAACAAACCCTACATGTTTTTTAACATGCGTGAACTGCGGTTGAAGAATGATTTTCTGTTCTGATTAAACAGCCTCATCAATAAAAGCAATTATTTATATTTCAATTCTTACTATTTTTATTTAATTGAAAAAGTTTTCGTATTAAAAAAAAAATGTGAATAAAACTCTTTAAGGAAAACATCAGAAATAACAATTAAAAAAGTAAACTCGAAAATTCACCAAAAATAAAAAAAAAGGAAGCGGCAAAATTTCAAATTATACATGCATAAAACAAAACAAAAATCCTTCCAAACAAAGAATTATAATTTATTTAATGAATACTTGCTAATCATTTATATCTTAGACAAACATAAGATAAGCTACTATCATCTCTCATTGTTGTTTACGTTTCCACGTGTTTAACTGCGTTAAAGTTGATGTTAACTTCCTTCATGATAAATACCATTCCCTTTTGGGCTTTCTTAATTTGGACTGAAAAAAAAACAAACAAACAAACATATATACTTTTGTTTTATATGTAACGTTGATTACGACATCATCGTTTCATCGGAAAATGTAGATGACGTATTTTCTGTAAAATGCAAAAAATCTTATGTTTCTGATGTTAGCATTTAAAACTTTGTTCTCTTTTTATTTTCTCTTCCAACTGAAACAAAATATACGAAACTGAAAATCCAACTGATATTTTTTTTTTTTGAATTTAAGAAGCATTTTCATGTCTCAAGTTTTCTGCAGAAAAGAAATGTTTTCTTGAAATAGAAAAATAAATAGATCGATTGAGCAGAAAAAAAAATAAAGTTAAAAGTTTGAAATGTCGTCCATGAAATTATTTATCATTTTTTTTAAAACAACAAAAGATGCTTTTTTTTTCTTATTTTGAACAAATTTTGTAAGAAAAAACTCTTATTTTTCTCAATTCACGAAGGGACTTAAGTAAAAATTAACCGTTTGCCAATTTAACAAAAGTTTAAATGTCAACGAAAATAGTAACATTGTAATTCCCTGGAAAGCAACTAGAGTAATTAAATTTATTTTGTAATATCTTAAATCTGGTTAATTAAGTACTTCGGATTACCTTATTATTGTTAAAAGTGCAAATGCAGGAATTGTACGATATATTTTGTGACTTAACACATTTTGAATGATTTCTGTCATAAATTTATTCTGGGATGGATTTTACGTTGTTGGCGATGTCCTGTGAATGATTTATATTCACTCCTACCTCTACTCTCCCTTCGGCTTTCGTTGTAAACATGAGCAAGATAAGGCGAACCCTGTATTAAGCCTTTATCGATAGTTCATTCAAATCACCAATGAATAATGGAAATCATTTGATCATTCTTTTTATGATTAGTCTAAATGATTACCAAAATTGATGAAGAAAAGAAGGAAGATATTGCTCAGATGTTTAATTGCAGTCCTTAGAATCGCTATAAAATTGCAGAAAAACTTATATGGATATCATATTTGAATCAAGTATTTACATGGGAAAGATAACGGCTACACGTTCAAGGTAACTACAAACTATAGATAGATTCAAGGAGACACTAGATGACAGGTCCCTGATCTTTTGAAAAAAATAGTTCAATCTCTTTAACTAGCATAAATTCATGCTTGAAATTTTCAATTGAAGAAAAATAGAAAATTGAAATATTACAGAGAATTCATTACTTAAAATGTTTTAGTCTGTTTTCCATTTTTAAAAATAATTTTTATTAAATTTTTATAAGACACTTTTTTTTTTAAATGATCCTAATTATCTTCAAGAAGGAATTATTTTCAAATAACACGATTTATTGTTATTATAAACATAGAATAGAACAGAATTTATTCTGTGCACCATCAAGAAAGTATAACACAGAAAAAACACTGAAAAGATTAAAACATACAGAATTGTATTACAATAAGATTACAATAAGAATTAAATTTACAATTAGATTTAAATTTCATTAAACTGTTTACAAAATTCCAGAAATACTGGAAAGTAGGATTTCTACTTAAAATATCTAGTTTTATTGGCCATAGAATATCATAAAAAAGAAGATTTAATTGTAAAATAATTCTTGCATATTCATAATAAGGAGAATCTAAATAAAAAGCCAACACGTAAATAATAGGATAGAAAATATTTAACACACTAAAAAACGACATGTTTCGTCTAAACTGAACTTTTACAAGTAAAAACTGAACGAAACATGTCTTTTTTAATGTGTTAAATGCTTTTTATCCTATTATTTTTGTGTTGCTTTAATTTAGATTCTAATTACTTTACACACGCTAAATTTTGTTTATGATAATAAGAATAAGTATAGAGTATATGTTCTACAGATTCAGTTTCTTTTAGATTACAGTTACATTATTACAGATATGAATTTATTTATTTACTTTTAAACTTTTTGAAGGACAATATTGTATACAGAGAAAGCAGAGAGAGGAAGGAAAACCGAAAAGAAAAGAATTTCACTTGGCTATCCAATAATTTTCTTTGTATTTTTTTTTGCTTTATATTTATCCAGATATTAACAATGTAATTATTTTGAGGGACTGCAAAATATAGATGTTGCAAGTGTTTCGCCCTCAGCTAAATTTCGGACGCCAGAGAGGTAATGATAATAATAATAAAAACCCACCAAAGAAAATGATGGTCCTCACTCGTGTAATAAGGAACCTTTTATTGCGTGTCCGTGACCTCTGATGCTGTTCTGCAAAATTAAACGACTCAATTTTTATCAGACAAACAGTTGACTTTTAGTACCTACAGAACCCTCCCTTTGCAAGACGACTAAGCTCATTTCTTATTTAAAAACTTTATCAAAACGTATTTTAAGTGTTTACGTGCTTAATAAAATGTAGTCATGAACTTATTTCCATCTATCTTATTAAAAAAAAAAAGCATAATGAAAGTTCTACAAATATTTAAAAACAGTGACAACAAACTAAAATAACTGCAGAATATCAATGACATATTTGAAGCAGTAACTCTTACCTATTACTTAAAAATAAAACGTTAAAATAAAACTTGTTATTGAATTCCTCTAATTTCTAAATTTATTCCAAATATTAACCTACAAATCTTTTATATTAATTCATTAATTATCAAAATAAAAACAAGTGAATATAATTTTATGCTAAAGCATAAATTTAAAGCGACCCATAACAATAAAAAAAAAAATTAAAAATAATAATAAAAAAAGGAAGTATAATAACGTAAGGAAAATTAAAAAAAAAAGTTAGGAAAAATTTTAAAAAAAATGTTAGGCAACAAAAAAAAAAAACCTAAAAAAAAAACCCATGTGGACATTGAGAAAAATAGAGAAAAATAATATTTTAAATATCTCGAACATGGGGAGGGGGGCGTTGGCCCCTGAAAATACCCCATTCCTACAGTGTTTGTGCCTCTGAACACGATGTTGAAATCCGTTGCCGATCCAACCTTCGGTTCGGGAGTTGTTAGGGGTGGACAAACGCAACAGCTACCGATTGTGCTCGCTATCACAATAGCTCCCCAAAAGATCGCTAAAAAAATAAATTACAATTTGGCCATTAGGAAAAGAGTATATTTAATTAGTGGTTGTTTACCTCATATTTTATTGTTTTATCGAAGGCTCTACTTATGCATTCAATTTGTGCCAGAATGAATTTGAACCAAACAAATTGGTCTTAACAGATTATTTTAAAATAGGATTGTTGTTTTTGTCATTGAATTAAGTGATAAAGATATTCTGCATTGGTCGTTGAGTTTCTCACCTGTGGCCACAACTTGTACCAAAATCACTAGAGATACACCAATAAACTTTCAGCTTCCTGAAACAAATAGTTGTTCTTATTATGATGTATTATAATAACGACAACTTAGATTAGAAGTTTTGGCGCTTTAGATTGGAGCCACAAATGAAATTTCGCCAATCTAACTATACATTACGTCCAAGCTGCAGTGGCACGTTTGGAACAAGCATTCCAATTGTTTTCAATCGTCGATGGATAGAAGTTTTCTATATGTAATTTAGCTATAGAAAAAAAAAATAGATACATCAAAAATTAAAATATTTGAAATAATTATCTAGAAAAATATTAATAAAACATGTTTTGTTAATATGATGGTGTTGAAAAGCTGTTAAAAACATTCAGTTATCGGTACTTCCCTGTTTACTAATTTTTAGGTCCCATATTTAATAAAATCAGTAGGGATCCTGCATTTAACACCTTAAGTCTACTACTAACGTTTTGCCTTCTTTGGATTATAATTTTCTAAGTTTCTTGATATTTGACGGACGAATGTTTATACTTATTTGATTTAAAATTACTTTCTAAGTATATTATATCATACTTACTTCCTTTATATCATTAAAAGTTTACCTAAAATTTTTAAGATTTAATTATATAAGTTTTGCTTTTTTATTCGAAAAACTTTTCTATCTTCTTCAAAGCTTAAATTAATTCAAAAAGGTTTTTCCAAAAATGTATTCAAAGCCTTAATTTGATAGGGTATTGTTTAATAGCTTTTTAAAAGGGAAAAAAAATGCATTGGGTTTATATCGCATGCATATACGTACAAAATATTCATAGCTTCCATGTTAATCTGATTCTCCAATTGAGCATACATATAATTGAGAAATTAGATCAATACAGAAATTATTATTATTATTGATATTACTTGTCTCAATATGGAAGCATATGTTTCTTCACAATTAACATGGATTTCATAAATTATTGATGGCTGTTATTTTTACTTGTAATTCCTCTTAAAACTTGGCATTGCCACCAGATCTTTCACCTACACAGGATGTTGAATTCATCCAATGACTTAATTTTTGCTCTATAAAACGCACGACTGACTCAAGGTCGAGGTTTCGAGTTTCAGGGATGACAGACGCTTGTAAGGTGCACCCATATGGCAGGGGAAATTTAATGACGTCGAACGCAGAGCATTTTTACGATTATGAGACGCTAAGAGACCATTAAGAGATTTCAGTGGAATAGTTAAACGTTTCTGCTAGACAAAATAAATAAATGAAATTATATCATACGATTTACTTAATTCAAGGAAGTTACGAAACCAAAATATTACGTAATTATTTAAAATATATAATGAAGTCAAAGCAGTTTGAAAATATAAGAGTATATTTTTATATACCGGTATTTTATTTTATTTTACATTTTATATATTCTTTATGTACAAAAATAATCGAAAACATTAGCTTTAATAATTTTTGTCAGTATACATATTTATAATAAAAATTACGCTCAGCCAATTCAAATACGTAATTTGAAAACGAAATTTTTTTTTTTTTTTTTTTTTTTAAGAAGCAAATTCGTAAAATTTACATTAAGGATTTTTTTATTAGTTAAATTATAATTTGTTTTCCTTACAGTTTTGATTTTAATAAAAAACAAAAAAAACAACAACAACGATAATCTGTTTATTAAAACTGATGTTTTTAGGTTTCTAATTTGTTTATAATTCTGACCTGATGTTTTTAGGTTTCTAATTTGTTTATAATTCTGACCTGATTATTTTTCTTGAAAATATTAACAATTTTTTTTTCTTGTGATTTTAATAAATCATCATAAATATCGTTAACTGTTCAGGAACAATAGCCAGAGCAATTTTTCTATTGCTATACAATTGCATAGTGTCCTAACAACCAATAAATTTTAAATTAAAAAAAATAATATTTAGGCTATGCTATTAGTTTTCAACATTAAATAGCTGAGAAAAAAACGAATTTCGAAAACATATCCTCCCCCATCTGGAATCTAAAATTTCACGGAATTCTAGTAATTAATTGGAGGAAATGATTTTCCTCTAACGTAAATTGATGCCATCTGAACTGATACGACAAATGAGTTCGCCATTCAACAATTATCAAAGCCTCTAAAAGCCAAATAGAATAAAATAATAAAGGAATAAATAATAAAGAAGTGAATATAATTTTGAGCTAAAGCATAAATTTAAAGGTGACCCATAATAATAATTCAATATAATAATATAAAAAGAAAGTATATTGACTTGAGAAAAATAAAAAAAAATATAGGAAAAAAAATAAAAAAAAGGTAGGAAAATATAAGAAAAAAAAAAACGCGGACATTGAGAAAAAACAAGATTAAGAGAAAAAAGAAAGAAAGAAAGAAAGAAAAGTATATTTACGGATTTGAACCGACAACCCTCACTATTTAAGTCCAAGATTTTCAGCACCAAGCTATAACTGACAACTGAAATTCAATGGTTGCATTTCTAATATTTAAGCTAATAGAGGAAATCCAATGAAAACAATGCCAAATATCAATGGGGGGGGGGGGTTGTCCTCTGAAAATACCCTATTTCTACGTTGTTTCGGCTTTGAGCACTATAGTGAAGTCCGTTTGTCGATCCGACCTGACGTTTGGGAGTTGTTAGGGGTGCACAAACACGGAACAGACAGGACGGACAGGACAAACGCAATAGCTACCGATTTTTGTCTCTACCACAGTGGATCCCAAATGGGTCGCTAAAAATAATAATAAAAACCTACCATCTTCCTTATGCATGTTGTCTAGTTGATTAAAATAGTCCTAAATGTCACTGAAAAAGTGATCTCTTGTTAATTATAGCTAAACGGACATTTTGAGGTAAAAGGACACTTCATTTAGGGCACAGGGTTAAGTAATGCCTTCATTTCATAAATCAGATTAAGCAGAGCTTTTATAAATCTCTCTTTATAGATCTAGTAAATAACCTTAGAACAAATTTAAATAATAGTAATAAAAAAAAAAAACTTTTAAATTACGTATTATATCCGATAGTTATTGGTCAGATATATTTGTTCCAAAGCTTTTATGATAAACTATGCTTTAATTCAGTTGTTAATTTAGTTGCCATATATTTCTTGTATAGTAATTACCTCAAAATTCAATTGTGAAACTAAGAAACTGTTATGGTTTAATGTAGATGCAGTAATGTATTGATGGTCTGTTATTTTGAAAATTCTTAAAACCGCTCGGTTGAGTTCCGGAATGTTAGATTGAACCTCAAACATCCGTCATCTATTTACCTCCTTTTAACCGGCACTTTACTTCATTACACCACAGCAGGTACATAGTTGTTGTCTATATTACGATGTTTTGATGATCCAGTAGAAAATACATAATAATTACTATTTAATTAAATTTCAGAAGGTCATTATTTTTATTATCTTATAGTAAAATAATAATCCGGTCATTGTGTATATATAAGTTTTTAATAGGCATATTCTAAAGTATTGGCTATTCGAAGGTTTCGGTCCTATACTCTCTTGATGGATAATCAAAGTTATACTTTGATTTAAGTTCTACTTTATTACATTTTGAAGCATTTCTATATTTCTGATAGATTCGTGATTTCAGACGAATATGAAAAGAAAAAACGAAGTGCAGACACTCGTTGTTATTGAATATGTAGAAGTTTAAGAAAAATGGAGCCTAATACTATTTTGTAAGGGTTGTCATTAATTTAATCTAATAAAGCACAGGGTATGGAATAAATTCAAGGAAAACACTTTTTCTTCAGTCGTTTCGTTGAGAGAGAGGAAGAAGAAAGATTTTTTTCCTCGTTTAAACCCAGAATGATGTTTCTTTAAGAAAGTCTGATACTACATTGAGATTATATTACACGAGAATGGCTCTAACCCTTAAGGAATGTTTACAGAGGAAAGTTTACTAGACATGACGAGCTGTTTTCCTCGTCCGAACTGACTGACGATAAAATAAAACTTACGTAACTAAAGTGAAAATGAACTACCAAAGAGTCGAGTCCTGAGTTTTGTAGACCCTACATACGACTGCTTCAAGACCTTAACACTCCTTCGGAATAAATTGAAATTGATGTTTGTGGTGCAACATCAAATGACGCTCTTTCCAATGAATCACGAAAATGTGATTGGGAACATTGCCAAATGATGTCATCTGGTCCCGTCATCAATGATTTAGCTGATAGATCATCGATTTCCGTGAATGTCCCCCAGAGGTCGTTGGTCCCATTTCGTTTCTATTCCACCAAGAAAAAGGCGCGAAAGGCATATCTTAAAAAGGAACATTTCTTCGAAGCTCTGTAACTGAATGCTAATTTTTTTCAAATGTAAGTTTGAATACTAGGCAACAGACTATGGAGAGCAAACATAAATTTGCGGTTTTCTGTCAACAACTATCTACTTTACAAGAGGATTTTTTTCTAATCGCTGATGTAAAGTTGTCAGTATGGTTTTTTAATTACTATTATCTGCTTTAGAATTTCTTAGTTGCTTGTAATTTTTTATCTTCGAAATTCTAAAACGTAGAAATGCCGCCAATCGAGAGTTCATTGAAAGTTGATCGGTGAGCATCAAGAGAGACGATTTTAGGTTTTGCCAGGCCCTATTTATTTAAGTAATTCAATCCAACCAAAAAAATAATAAACTAACCTTTTCGCAAGCGAGGCCCTCGTAAAAGGTCTAAGATGTCTAAGTGAATACCTTCTCTGAGTTTTTCAAGTGTGTGTGTGTGTGTGTGTGTTTTTTTAATTCAGTAATCTTTGTCCATTTTCTATCAAATGAAACCAGAAGTATTTTGTGTGGTAGAGATGATTATAGCATATCTGGTTATATTTCTTCTCTCACCAAGAAAAAAAGTGATTACAAGATAATCACTTTTTTTAGTTTGCAGTCATTTCATTTAGTTATTGTTTAAAAATACTCCAATCATTTTGAAGATATTTTGAGTTTCAAATTGCGTTTATCTTATCTTTGAAAGAAAAGAAATTCATATAGAAAAAAACTTTCTGTCAAACAATTATTGTCTTACAGTATACTCTTATTATATTCTTTTGCACTAATAGTGTTAAGTCCATTCTATTTAACTTGGATTATCTAAAATAGTTCAATGAATCACAAAATTCGGTAGTTCAGTGCAATTTGGAGCACCCCAATTAAACAGACATGAAGAGGGATGTTTGTTTAACAATTGACAATTCAATTTTCAGTTTACTTAGTATTATTTATTATATAATACTAATATATTATACATATACTTAGTATTATATATTATATAGAGATATAATACTCTTTAAAATATAGGTATAATACTAAATATACCTATATAATTTTTTCTTTTGGTTTTTTTTTTTTTTTAAAGTAGATCAATTTAATGTAAAAATAAGTCTCTCCCACTATCTTTCGATGATATCCTCATCAGAGGCGTGCCCATGGTTTTGGAATGGGAGGGGTTATGTTGGTCAAACGTTCAACCAGAAAAAAAAAAAATGTCGTGTCCTTTTCCGGATGTATTAGCGGGAGTTCAAACCCTATCATTCCTCCCCCTTGATACACCTATGATCTTTATTAAATTTGTGTTAACAGAATCGTAGACCTATTCTTATTGCTACTGCATAACTTGATACAAGCTGCTTCGACATTTGAATGCATTCGATCCTTAGACATCTTGTATGATTTACGGCATCATGCACATAGAATGCAATATAAGATGGATTGACACAATTCGAAAGTGTTTCAAGGCTTTTCTTTGTTCTTCAAATATAAACTTCCCATTATTTTAAATATCAAAGATGTTATTTTAATATTAAGACATACCTTATTATCTTTACACATTGTTTATGAATTCGTTATTTTTGTCTCATTTCTGCTTTCCTCGTATTATTTCGCTAGAGATATCATAACGATATCTATGCTTGGAGAAGTAGGGGAGAGGAGATAGTTTAGATAATACAGAGGAGATAATTTGCACTAACTCTAAACATTAATCACAAAATAAGCGCGTAAGAGAAATAAGCGCGGAAAATGTAAGAAATTATTGAAAACCTCTTAATCATTCGCATTTTAAGCTACACAGTTCCACATGATTCTAGTTCGTTATCCTCATGCACTAAACTAAATAAAGAAATTCTTCTTAGTTTGGAAGAATTTTGAGATTTAAATCCAGCTGACAAGAGGTGATACCTCGAAACAAATACATATTAAAATACTTGAAAGTGTTCGCTTCTTGAAAAATCCCATATTTACTGAATAATACCACAGTGAAGAGTAGCAAAGAAGAATATGAATATTTTGGTAGGAGTAAAACTACCAGTTGCAGCGCCATAGTAAGGCTTAACATGAGTCATAAATATTAAGTATGAGCCTGTTTTTGATCAAACAAGCCAACCCTTCGAAATATTACGCCTACATTTGGATAGTTTTCTTGCCAGAACTGCTATTAGGCGGCGTATTGCGGACTCTTGAAACCGTTGAAAGTTGTAGAAGTTTTTCATTGTCCGGACTGCTTCCCGTTGATCTGAGATTGTCCAGATTCAGAGTCGACAAAGTCTTTCTTGCAGCGTTGGCGTCTCCCTCACACAAACTTTATACATCGAGCCAACAATTAGGCGAAAGCATTGTACATTGACTGGTATCTAATTCTAAGGCACTTACGATAGAAGTAAATTGAAATTATGATATGGAAATACCGGTAGCCATGGTTAAATTATAGGTTAGCTCTTTTGGCTTTCACAAAGCGGGACATCCTCCATTCATTACGAGCAAGTACGAAGCGTGGCCGCAGAGCTACAACAGTGGCAGTTTCCCGGATACTATCACGATTCGTCAGATATTCTACCGTCATGCCTTCATAGATCACGTCCCTTCCCCATGTTGACCATCATTTCTGAAAGAACATGTCTCCACTATTATAGGTACTGACTTTCCTGTGTTGGAAATACTCGGCAGAGTGGAAGGACAGATTATGAAATAAAGTAATAGTCATATTTTTTGGACTACAAAACTAAAATAATTTTAAAGTTGACAAGTTAACAATACAGTTTGAAAAAGCAAAAGTATATTTTGCTACTCTATCATTTATTTTAGAGATTTTCTTATTTAACGTGACTCTTTTTGCTGGATGGAAGGCGATTCTCGATTTCTGTGATTTTTTTCTCGAAAAGGTGATGATGAAATTTTTTTCGGAGTTCTGGGCTTGGGTTCGAAATTATCTGCATTTTAATATTTATAAATCAAAAAAGTTTATTTTTATTTTATTTATTTATTTATTTATTTTTTGATACTCGAACATTTATTTTTTGTTCAAAAGAGTTAGAATTTTTATTTGCTTTCATTTTCACTTTTTAGGAGCAAACCAGTGACGGATTATTAACCTTTTCTGGGAGGGGGCGAATCCAAGATACCATCCCTCGCGGATGGATGATACCTTGTCCAGCCGTACAGCCCAAGCTGTACCGCTACGGGTTGTACTATTTATTCTACAAATGATTATTGATGTCGCCTTCCATCCAGCAAAAAGAGTCACGTTAAATAAGAAAAATCTTTAAAATAAATGATAGAGTAGCGATATATAATATACTTTTGCTTTTTCAAACTTTATTGTTAACATGTCAACTTTAAAATTCTGTTTGATTTTTAAATTTCATTGTTTGATTCCGTTAGAAACAAACTCGGTGGGGGCGATCCCCCCCCCCCCCATTTAATCCATCGATGGAGTAAGCAAAGAATCACTTATAAAAAAAATTAAAAAAATAGATTTTCTAATATTTAATTCATTTGTGTTTATTTTTCGTTTATTAATGTTTCAATAAGTTCTGGTTTTGGTTTTATTTATTTTTTTTTAATCTTTGCAACGAATTTTATTTGGCTATTACATTGTAACAATGAATTTGCTAAAAAAAAAATGTATTTAAAAATTTTTTTATTCGATTTTCGATTGCAGTTTGGGTATGATAAAATTGATCTGCACAACAAAATTCATTTATAGATTTAAAAAATGCCTACCATCT
>JAFIDM010000001.1:106620242-106633554 GCA_023159025.1 Thereuonema tuberculata
AACAGCTCAGTGAATCCTTATTTTATGTATGTATGTGTGTATGTATTTTAAGTGTGTATGTATTTTATTATGATGTTAATTTTCATCTTTTGTTTCTGCTTTTCTGTTTTGGAAATTGTGGACTTTGTAAGGTAATTATGTCGATTTTATTATTTTATTTCTTCATTTATTGCTTCATTTAATACTTTGTAAATCCTGCGATATTAAGTTTGTACATCACATACGTAAGATTGAAACACTTAAAAGTATTTTTATTTTAAATTTATGTTTGTTACAATTAATAGTTGTAATTTTAAGATTATATTTTCTTTTTTCATTTGAAAATTACATTAGATTTGCATGAATAGCAAATTGAATAAGATTATTACGCAGTAACTTCACAAAGATTCACGAGATTATCGAAAATAAAAGACCTTTGTGCTTGAATAGGTGATGAATCTTAAGGAAGAATCCCGGAGGAGGGAGATAAAATGGGCTAGAGATAATTTATTTCCTATAAATGTCAAAAGGATGTTATTTTGGATGGAAAACTGGTGTCAAATGGAAAGTAAATCATGTGAATAATACGTTAAGTGCGATATTGATGTACAGGAGTAATTTCATCTGATTCGTTGATATGTATTTTTTTTAATAAAAATCGGAATCGTAGATAACAACAACAATTATAATAACAATACGGTTTGAATAGATGCCAATTGAATACACTTTTTCTAATAATTAACGCATTTTATCGGAATCGCAGTGGCGCCTCAAAAGAATAAAAAAAAAAACAAAAAAAAAAAACATTAGAAAACTTACTAATAAAATATTGGTGAGAAAATTCATGTGTCAGCAGTCCACCGGCCTCAATGATTTTTTTTTTTTTTTTTTAATGCGTAGGAAATTCAATCTGCGCATTTTTTTCTTCCTAATGAAGAAATGAATATATTGATTTTAATTATCTTCTTTTCTCATTCCAGCTCTTGTTTAATTTATTTTACGAAAGGGAAAATAGTAATTGAAATTGATCTCCCTTGACTAACTCGTGAATCGAATGTACGCAAATTGAATGTAAACCATTAAATTACTAATGCAGTGATTGGGAAATACTTTATTCCTCATTAAGTTTGTTATTAAGAAACTGGAAGAATCTCGTGTCCAGTGACTACCTCGATATCTTAAGTCCTTTTTCTGCCAAATCTTCATTTGTAATTTGAATGTAATCAACGTAAACAGATTTTAATTTTTATGTCTCATTCTTTTCTTTGGCGGATAATTAAACATGAGTTCAATCACCTCGTAATTCTTTTTTCGTAAACTACTCTTTATTATTTTGTGTTTCTCAGAACAGAATACGATGCTGCCTTTCTAATGGAGTCCTTCAGTCTGTTGAGTTCTCAAGTGCAAATTTCGAAATCCACGGACGGTTGTTTGGCATTGGAGACGCTGTTCCTGTAATTGGAATCGTGTAATGCACGAATGAATTGGTTCCTATTGAATTCCAAAAGAGGTATTAGCGCTTAAATTCGATTTAGAATAAGATTATGGCGTTATTCTGCCCTGAATCGGTTCTGCTTCAGACAAAAAAACAATAATTGTTCTAATGTGATATTATTCATATATTCAGTGAATATTCGAAGAGGAAATTTAGATTCAAATTGATTTATGCTAACGAAATATAATGTATTAAAAAAAATAAATTTAGGAAGTTTCTTTACTGAAAATTGTAGATGGAGAAATAAAAATAAACAACAACTATAAATCTTACAGTAATCTGCCGGCGGGATTTCCAAAAACATCTAGAATGAATGTAATATCCTAAACATGATTTATTTTTACTTACGAAAAGAAAGATAAATTTGGTAAAAATCGTTTTGAAAGCTACGTAAATCCTTCCTTAATATTAATATTAAAATCAAGTTATTGTTTTCACTATTACTAAAACGTGTTGGTTATCTCCAGTCTCTTGAATAACTACTAAATTAATATGACACTACTTGTTCAAGGAAAAACTTTCAACCATCGATGAAGCTTTTTTTTTTTTTTTTTTTTTTTTTATTTATTTTTTTTTGTGATCAGATGACAGCTTTCTACTAATTAATTATGTGAGATTTAGATGTAATTAATTAGCATTGTGACATTTTTGATCACAGAAATAAATAATGAATTAAACTCTGTTTTAATTCTCTCAATTCTATATCCGAGAACAGGTGAGAAACATAAATTTGTTCAGTAGAATAAGATACTGAGTTCATAAGTGGAATCATACAACAACAATTTAGGGCGATCATCATCATGTAGAAACTAAAAGTTGATAAAATATAAAGGGCAGCTAATTTATTTATGGTACAGTATTAGCGTATGGGAGGGAAGAAGTGTATGTGGTACAGATGGTGAATGGACCCTATCTGCAGAAATGATCCTGTCTGTTTTCTTTTTTTTTTCTTTATTGAATGAGAAGAGCCATTTTTTAGTGTGTTATTTGTTTATTTTTGGTAGGAAGGCACGATAACTCTCTCGGAACCAACAAGACTTTGCTATGCTATACATATATACAATTAGAATGTTTCTGATCAGAATTTAATCAACTTCTAATTCATGGAACTTTTAGATGCTTTTCCCAAAAGGCAATTAATTGGTCTACTTTTAAATTTAGTTTCCGTCCTTAGTTTGACATAATAACAGTCTATTCAATAACAGAATTCTATCTATAGGAGGAGACACAGCTTGGGGGCGCAGACAAAGCTTGACTGTTGTTGAAATGGGTGAAAGCCTTAATTAAATTTCGTTTTATGCCGCGAATATTTTTATTTAGTAATGAGACAAAATGTTAATCAAAATGTCAAGAACAGAAACTCCTTTCAGGAAAGGTGCTCCGAGAAAGGAAGACTTTTTTATTATTCTTTAAACGTTGATTGGAAGCTTTCAAAAACTCTTAAAATCTTGCAATTTTCAATGTGAATGATTTCTTTACGAGCAATTAGTTACCAACTATTAGGTTGGATTTTTCTGAACTGTCTGAGTTTACATAGAAGAGATTTTTTTTTTCGCCTCCATTTTACGTTGTTTTTATTTTAATCTGCATTTGCTTATCTCGGGCGATTGAATGCTTGCAGGCGTTGATAAGGAAAGGTTAGACTGCTTACAGGAAACCAACACAGCACAGGTGCCAGTCAAGGACACAAGCACACCTACACAAACAGACAAGATAAAATGACTGCCATTGTACTCTTAATGCCTGTTGTGATCTCCTGTATATGAACGATGAATGCTTAACTGATCAATGCTAAACATTCAAGCAAAAAAATAAGCCATCAATAGTCTTCATTTTAAATGTCGTAAATTAAGAACGTGTTCAATTGGACACAGGACAACTGGTCAGCATTTACATTTTATTGACTAAAGATCTATTTTAATTTTTTAATATACTTCCTAGGCGTAGATATTGAAATGAAACGTTCCTAAGTCTAACACAATGAATTAGAAGTCTAGCAATAATGGTCCTAAGTCTAGCAATTACAGTAAAAGAAAGTGTATTAGATGTAATTTATAAAACCATCGTATATCTTTTACATTTGACTGTAATTTCGGCTAATCTAAGCATTTTTTATTATTTTTTTTTTGTTGTAACTGTAACTTAACTGTAACAAAACTGTACCTTATCTTAACTGTACAACGTAAATATAAAACATGTAAAAAAAGGAAGGAAATGTATCTACCTGCTCTTGTAAATTAAACTACAAAATGTTTTATGATGTGCATTTCTCAAGTATCTTGATAATAGTACCTCATTCATTTCCATCCGTTCTTGGGGATATGATTTGTAGTCTGGTGTTACAGAAAAGTCAATTTCTTTCTTTCTTTCTTTTTCTTAGAGTAAGTCCCAAACTTTCCTTGAAATCACCCAGTAGCTTTTCTGGCGAAGCCAAGTTTGGTTTTCTACACAATCAATAAAATCAACGAAAATAAACAAATCCTAAATTCAAGTTTCACCCAGGATCATTTTCAGGATAAAGGTTTTCACAAAAAATTTCTATATACAGGGGGAAATCTCTCGTCATTTAACCATCGATTTAAAATTGGGAATGACTATTATAGCGACCTGATACCAAGTTGTTAATTGTGATTTTCATTAAGTAAATCTTTAACATTTTGTTATCAATATACCAATCTCTTTTTTGTTAAAAATCATTAAAATTTCTTCAACTCTACTATAGTTACCCTCTTTTCCCAGCCAAAGTAAATAAGAGGAGAAAAAATGTAGGCTTCAAATTATAAAATATTTTTTTTTATATTTTCTAAGTAATTGGATGAGTAACTCATATTGTCAAAAAAATATTGATAACAACAACTCTAAATAACAACAGTAATACAGTAAAACTCCGATTATCCGAGTTTCCGCTTTAACCGAGCTATCAAATATTTCTAGGATTTTTTTTACGCAAATTAATCTTCGTTCGTCTAGTCATATGACCCCCTACCTGGAATCGGGGAATGGTTTCGACAACAATAATCTTGGGTTATCCTTCAAAAAATGCCGAAACATTGCTGCAGAAAACGCCAAAGTAACATAAAACAAAAAAACAATTAAGGACTTTTTTAAGTAAAAGAACTCTTTCTATATGAATTGTATGTGGTGTATCTGTATAACTTTTGTATTTGTTAAAATATACATTTAAACCTAGACGATTTATTTTTTTTTACAATTTTCGGTTTAACCGAGTTTTTCGGTTATCCGAGTTAGTCTTGGTCCACATTAACTCGGATAATCGGGACTCTACTGTACTTTGAATGTTGATTATTATGCGATAAAAGATGTTTTTTTGACTGTGAATAATATTCATTGTTCTTTATTTTTGCTTTTCTTTTAATAAATTATCTAAAACAAAATTCCCGTAATGAAGTAGTTAAATATAAATAAAAAAAGGATTGATTTATTCAAAGTTATTTATTTATTATTTTAATCTTTACTTTATAATAATTTGGAATTTCGAATTTAGAACTTTGATTTATTAAAGTCCAATAAACTGGTGTGTATTTGGCTTAGACTAATCTCGCCATTAGAAATCAGTCAGACAGGAAATAAGATTTCCGTAGAAAAATAACTCTTTCAATGAATTATAATTTTTCTACTCTTGAGTTAAAACGGAAGTAAAATTAAAATTAAAAAGAAATTTAACGTGCCTTATAATTCAAAGAAATAAGTAAGCAAACGAAGGCACAACGTTTACAATCCTACCTTGTAACGTTGTGCCTTCGTTTGCTTACTTATTTCTTAAAATTAAAATTCTTTGCAAAATATTTTGTTGATTAATTTCATTATTTCTGTATAGATTTGATCTTTTCCTATCTGTGAAATCCAGCTGCTGTGATGAGTTTCCATAGCTTATTACTCGTTCGTGATTGGCTAAGAGAAAACATTTTTTTGAGAATTTTTTTTTTTAGCATTAATTGTCTCTAAATTGATGTTTGATATTTCAGGAGCACAACCTGATCTGAAAATACTTTGCAAAAATATTGTAATTTGCTTTTTTGCTTGCGGAAGTATGCGTGTCCTTTTGTTGGAAGCCCATCTATAGGTTGTTCACTTCTCTTTCTTTCTTAGGATGTGTTGCGATGAATTTTTCGTGAGTTGTTGTTGTTTTTGTTGGATTTCATTTTACAAAGAAAACTCAATGATTCATCAGCTGATGAACCGAAAACTGGCAGCAAACCATCCGTGAAGTCATCCAGTCCACGAAGTCGGCTGTTTCCTGTTTTGCTACTCGTTTCATCAACAAATGACTCGCTTGGAGGAGGAAGAGTAGCAATTGTACGGATAGCCTTTGTTGATGCCGTTTTTCTATGAATGGCTGCGCCAATACCATAAAACGTTAGTCATTAAGGCAAATTGAAACATATTGAAGCGACTTGCTTTTGGAAAATGTCAGCGATATTTTTTTTTCTGCAGTAGTTTTTCGTCACCTTACAAATATTTTAGAAAGAAGCAAAAAATGATAGAACTAAGTAAAGTTTGAACGAATATAACCAATATTCAAAATTATAATAAGTAAATCAGTTGTATTTCCTTCCAGATGCCGCTATGAAAATTATAAAGACTTTCCTACACAGTCGTTACATAAAGAAGCCCTACATGTAACTCAGATCAGCGTATGTGAGAAAATTTTAACAGCATCTTACAGCCTTTTTACAATGGGAAATTAGGAACTTCTTTTGACTGCTTAAATCAATGAATTGTACGGCATCTATTGCTTTTTAAAACTTTTTTTTTTTTTTTTTTTTTTTGCCAATGCCCGGGCTCTTAGTGTTTACACTATTGGCCTCAACAACGGGGGAGAAATCTGAGCATTTAGCCGACGAAACGTTGCCCAGGGTAGTGGGGTACGCCATAGGAGGCAGCTCACGCTATACCCACAGAAACGGACGAAACACAGAAGGAGAAAGTAACATCCATGCCGATACGAACCCGGGTTCCGACACATCAACTCCTTTTTAATATAGTACTGTTTCTTACGATTAATGGATTTTATTTTTTAGAAGATTGGTCAGAGACATAAATTTATTTACTGAAATTGTTCATGGTAAATTAATAATAATTCAGATTTGGCAGTTTTGTTTGGATTGCAGTTTTTTCTAAGTGTGAATTTATGTGCTTTTGCAAATTTATTTCGTCATGTTTACAGATCATAAGAAAGAGTAAATAAAGCTAGGGATTTCTAATTTTCTTCACAACTTCCCAAATGAAACACATTCTTAACAGAAAAATTGTTGGGCCAAGTTTCGACCCCCCCCCCCCAAAATTTTTACAGAATGTGGTTGAAGCGCTGCTGTTAACTATCAAAAATCTCTAATATAAACCATGTTTACTTCAATAAGACATCATATTAACTACAAAGTGATATTTCGCAAGGGTATCTTCCCTTGCTTCGTAAGGCTCCATTGACAAAACTTTAAAATAAAACAGTTACTACAAAGGTCTTTTAGCATCCTACTATTGTTAGTATGTCCAAAATACTCAAATTATTGCAAAATAATAAGTACAGTTATTACAGAAAAATAATTACAGTTCCTAGTATGTTCAACAAGTACTCAATTATTACAGAATAATAATAAGCATAATTATTACAAAATAAAAAGACAGTTCATTATAGAATAATGTATTACAGAATAAAAAGACAGTTCATTTCAGAATAATAAGCGTAATTATTACAGAATAAAAAGCACAATCTATTGGAATTTTATTGGAATTTTGTAATGTTTTTGCAGTATTTTTTTAAAAGTTTTTACTAAAAATGTACTTTCTTCCATATCTTTTTGTTTATTTACACATTCGAAATTTGTAACAACCATTTTATTTTAAATTTTTATTTTATGTCTTATTGAAGTAAACATGATTTATAATAGGATACGTAGAATATTTTTGCTTATCAAAATCTCTAGTTAAGCTGATCCATTTTCTTGGTAAATATAAATCATTACCATTCAAAAAGTCTCGTAGTATGAGTCCAATCGACCGTCTGGAATTTTAAATGTGGATAATTTTATGCTTGTGTGTTTGGCCATTTTAGAGACTTTTATCAACTTTTTAACACATGTTAAAGTATTTTAATATAAATCATATACTTTGTAAATAAATGAAATCGAATCTAATATACTATCTAGCATTAGATGAACATTCACGGTTTTCTCTAAGATTGGACCAAAAAAAGAAAAAAGCTTCTTCCTACAGATGCTATACAGATTTTTTGGTAGGTGAAATCTACCTACTGGCTTTCCTTATTCGGAGAAGTCGTCCTTGAGAAAGAGACTTTCTCTGTAGAAAGATCTGTTTAGTTTTTTTCTCTTGTTTCTCAACAACAAAGATTTATTGTTTATTGTTTGTTTTGTTCTGCTGTTTGCTAAAAAAAAAATTTTCCCAAGTGCATAATTGCATACGAATTCTTAATGCAAATATGGAATACCTTGTCAACAGTAACGTTATAACTCACGAACACAAATAGCAGGTTTAGCGTTTATTAACCTTCGCGTGCTGTGATGACTAGAATAATGACTAATAATAATAGTTAATACTTGTAAATAATAATAGTTAATATAATGTAATATCAATTGCGAAACACGAAAATATTTACTGTTAGTAGCAAGTAGTTGAACTCTCTTTCAATGTATTTCGTGAAAACACATTGACGAACTTGTAAATATAATATTACTTAATTCGTACCTGCATATGTTGATTATTTTTTTTTAATTTAAAATTGGCTGACTAACCAAGCAAGAAAAACCGATAGATAATCCCAGAAGTAATTATTGCGGCTGAACTTGGTTGGAATTCAGGTGTGGGATTGGATGCTTCGTTTTCTCTTTTGTGTACGTTTCTGTTCTTTGAACGACTTGATTCTTTGAAAAAGGCGCAGCTGAGCCAAAGAACGTAAAGGCTTAGCCTCTTTCGGTTTGCTCTTTAAAAAAAAGAATCAGACACGAGTGACTGAAGCAAAGTAAGTCTATAGGAAATGGTTTAATATCTTGGTAAGCTAATAAGTCACCTTAAAACCAAATAAATAAGTATTCTTATTTCAAGTTCTTGAGAGAGCTACTGTAAAATCAAAATGGCAGTCAACACCTACTTACCCAAATTTTCTATGACACTTAACACTTTCTGTAATCATTTTGAAAGGATTGATCTTAAGTAGGCGATACTTAATTTTTTTAGCAATGATCTATTTTCACCTAAGAACTGCAATACAATACACAGCTTGAAGTACAAATATAAAAGTACTTCAGCTAAACTTGGATAACTTGAGCCTGGTAACTGATTCAAGTGATTTCTTGGGGAACTATACATACAGGGTATCCCAGGAGGAAAGGTCAATATTTTGGGAGGTGATACTATCTGTGATTTTAAGCAGAAAAGTTCATATGAACGAGTGTCCTATTCTGAATGGCTTCCGAGATGGAGCTATTTGAATGTACCGTTTCAAAATGAATGATAACAAAGAGATACTATATTTCTAGGCCGCGCGGTTGGCGTTGTTGCTAAGACATCGGCCTCTCACCTCTGAGTCCCGAGTTCGGTTCTCATGTGGGTTTCGTGATGGTGGACGATCCGCGCTGGGCAGGTTTTCTCGGGGTTCTCCCGTTTCCCCTGCACTTCTCCCACCATACTTTCTCAGTCTTTCTCTCCATCTGTCCATATTTCCGTGGGATAGTACAATAGACCTCTGGTCGCAGTGCTTGGCTTCTGCCACCCACCTTCACTACATACATACATACATACATGCATACATACATACATACATACATACATACATACATACATACATACATACATACATACATACTATATTTCTAATATTTATTGATCAAGTTATACATTTCTTACAGTTTATAATAAAAGTTTCAAAAATTCCATCACCAACAACATGCATTTCTAAACTCTTGTGAGAACATGACGTGTTGCTTGTCCGAGTTCATCGTGACGTTCCTTTATTAGCGCAATAGCTACAATTATGCGAGCGAGCAATTCGTCTTGTGTATTCACTCTACGTCTGTACACTTCACTCTTCATTCAACCCCATAAACAGAAATCCAAGGGTCTTCTTAATTTTCCCTCTTCTAGACATTCTATCTATTGAAAAGTCTTCAAATCTTCAAAATAAAAACAAAATAAACGTATAAAACCATACATTTATTGAAATAAATATTTCTTAATTTTCGAAAAGACATGACTTCTTTTCTTTTTCAAAGCCTAAAAACAACAACAATACGTTACAAACAAGTAGAGGAAAACGATACAGATATGAGACATTCATGAAATTGTATTGTTACAACAATACTTACAAATGCTATTCTCCTAATTCTTTAATTTTCACCTTATTTTTACAATTTGAAATACATATATTGTTAAACTCTTTGGCCATTTCCACAATAAATTTGTTTACATTAACACCTTCATTTCTATTAATATTTATCTTTTTGGTATTTCTAATTAGTAGACTTTCCATGGTTTTTCTCGTTTTACAATCTTTTTCAATACATACAATTTTGATTTCATTTTTTACACAATGATTTTTATTCATACAGTGTTCAGCCAATTCCGATTTCTCCTCTAATTTGTTTTTTATGCATGAATTATGCTCCAATGCCCGTTCTTTTATTGTTCTTTTGGTTTCTCCAAGATAGAACGCATCACAAATCATGCATTCTATTTTGTAAATAGCCCCCATTTCCCCTTTTTTGTCACTTGTATTTATTTTATTACAAATAATATTTTTTATTTTATTACTGTAATAGAAACCTACATCAATGTTAAATTTCTTACAAATCCTTTGCAGTCCAATACTATTTTTATTTAGGTAAGGAATAAACACTTTTTTCCTTTCCTTATCCATATCCAATTCCTTTATTTTGAATGTGTTGAACTTTTGGATACTATTATCGATAAAAATTTCAGTATATCCATTTTTCATTAGAATTGTTTTCATTTTATCAATTTCTATTTTGTAATCTTCTTCACAGCTTGATGACCTATCAATCCTTCTTAAATAATTTTCAATGATGTTTCGTTTTATATGAAAACTATGTCCTGATGCAAAGTTTAATAAGTGGTCACTCTTGAACTCTTTTCTGTAATATTTTAAAACTATTTTATTGTCCTTATTTATTAAGCATAGGTCAAGGAAATTTAGTTCCTTATTTACTTCCTTCTCCATTTTGAACTTTATGTCTTTATTTCTTTTGTTTATATTTTTGAAGAAAATTTGAAATTGTCGATCAGTGCCAAACCAAATTATTAAAATATCATCCGCATAACGAAAATATTTTAGATTATATTTACATTCATTAAGAAATTTATATTCAAAATAGTTCATATAGATGTTGCATAATGTACCTGATAATGGTGAACCCATTGGAAAACCTTTTATTTGTTTGAATATTTTTTCTTGGTGTTTAAAATAAGAATTTTGCGTTATCAGTTCCACTAATTCCATTAAATCTCTATTGTCCAAATTATGTTTTAATAAAATTTCTTTGTTTTTGTAAGCCAAATCTTCTAGTATATTTAATGTTTCCTCAACAGGTATGTTTGTGTACATGTTCTCTATGTCTAATGAGTACAAATGAAATTTTCTGTTATTTTGAAACATTTGTTCAATTTTCTTAATTAAATCTTGTGAGTTTCTGATTATTAATTCTTCTCTGGGAAGCTTGAAGTTTTTTATTATACTATTGACATATCTTGCAATATTTTGAACAGGGCTTCCATAAGCATTGATAACAGGTCTAATGGGGTTACCTTCTTTGTGTGTTTTTATACGCCCTTCTAAAGTGGGTGTTTTGCATGCTTCTTTCATAATTTCATTCGTTTGTTTGAAATTTATTGATTTTTTATCTTTTAAATCCTTTACTATATTTTTTACTTTATTATATAATGGGAATGTAGGATTATTACTTATTTCAACATAATGTTCTTTATCATTAACTAATTCATCCATTTTCTTTATGTATTCATTTCTATGTATTTTTTTTTAGACTTTGAAAAAGAAAAGAAGTCATGTCTTTTCGAAAATTAAGAAATATTTATTTCAATAAATGTATGGTTTTATACGTTTATTTTGTTTTTATTTTGAAGATTTGAAGACTTTTCAATAGAAATCCAAGGGGTTAGATCAGGAGATCTTAACGCCGTGCGTTAAGAAAAGGAAAAGAACGGCCAGCAGGCACAATTACATGTCAAATTTCAATGATCTCGGAAACTATTCGGAATAGGACACTTGTTCATATGACATTTTTTGCTTAAAATAACCTCCCAAAATATTGACCTTTCCTCCTGGGACACCCTGTATTTTAAGAAGTTTTTTTTTTTTTTTTTACGCAATAAGATTCCATAAAATACTAAGAAATAAATTGAAAGAGTCAACGAGTGACCCACTTTAAATCACTTAAAATATTGTTTTTTATTTCTATTTTTTTTTTTTAATTCTTGATTCTGCTCCAAATCGTGTGATTAACTGGTACGTCTATTTAGCGATATATGTTGTAATATTGAACCTTGGTTGTCCGTCATCTTGATTTTTCGAAAACAACCGTTTGGTGGCTTCGTTATTTTGTGCCAATTTGTACCAGTGCCAAGTCATTTCGCGAGATTATCAATAGCAGATAAAGATCAGCCGAAGATTAAACAAATTATCATCTGTTGATATATTGAAGAAACGTATGTAATAAATAATAAACACTGCGTATTCAGCAATTCCACTCTTGTCTAACAGCGTCAGCCATTTCATCCTAAAGTAAATACTGAAGAAAGTAATTGAAATTAATGTGACATTTTTATGAATGATTTCGAAATTGAAAAACGTACAAACTAATACGCAAATGTTATTGGAAGACTTCAAATGAGAAAAAAAGTCAACCATATCCCTAGCTTAAAAAATTTACTTAACTTGTAAGTGTTATTATGTGTAGGATGGATTCAAGTGACAAAATTAAAATAATATTTCCATTAAAGGAATGGTTTCGTTTTATTTCTTTTTAACATTTAGTAGATTATATCTTCTTGTCTTACTCGTCACATTCTTATTTTTGTAACTCACACTTCAAAAATGCCAAACCATGATTCACATTTGTCTTAAACCTAAAGAAATAGATTTCTCTTAAGCTTTCCTTTTTTTCTGTTTTCGATGCCGAACGGAATGATTTTTTAATTTTTTAACGGCAGCCTATCCAACAGTTTCCAGAAAATGACAATGAAATGAAATAAGAAGGGAAGTGAATAGTGGAAATTGGTTAAGGATAGGAAAGACGTCCTTGAAAGAGAGAAAAAAACAAGTGAAAGAACACGTAGTAACCATTAAAAAAATAACAAAATGGGTTCCGTTTCCTTGTAGAAGTTTAAGTTGCAGAAATTACATCTCGTACTAAAATAATATGGTAATAAAACATACGTTAAATGGCCAATAGAATTTACAAAACCTATTCGGAAACGTTTGGAATTTTCGGAGATAAAAAAGTAAATGTATCGACGAGAATTATTATTAAATAAAATCAGTAGCTAGAACGTTTATTTACTTAAAGCATTCCAATTAATGCAAAAAATTAACTAGTATTTTTACAAAAATTTTAAATCCAGTAATTTTTAAAAAAAAATTAGGCTAATAAACATTGATGGGTGAGACCAAGTGTTTACTATTTGACATTCTAGTACAGCTGTTTCACGGTCTTTGGCGATCATCAGCTGGGAGTAGTCACCAGTAAACAACGAGGACTCGATATAAAAAGGCAATAGAAACAATCGTCAGAATCAATGATGAGCCCCAAAGTTTAAATAAACAATAAAAAA
>JAFIDM010000001.1:106633954-106662800 GCA_023159025.1 Thereuonema tuberculata
TGTATAATTTCAACTTATAAAGAAATTTTTATTTTATTAAGTTAGTGTGGTTATAGATTATTTATTTATAAATATTACTAACTTTGTTGCCATTTGCACATCAGTATATTGTTTCTTTTCAATTTCCTAAACAACATTCCCTATCAGAAAAATATGGCAGTAAGTTCCGTAAAATACATTTGCAATATTTATGAAAGTAAGAGACGACGAGAGGAAGGACGTCGATTGCAGTCTTAATTAAAACAAACGCACAATATTCATTAACGCAATTGAAATTTTATTCAATTAGAATCTTTATATTTTTAATATTTTTGGAATGAAACCGATACTTACGATTTTTTTTATTACTGCATTGTTATAGAGGATATGGTTTTTCTTTGATTTTTTAATTCTAATTAATTAAAATTCTTTTAATTTTTTTTAATTAATCCCTAAAAGTTTTCACATTGTCCATATGTTAGCTCAGCTGTCTTGAACCATATCTTGTCCTTTAAATCTTTTTATTTTTCTTTATTATAAACTTACAGCAAAAAAAAAAAAAATGTCAGACTTTCAGTTATACATTATTAAAAGAAATAAAGAAATACAATAAACTCCCGATTATCCGCGGAATTGGGTGGCGCGGCAACTGCGGATAAGCGAATTCCGCGGATAATTCGAAATAGGACGAAAATCAACACAAAAAATGTTTCAAATAACACTCAACTTACGAATTAGTGTACGTGAATGGAAGAATGTAAAACAAATTTACTAAATAATAAAAAAATTCTAGTGGTGGTTTATTTGATAAGTCAGCTCTCCCGTAATTTAGTGGCCTTAGCTCCGCCCACAAGGTCGTTATTTAAATTGTTTGTCTATAATTGTCTTCACTTACTTTGTTAGCCTCTTTTCTTGTTTACTTTATTCAAGATTTTTTTTTTTTTTTAATTCCATAATTTATTGGACAGTAAAAAATAAATGGAAATAGGAGAGGTCCACGGATAATCGGGAGTTAACTGTGTAGAGAAAAAGTATCATCTTTTGTTTAGATCAAATATCTATCCTTAACAACTTGCAATTTAAAGTTAAGATATTTCTCCGAGATGTTCAATCGTAATCAACTAATTTACAGTAATTGTTTTTGTTTTATTTAATTTATCTTTGTAATCACTGAGATAGGTCATCTATTCATTGCCATGTTAATCTTCATTAAGATCTAAAAGAAAAAATCAAAAAAAAAATCATCAATTACAAAATCGTTGTAGGTGTTGCAATATTAATCTTAATTAATTAAATTACCTTATTTAAAGATTGTTTAATGTTACATTTTAATATTATATAAATTAATTGAAATATTTTTTTTAAAGTGTATTTTAATTTTCTGATGTACAAAATGGAATCATATTTTTCGTTCTTCTAAACTTTCAGTCAGAAAGTAATCAAAGATTTCAGATCCAATTTTTCAAAATTAATCAATTACATATGCATTGCAATGTAAGGACTGCGACGGAATTACAAAACACATTAAGAGAAAATTAAAAAATTCAAAAAAATTTTTTTCCAAGACTGCTGCCTTGTTAGTAGCTTATCTTCAGCTAACTAGAGGATGTCCTTAGACACTTCCTATTATAATTAATATTTCAAAACTATTGAGTTGGCCAAACAGTTCGCTCTGTTTTTAAGTAAAAATAAAAGACACATTTTTCACTGTCAGCAATAATTTTATTGAACAATGTCTTCAACAGTTTGTTCCACTATCCTCTGTCATCTTTCAGTCAACTTCATGATTCCATCTTCCAAAAAAACTTTTTTTATCTTTTCGAGCAAAAAAATGTCCCAGGTGCCTTTGGTGTCTTCCAGGGAATTGAATATTTTTCTATTAAGAGAATTTTGTAAAGACCGAAATAAATGGAAATCCGAAGGTGCAATGTCTGGTGAATATGGCGGATGAATCATCACTCACCAGCCAAGTTGTAACAGTTTTCACCTGTCATCAAAGAAACATGCATTTTTGCGTGCTCATTTTCTTCCATCTTCAATATTAAATTGGCTACACAAAATTCACCAATTTTGATCAGTTTTTTGTATGCGCGCTATGATGGCTGTCACAATATAATCTAACAAAATGCTGTCGATTAACGTTAAAGACACCTAAGCGCTATTAGAGTCAACGTACGTAAAAATACCGGACGAACTTTTTGGCCAACTCAGTATTTCTGAAAAGTAAGTCCAGTGTTTTGATCTTTTTATTATGAGTGGCTCTTAATTACGTTTTAAAATAACGAAACACAAGGATTTCCGCTTTAAATAGGTTTGCCTTCCAGAGGTCGAAATATAAGCCAATAGATGAATGAAAGTTGATTAGATATGAATTTGGAAATATCGGAAATTGGGTTTGGATTTCAATTAGATATTCATTAGAGATGTTTTCTTTTGTTTCGGAGAACAATTATTCCAACAATGATTTCCGTCCTAGTTCTATTAAAAGATTTCTCCACCAAATTCGATCTGCTCAAGAGGCGGAGATGTGTGGGCGAAATGGGACTTTTTTTTTATTTTTTGAAAGATTTTTCCATCTAACAAAAGGCGACTTAACTATTTTTTTTTCCTTGGGAACAAAGAATGCGGGGTTAGCAAATAACCAATAATGGAAGAATAATCACGTGATTCAGACTTGTTTTTATTTTATCCAGCACCTGTATCCATAGAGGGTGCATTTGGGAGTTCTTTAGCCTTTCATTATTGTGTTTCGGTGGTGTTTTTTTATTTCCTCTTCAGCAACTGAATTGTGTAATTTTTATTTTCATTTTTTGAGGCGTATAACTCAAGTTGTTTGCTTCCATCTGAAAAATTCCATTCCATGTTTCTTCAAATTAGTTTTGTATGTGGTTGAAATGCAGGTTGACCTGGAAGTTTTTCTTCCATTTAGCGGTTTTCGATTCTTTTCTTTGAAAGAATCTTGGAACTCTTCTTATCTCCTCCCATCTGTTATTATGACATGTTTTATTTTATCTAGAATTGAAAGAGATGAAAGATCCTGGCCAAGATAAAGCTATTTTTGTTAAATTTTTATGCAGTGGTTAAAGACTTTTGTTAAGTACCGTAGCTTTGAAAAATATACTCAGTGTATTGTCCATTTAATCTGTTAATTCAGACAGACAAGAGACCTTGCTGCATTTAATACCATAGACTTCTTTACCTTTCCGATCTTTCTTTTCTTTTCACTCCTTAAGGTTAGCCTGATTCCAGTGTTCATAATTCTGACGATCAACTGCCAAATCGACTTCAATGTATAAAATTGATTTCAATGTATAAAAATTGACTTCAACGACGAGGAAAAATTGAGTCCGTACTCTTTCTAAATTTCTGACTGAAAATTAACACAGGAAGCTAACATTTGGTTTAACATTAACATTCTAACATTTGGGTTAGCTTATGTTACCCATTGCTTTTGATAAATATAGATATAGATTACAAACATTGATAGTAGTGGCATTTAATACAATCCTATTATTATTATAAAGGCTTGGATATCCTATTGCTTCACAACGTAGTCTTTTTTTTTTTTATTGGAACAATGTCGGTCACATGTGCAGCAATGGGCTCAACCTTACCTCAACCTAATATTTGGGGACACAATATTATATTATTTTGATATTATGTGGTCTGTGTGGGTTTGTTTGTTTTGTTTGTTTTTTTCATTTATTTCTTATTCAAATGTTTTATTTATTCATAATTATTCGCAATTTTAGATATAGATTAATTGTGAATATGCTACAAATATATAAGTAATTTTTTATATTATTTTTTTCCCTCTTTCGTTGTTTATTTGTATGTCTGTGTTTTTCCGTTGTGATGGGAGGGAACCCGAAACCCGCTATGTGGGTAGTGGTCTCCTTTATATGTTACGCCAGATGTCCATCTTTAGCAATGATTACATGATCATGTTTTTACGTTGTTTCATGCATTTTTCTCATCTGCCCTATTACATCTTACCCTGATAACAATAACAAGCAACAACAATGATACCAAGAAAAAGTTTCCCTCATATCTTTTAATTACCAGTAACCTGATAACTGTTCCTCTCATATCTGGTATGAAGAGATTCTAGAAAAACATTTAAAATATCTAAGACAGCAATGACAGTTAATGCAAAATACGATAAATACTACTTTTCGTAGCAATACAGTGTAATGTTGATCCAATTTTATTTCTCGAATAGTCAACTTAACAATGTAGTAATTTAAAGAAAATTTTGACTGCTTTTAAGACTCGAATGTTCTGCGGTAAAACTTTCGTAAATTTTATTTTATTCTTTTCTTCCCCTTTCTGATTTATTTCCTCTCACTGCTAAATGGTATTTCCCGCAAGTTTTCCTTTTATCCATAGACTTTTTACTGCTCTATTCATATCGTTCTCCCACTTTCCTCTTGTATCCCTTAGGAACAGTATATAACAGCAATCGTCCATGTATCGTCTATATTCCTGTATACATAACTATTCACGCCTTTTTATCACATTCGTTTACAAAAATTCGGAATATTTACCAACATTACTCATTTGAATGCTTGTGTTTGTATTTGATTTCGCCACAGATTTATTCTCTTCTTTTTCTTTAGTGATCACCTTCATAATTTTTAATTATTCTATTAGATATGGGGGATCTTAAATAACCAAGCATTACATTCTGATATTCTGGAGTAAAAACCAAACGCTGGAAAACGCCTCGGGAATTCAATATTCAAAAGATCACTATATATTCACGAGATATTGCGTTTCTGTTCCATTGCAAGATAATAAGTAGCTTGAATATCTATTATCTATACAGATCTTCGTCATCCGTTTATATTAGCATTCTTTTCGAGATAACTATTCTCCGTGTTGTATTCGGACGCTTTTAAGCATGACGATATCTGTTCTCCTAGGCACTTTTATAAAGTTGTTGCTAGTGTAGTTTTCGTTTGGGGCTGTATTTTAAATGGCAAATTCTTCATGTTTTTTGAGGTCGATTGTAATAAGATCAATCTGCTTAATTTTTTACGTTCATTAATATTTATATCACGAGAAGTAGCAAATTTAAATTATAACTGTAGTTCAGATTTTCAGAGCAACATATTGACTGCGAGTAGCTTCTTGTAGACAATCAATATTTGCTGCATCGAATTCTTGAAACTGTCCGAGGATCTAAAGGACTTCACTCCCAAATCATCTTTTTTCTTCTGTGAATTATTTGCAAATTAAGATTTGGTTTCAGCGAAGAAAGTGATCTCTAGTTTTCAAGCTAAATATATAAACATTCAGTACATTAACCAGAGAAATCCCTTAAGAGTAGAATAATATAATCAAAAAAATGAACTCATAGAGGCGCTTTCCCACAAGAACTGTGTTATCCAGTCATTTGTAGACGTTACTAACTTGGATATTTCTTGCTGTTTTAATACTAATTCTGAAAGAAAAAGAAAAAATTAACAAACATTACAAGCATTTTGTTCTCTAAAAGATTAAAGTTAAAGCGTGACGCGTCTACCCTCAGTAGACAGCAGAAAAAAAATTGACCAAAGGGAGATCTACCAGCTTACTCTACAGAAAAGTAATGTTTAATCAATTCTAATCCAGTTCAATGTTCTGTTCTATTTTCTTTTATTTTCTTATTTTTTTTGACAAACTGATTTATTTATAGCTAGTTTTTACTTTATTCTGACCTACATTTCAGTAAAAAATGATAATTAGAGAATCAGGTAATTATCATTGTTTAGTTCTTTCTTTTAGAAACTTTATAGAAGCTGTCTTTAGACAAAGTCTCTTGTGATCTGAATTAATGTGAAACTTTCTAATAAACTTTGAAACGTTAATCGTAAACGTTTTCTTTTTCTTAAGCGAATGTATTTTTAAATATCTCTGTCGTGTGTCTATCTCGTTAAGTATATGTCCCAAAGGTCAACCACCTTTAGATTTGTGAATAGTATTTGTCAATAATTTTTAAGTTTGATATTCAGCCATCCGAAGTCAAGGTCAATTTTAGCTGAAAAGCTCAAAATTTACGGAAGTTATCCAAATCACAACTTTGAGGTTACGTCTCACTTATAAGCTCCCCCTAAACACCCGTGAACAGATGTCAAATTTTTACCAATGCCCTAAAAGATGTACAAAGTTTGTGGTAAAAGCTGTAAAAACTACGTCAGGATAAGGGTTTGAAGATAGGAAAAACGTCAAAAAGTTGAAATTTCTATCGACCAAAATTTCATTTTGGATTAGTTGATCCGAATGGCTGAATACAATACCAGCCGAGTCCTTAAGGGTATTTAGCACCCACAAAAGTTTTAGCTGAAAAGCTCAAAATTGACGGCAGTTATCGACGTCACAGCTTTGAGGTCATACCCTAGTTCTAAGGCCGGCGCCCTAAAAACCCGTGAACAGATTTAAAATTTTTATAGTGTTTGTGGCGAAAAAAAACAAAGCTCTAAAAACAAAGTGACTCTAAGGTTTTGAAAATAGGAAAAATCGTCAGAAAGTGAAAATAATATGTACACACATATCGTGGGAAGAAGAATTTTGAACGGCATGTATTATACAGTATATATATTCGTGATCTACGACCCATGATCGACGTTTGTCACAAGGTCCCGGGATCATCTGATCAGATAGGGGAGAATGCAAAATATATTTTCCTTTGGATTTTTCCTTTGGATTTTCCTTTGGAAAATACGGAATAATTGAGTTTGTATTTCCCCATTCAGAGATTAATGACTCATATTAATTTTTTTACTCAATATCTTTTTAACTTTATCACGTTTATTTATTTATATATTTTGAATTTTGTTTTATCTGTATATTGGAATCGAATGAGATTGCGATATTTTAATCGATGAGATCATGAATATTAGCTATGATCTACTTCACAAATCGACCACCAGAGAGAGTTAGTTTCAATTTAAAGCAGCTGAATCATGGCTTCCGGTCGACAAGAGAAATCAGTTCTTTGGCGAAAAGGTAATCCCACATTATGACCTCATGAAACGCTCCAACAACAACAACATTCACCTGTGTCCTTGAATACGACCTTTGCAAAGGTGACAAAAGATTCCTCAGAGCATTGCTACCGCCTCGACTACCAGATCATAAAAGGACTGTTGAGTAATGCACGATTCATAATAAACAATTATTATGAATAGTTTAACATAGTTATAAAAGAACGCAGTAGTGAAGAAAGCCATCTCCTTCCTCTATTAATACAAAAAAAAAATATAGAATTTATTTTAATTTTTTTTCAAGTGCTAAAGAATGTCTTTCAAGCTGTCTATCTGTCTTTCACGTTTTGTTCTCCTCAGAAAAAACCTGCAATTGACTTTGTAATTGCCATTAAATCGAATGAACAAGGCGGCTTTAAGCCCTACCAAAACCTTCTATCTTTTCTTCTGAAAAATAATACGTATTGTCCTCAAAATGAAGATGACCGGCGGAAGTTTGAACTGCGCAGCCCTTCCGGTAGCTGATCAATTATGTTTTCCTGTCACAATGGACGCCCGTCGTCTGTTTTCACTGAGAAAGACATGTTGATAACGCCAAATTAAAACTTCTCTCGACTATTTACCGTTATTTCAATACCAGTTTCTAACAATAAGTATTTATATAAATAAATAAATATATATTATTTGTAAATACAATGCTCTTTTGCAAAGTAACAAGCCTTTATCGTAATGGCGACGTCAAGTGATAAACTCATACGGAAGTGCCTGACCAGAGTAATCGATGATACATGCGCAGATCTCACAAAAACAGAGCGGCCATCATTCACTGGGAGCACAATAGTTAGAATATCTTTAAAAGGACAGCTTAATTGTTTATTAGTTTTCGTAAATTGAAAATGGAAAGATATTTCATGTTGGTTTACAAGAAACCCTATTTGAGGTGATGTCCTTTTATAAATAAGGGAAGAGTAATGAATGTTCTAGAACAGCAATGAATGTTTGAACCATTGAAGGTACTTATTTTAAAAATAACAAGAGATTCAGAAATACAACCAAATGATTGGCTTTTCTGTATGACGAAGAAGTTTCGCAGAGAAGCCAACAGTTTCAAGAAAATAAATTTACCTTATGAACCAGCATTCAAGAATCATACCTTTGTGCAAATTTACAAGATTTACTTTAGTTCAATATTTATAGTTCGGTTGAGTTTCGATGAACAATCACAGCTACTATTAAAATTTCTTTGATTAAAATTTTATCAGTTGCTTAATATATTTTCTATTTTTCCTCTAGTAAATTGTAAAATGAAGTAATATATAATAATGTTTACATCAGTAAATGCATATCCCGTCGATGGTTAACAAGCTCTGGTGATAATATCATCTTTGTAAAAGCTAATAACTGTAGCTGAACTTTTTATTATTGTTATTATTATTAGTTAAAAGAATATTAAGAATTGAATTTAAAAAGTGAGTTTTTATTTTTTTCTTATTTTTTTAATAACCATTGCGATTTACAATTGCACTCTTATTTTTACTCCTGAGATTTGAGTCTTTTAAAGTTATGAACTATTTTTTTTTTTTTTGTAAACAAAGAAAAATTAAAAAAAGAAATCTCGGCGCGAGTGAAAAGATAAGGGAACCATCCAGCTGTTACTAATGGATCTTTTCAAACTGCCTGCATCAAAAGAGAAATTAACAAACGACAGGATCTCAGAATGCACAGATTATTTCAATCTGTGCTTCCCTAGTTACTGTTACTTGATAAATTAAGTGCACTCAAAAAAATCCTACAATAAATAATAAAAAACGCTTTTTTTATGTAACTGACTTTTCACTGACGAAGTTGAATTGATTCAGGCTTTTTTGTTGTTGTTGAACTATTTTGTAAACAATAACATTGACTTTATTTTGGAAATAAGTTAAGTGGGTAATAAGGAAGGTTTTACAAATGTCAATGCTTAAGTATTCTTAAAGTTTGGAATAAAATAATTGTGACGCAAATAGTGATATCATAATTTCATCATGTTCGGTATCTGATAACAGCAATTACTTGATGTAAATAATTACTTATATATTTTTCATTTAATTCTTTTCCTTTTCATAATGTTTTCCTGAATGTTGTTCTTCCTCGGCCTCTCGAACAGAAAAATTCATTTTTATTAACCGTACCTTTTTGTTATTTGGGATGTTTTCTTTCTTTCTTAAATGTCTGTAAATAATTGAAAATTTCTATAACTTATTAGAAACTAAGAGGAATGACTGTTTAACAATTATTTCTAAAAGTATTTAGAAACTGCAGTTACTCGAAATGAGAAGCAGACATAGTTATATTACTTTTAATTCGTAAGATACTTTCTCAATTTCAAACGTCTCCTGTATCTTTGAGTGCTATTTTAAGCTATTATGTAATGAAGTTGTATTATTTGTTTTTATTAGTTTTTTTTCTTTTAACTTCCTCTCTACCGTTCCTGATTATATGTTGTAAAATGTTTTCAGACTCAGTTTATATAACGCAAGGTAACAGAAACTTTTGCAGTATGCAGCTTTAGTTATTGCCGGGACTCATAGTAACCAAAGGTTAGATTCAGTTTGGAAATTCCAGATCCTTATTCCTAATTATAGTCATGCGCAGTTACATTTTTTTTTTTTTTAATTTGAACGTTGGATCGAAGATCACGAGGGAAAAGTTAATACTATTGAATATGCTTTGAAATGATTTTCGGTGAAGGTTCTTTTTTTTTCCCTGCAAATTAACTCTGTTAATAAAATCGTCTTACTCAGAAAGATTGGTGGATTAGTCAGATTTTGATGACTTGAGAAGCTATTCAGTAGGAATTAAAACAAATCCAGCTTCAGAACAAATGAATGGGATTTTTATTGCGCTAGTGCCCGCCTTATGTTGGCGCGATCGAGACAGTGGCGCCATGTTGCATCAAGTCTGACAACAACCTGATTATCTACTTATAAGAAGTGATAGCCTGTAAGCACAGTTACGGTTTTGGCCGGGCCTGGATGTGCATTTCAATATGTTCAAAGTGAACCATTAGCAGGGCTGGCGTGGAAGAAAGCTTCCCCATCCAGGAGTCAGTCGCTAGAAATATTCTCTGCTTATGCTATTGCAAAGAAGCGATCTACACACCAATGTAGAAAAAGTTGGAGAATGGTCTCAATAACAAAAGTAATGGTGGACAAAAGAAGTAAGCAATCCTGGTAGCTTAAATAACTCTCTCTTTAAGACCAGGCTCGACAAATGACAATCACTAACATAGTAGCATACGATGCCTTGAAATATGCATTCATTCGATGTTGGCAGAGTAGAAGTGGCAATCGGCACTGAAGATCATATCGTTTCATTCATCCTTTCATTGAACTTTAGCTATTAGTATTGTCGCTCCATTTTCCCTAATAACCATAAAAAAATACGCTATTTCGGAAACAAAATACGATATAAAGACAATTTCCATAATTAAATTCGATCGAAGAAACAAGAATACCTACATTAAGTCATTTTGTATGAACTAAGCAATTTTTCATAACTTTATAGACTAATATTTTTGCTAAATTCCGATGAATTCAACCATACCTTCTTGACTAGGCATTTTCTCTTATGCAGAAATACTAAATCAGTGAGAAATACAAAGGATTACAAAGGTATCGTTTAATTCAGCAGTAATGTGAGTAGTACAATAACCTACAGATTTATAAAATGCAAAATATTGTTTGGAAACCATCCTACAGGTTATTTGGATAATTTGTTTTTCGTAATAATAAAATGCAGAAAGGTTACTGTGATCAGTTGTCAGATTATTTACCAACTTCCCACAGAATATTTCATATATTTAATAAGAAATTTATTAAGAGAATTGACAAGTGATCGGTTGATGGTTCGATGGAATCGAAAGGCATTTGTCTCTGCAAAGTCACTTGTCACGATCCACAGTAGAGTTCAAGGTCTCATTCCACAAAACAAGGCTTTGCAGCAGTGATTGTGCACGAATGATACAGAGAGAGAGAGAAGGAATGAATACTGATTCCAATCAATTTCATAAATGGCTTCGATATGAAAAAGTGGCGAGTAAACATCAAATGAAATATAATAACGAAGTACATATTACTTGGAACATATCCATTAGAGAAATGGAAACTATTTTTATTCAGTAATAAAGAAAAAAATACAGTTATAATGTGTAGTTTTTGCAGCAAATTTTCTCATTGAACAACATAGATTTCTGCGACAAAATATATATATATATATATATATATATATGTATAAGAAAAGTATATATTTCTTTAAGAAGGTTTAACGTGCATTCAATATAATATGAAAAACGGAAACGATGAAAATGCACAATCGTTTGCTTCACGCCTTGAGATTCACGCCATCGATGGGAATCTGGGACAGCTGTTAGGTCCTTATTAGGACTCATAAAGCCTTGATCATCGAGGGTAAATCTGGCTGATGAGTCCTAATAAGAACGAAACAGCTGTCCCAGGTTCCCATCGATGATGGTTCAAGGCATGAAAGCAAACGATTGTGCATTTTCATAGTTTTCCGTTTTTCATTTCGTTATTTTATTTTTTTATTTTTTTGGTCACAACATAATTTGTTTTAAGTAATCGATATTTCTTTGTATCTCTTTAAAAATGAAACCGATTACATAAATTAAAATAAATGGGATAGATTTCCTGGATCATGAAATCAGTGTGTTCTTATGTTAGTTACTCAAAGTCTTTAAAGCGTTCCGGAAGGAAAACGATGTAAATAAGAAACATAATGATCTAAAATTTGACTAACGTTAATGTAGAGAAAGAAAATGGCAGATATCCAAAAAATTGTTATCGCTACACTTGTAATATTAAAAAAATGACAACATTCTGTAAGTGATACTGTTTCAAAAAGTTAACCTTCTCGAAAAAAAAAGAAAGAAAGAAAGAAAGAAATACAGTAGAGCCCCCGATTATCCTCCAGCGGATGATCCGCGGTACGGATTATCCGCGGTACGGATTATCCGCGAGTGCCGCGAAAACGTTTTTAAATTACGAACCTCAAAAAAAAAAAAACAATTTTAATCCAAGCCAGCAATAGGGAAAGTACAATAGGCCCTACAATAATAGTGCGAAGGTCGAAAATTACTGACAGGTTTGTTGTGCATCGTAATCCTATAGGCCTTCTCGGAATTTGTGGATGAGTGGCAGGCTCTTGCTCTGCAGAAAGGTTTCTGCTGTACTGTACATATTATAAAAGTTTTGCATATTATGTTTTTTGTGTAATAAAACGTAGTTTTTATGCTGAAATATTTTTTTTTTTGGTGTTTACACCTCATTTTTAGTCTTTTTTCGGGTTATCCGCGATTTTTACTATCCGCGATACCCTTGCCACCTAGTACCCCTGATAATCGGGACTCTACTGTAACTGAATCCTATTCGGGAGACTATTTACTTATGATTCGCAAAGTTTCCACCATATCAATGCTAAAATTCTAAAAAATAAAAATGATATCCTACTTTCATTCAGTTAAGTGCTCATTTTTTTGTGAGCTTTTATTATCTAACTTGCAAAAATTTAAACTTAAGGCGTTGTAAGGTTTTGTTTTTTGTTTAGTTTTTATTTCAAATGTCTTTTTTTTTAAAAAAAAAAAGAAAAAAAGAAATTATTCCAAAAAAGAACGATTTGAAAGCTTTACAAGCAGATTGTGTATATAAATATCTAATAACATTATATTTTTCATTTTCTGAGAAAATCTCCAATTTTGAATGTTGTTTTGATGATTAAATATCGTTACGCCTATCAATAATATTAATATGTTATCGCATACTTAAATATTGGAAGGGATCTTGATTTGTTTTTAATTTTCTAATACAGTACAACTTGGATAATTCGAAGCTGAAGGGACCACCACAAAACTTCGAATTATCCAAGACTTCGAATTAAACAAGTTACATCTTTTAACTTTAATTTCAGGTCCATTGAATGCTTGAAAAGACTATTCTGTCAATAAGTAAATATTTATTCAGAAAGATCATGGTATGAAAGACTTAAATACTATATGTATGTAAACAAAATAAGATTTATATTACGTAAGCTACAGTACATATTACATTCTATACAGAGAATTATAGTTTTTCCAAAAATTGTGCAATGTCTGATTGTTTTGTAGAATTCAGTCGCTTAAGGTTAGCAAAATCATCAAGCATGTTTAGTCAACGGAAAACAGCTTCACTTAAGTTGGTTTGTCCTTCAATGTACCGACGAAATTCGGCGCTATCCCGTACTCGTTGGCGATTTGGCATTTCTTCTTCACACCCTTTTCCACCTCGCGAATGACGGCGACCTTTTCAGCGAATGTTAAATTCTTGTACACGCGTGATTTACTGAAAGACATGGTGACACTGACAGCAGGAAGCTCGAATGGCGTCTGAAGCGTCACGTGTCGAATGGCGTCACGTGTCGAACGTTGGCGGGAAGGGGATTTCAGTTGCCACGTGTCGAATTTCTTAACGATGAAACGCCGAAAAGTCGTTATGGTTCGAAATTTTTTGTAAAAAACTTCGAATTAAGGAAGTTGAACTTCGAATTATCCACGATTTTTTAACATTGATTTAATAAGAAATTCAAGGGACTAAAAGAAATCTTCGAATTAACCACGATTTCGAATTAAAGACGTTCGAATTATCCAAGTTGCACTGTATTTTAAAAAGAAATTATACTTTGCTGCAAATAGATGAGCCCTGTTGAAAAACAAAATTCATAGTAAAAAATTAAAATACATTGCATGTGTCTCCATAAAATTTTATAATCTGCTCATTACGATTACAAGTCGGTTTCAAGATTAAATTTGTAAATTAGCACATTAAAAATACTACAGTCGCGTGACTTTTCGTCCAAATTTTTGGACTCTTGAACGTCTTTAGGAAGTCGAAAAATTTCAACGAAACGTCACGTGACTGTAGTATTTTTTTAAGTGTTAATTTATAATTTTAATTTTAAAACTGACGTATAATCATAATGAGTCTATTACGAAATTTTATGGAGACACATTTAAGTATTATGGAGGCACATAAAAGTATTTTAATTTTTTTAAAAAAAATTAAATATATATATATAATATGCAAGGAAAAAATTTATAAAATTCATTGTAGTAAAATGTTTCATTACAACTATAAATTAAAATTATGCTGATTAAAAAATAATTAGCATACCACTAATTTTCATTGAGCCTAAGAAACTCAAGAAACTACTATTAAGAAGTACAGTAGAACCTCATTATAACGGACCCTATTATAACGGACGTCGCTTATAACGGACAGTTTTAAAAAAATTGTAGTAATAATAAAGGATACTTATTTTTATCTGACGAGTTTTACATTTCCAAGCAAGCGATTAAACATCGATCGTTGTGTTGTTTTGCGTAAACATGGATGCGCTGCATGACTCTGAAGAAGCAGAATCTTCGGAGGACGAGGAAGAAGAGGTAGGACACACTACTCAGCCTACAATTAAGGTGAGCGAAGTACAAGACCATTTAAATTTTGTTATTCAATATGTTGAACAATCGACAAATGAAAATGTGTTTGCATATTACGAACATTTACGGCACCTCCATCAGTTATTAATTGAAGAAATAAGCAGCAAACAAACCAGCAGAAAATAAATTATTTTTTCAAACCAATCAACATGAACCAGGACCTTCTTGTTCTAAAGATTAATGCAATGTATAGGTACACATCTTTTTCAATTCAACCTTTCATGTTGAAGGCTGTTTTTGATTTGATATATAATAAACACTTTTTATAGCTAACTATTGTACTTTCATTGATGTACACCCTGCTGCATTACAACCCTATAAGAATTATTTGTTATAAACCGGACTGTCATTAAAACGGACAACCTTCAGCCCTATTAGTCAGTTATAATGAGGTTCTACTGTATTGCATTTCTTAAGATGAATAGACATTACTAATAGCAACCAAAATAATAGTACTCCATATAACAAGTGTAGAACAGCAGAATGTTGCTTTAAATGGCCATTAAAGGATATTTGCTGCCGGATTAATTGAGATTGTAATAAATTCAAGAATAAAGAAAGAAAGTACATGATTTTACATGAGAATGCGAGTTTGCTAAGTAATTGAGTAATTTTAGACTTTTAAAAAACATATATTTAATTGGAATGTTATTTTGTAACCGATTTTTTTTAAAACTGAAGTTTTAATGAACTACAATCTTCTTAAGTTACTAATCTACTCCTGTTAGATATAGTGTATACTGTATAAAGTTATTACATCTATTGTGAAAGGTTTTATGAAAATTCCACAAATCTCAAGATTGACTTAAAGAACGCTGCTTTCTACATGTTCTTCATTGTGTAGATAAACATTGCTTTTCTCGAAGCATTTTATTTTTTAAAAAAAAAACAAAACAAGTAAAAACATTTTGTGCTAAACGTAAAATTATTGGCAACCCATTAAAACCCACGCGGATATTGAACGAGTGCATAATCAATTAAAAACAAGCAAACAAACAACAGATGAAGTTTGGGAATAATTTTCTGGACAGCTACTTACCCGATCGACTTGAAATTTGGATATACTTTAGTTTAGAGTATCTACTATACAATGAATTTTTCTTTTTTATTTCTGCCTATCCGGAAAGAAGTGGACACAATCAACTGTGTCCGCTGTGTTTTATTATCATGTTATAGTCGAATAAAAATATAGATTGTATAGAAGACACTCTAAACTAAAGTATATCCAAATTTCAAGTCGATCGGGTGAGTAGTTGTCGAGCAAAAAAATTCCCAAATTTGCGGTAGCAAACAGTCAACTCTGTCCGCATTTTTCCGGATAGGCAGAAATAAGTACCCCAGTCCTACTGTGTTTGAACTCTGAACGCGATGGCGAAGTTCGTTTGTCGGTCCGACCTTCCGTTCGGGAGTTGTTAGGGGAGGACAGACACGGACAGACGGACGAACAGGACATTATGCAATAGCTCCCAAATGGGTCACTAAAAATCAGTATTATTCTTTATTATGTTTGTAGTTTCTGAAAAAAAGGGTGGCCTATCTTAAGAAAGGAAAAATTCAAAATAACTGTTAATTAAATGTTTTCATTGAGATAGTTATTAGCACCGAGAACACATATAGGTTTTTCTTGAGATGCGAAGCTTTTGGGGACGTAACTTATAGTCGAAAGATAGAAATATTACAGTAATCATGGAATTCTTAAAATGAAAAATACATTTTTACATTAATATACCGTCCACTTCTTCAATTTCTTCAAGAACGTTTTTAATAATAAAAATAAAATTTTTAATGATTATTCCTCTGTAAACATGTAATGTAGACTTAACATAACGTACGTTTGCATTTAATTCTTGATGCTTTGTTTTTCGGTAAGAATACAATTCTGATCATCATCGCCCATTTGTTTGATTTTATGAATTTCATCATTGTTTTACAGTCGAGGTATTACTAAGAAGGTGATTTATCAGGAAGGGGGGGACGCACATCACTTTAAAATTGTAAAATTTTGTATTACAATTGAGGCAGAAAGAGTTATGGATCTGCCTTATTACAAGTTATTACAATGTGTCTTAAGATGTTCTTCAGATTTTTAACTTTTCAATATGTCACTTGATAAACAAATTGGTCTCACACATCGTCGTTTATTAATAATTCAATGCGCAGATTAAATTCTTTATGCTTTAAAAAAATTCATTGAGACCGTCGCACTACTGGCACATGAATTTTCTCACTAATTTTTCATTAGTGAGTTTTTTATTATTTATTTTTGCTTTTGAGGGACTGCGCTTCCTACGATTCAAGATATACGTTTAAATTTTTCTAAATCTTTCTATTCAAAAGAAGCCTTTCGAAAATCTTCTTTCTCCTTCAAAGTTTTTGGAAGCAGACCGTCCATTTTATTAGAAACATTAAATAAAAAGATTCTAAACGCGAATTGAATTGTAGTCAAGAGTTGGTTGAACTCATATAAACATCAACTATTGATCCTTGCCCGGACAGCTTTTCCCTTGTATTGCTTTTAGTGGAATGTTGGTCTGGCCTTGCGATCGTTTCGTTTTTTTAAACAATCAAGTTGACCTTTTGCAGAAACACAATATGACCTAAAGCTGAGCAACGATTACAAAAATGAGATAAAATTTCGTTTCCATTGGAAATAGAGAGAAGTGTATCGTGGCTGTGAATGTAGGTCAAAAGTAATCCCCGTCAGATGATCAAAGGTCGAACAGTGCAGGGAGGCTGTTGTGCCAACGCCCGAGATGATCCTCTTAATCTCATCATCAAATCCACAGAAACCTTCAGCTTTTGCGATGAATTTCTCTCCAACTAAAGACTAAGCGTGGCCTAAATCTCCAGTGGTTTCGATAATATTGGTAAGAATGGCTTCAAAATTGTGGTTGCCCTTAATTATTTCCCAAAATGGACCACTTCCTTTTTATCAGAGATTTCTTTTTATATAAGATATGTAACTTAATTCAATAGAATGTTTTTTTTTTGTTTTTTTTTTCATAAAAATCTTTAAAAAACATTTTCTTAAAAATTCTTAGCATGGAATAAGAATAGCTATTGAGCTTTTCCTGGTTATTTAGTGGATATTGGAGATATTTAAATTTACTTTTTTAAAAAATAGTTGTGTTCAAAAAAGAGTTATTTGTTTTTGGTTTAGTAGAAGAAGAAATCTTTACAAATAAGCGAGTTTGTCTTTTTTTACTAAATATGTAATAACTACCTTGGAAAAACTCTTAGGAAATTAATAGAAAAAATGAGTATTTTAATATAAAAAGGGGCAGGCGAATGGTTAGAAGATAGGATCATTCAAACTCCTACACATTTAGTATTCTTAAGATATTGTGCATGTATTAATATTATAGGTCTTCAACAGCATCTCTTGAGTCGTACATTTTGTCATGTTTACGAAAAGTATAATGGACGGGGAGCGGGGAGTAAGCTCTTATGTTCATTCTATCCGTCCATCCGTCTGTCACCACTTTGCAGTCCAAACTACAAGTCGCGCAGACATGAGTCAAACCTTAATGAAACCTTTCTGACTTGTTGAGATCGGGAAAAATACGAGTTCCGGTCTGTGGTCACTTCCGGTCTGTGGTCATTTCCGGTCTGTGGTCACTTCTTCTCTCGTAGGAGGTGGCCGAAAATTAAACATAGAAGGGATCGCTAAGGTTTCGTATGCACTACGAAACCAAGTTTTTTGCCCTTTATTTCGTCAGTCTTTAGCACTATATAATCTTGTAGACAAACGATATTTTTCTTGAGCTATGCAATTTCTGGTTTTGATTAAACCTAATACTGTCTTTTCGTTGACTTCCTTGTAAGTTTCTGGAGTTAGATGAAAAATCGTCAAAATTTCTAAATTTTTACAATTTTTCCAAATAATGTTGTATTCACCGGGAAAAGTGAAAAATCACATATGGCATATCAGAAATGTTTTGAATATAATGAACTTTAACAAACAATCTCGGTTTTTTTTTATTATTATTTAGCTTCGCAAAGAGATTTTGGTTTGAGGGGTTTGCGTTATAATCCTTTTTTATCGTAATTGTACTTAATCGCTACAAAGTAATAATGTAGTGTTGCCCACAGTTCACTAAAACCCGACTCACAATAATATTTTTATTCTTGTGTTGATTCGGTTTTAGTACTAAGTTACTATTTTGATATTTCAGCGGTGGAAAGCTTTTGAGATTTGCAACTTAGATTTCGTGTTACGATTACAAGCAGAAACGCCTTAATTCGTTATCTGCACAGCAGAAAGTTACAGAATTAAATCGTAATCGCAAGCAATAAAATGACATTGTACTCGTAATCCTGTACAATTAAGTTTACCAGTAATGTACTGTTAAAATAATACATTGGCGGCGCTGTTAGCTGTAATTGACACAGATCTGATTCCACCATATCTCAAAGATCATTATCAAGAATCGAATTTCTGTGAAATTTCCCAGATCATCTCTGGCATTCCCTAAATTTCCCAGAGTATTTGTGTTGTTTCTATTGACAAAAATATATGACTCATGTTATCTAAAATGTTGTTTTTATTTCGATTAAAACGAACAAAAAAGAAAAGAAAATTTGATCGCTTTTCAGAAAAGAAAAGTGAAATTTTCAGAATTTCTTTATTCAATTTCACTTGAAATCTTTTTTTTTATTTATATTAAATATTCCGAATCTTATAGATCGTATTCAAACCTATCATTTACCAGCAGTAGTAATTTCCTATGAAAATACATCGTTCTGAAGTAAGAATACGATCATTGCATTGCTAGAAGGAAATAAACAAAAAGAATGACGATGTTTAGCGTAATAAGCTACTACTTGACAGTTTACTTCCTAAAATTATTATACATTGGAATCGATTAATCACAGTTTCATTTCTTGACATTTTTTATTATCTCTTAAAACATAAATCATATCGTTCAATTCCAAGGTTGGTTTGTGATCTATTTTGTCTCTTAGGTCATCGACCTTATCTTTTTTTTTTGGTCACAGCTTTTGATTTATCTCTCCAACATTTACGAATCAAAAAATACCAGCAGTTGACAACAGATGGGATCCGAGAGACACAAGTCTTCTGATCTAAATATAGGCTTCACTCGGGAGGCAAACATTGATTGGAAACATCTGAACAATCAGTAACATTATTCACTCAAGACAAACACAGCTCCCAAACCAACGATTTACCTGAAACGCTTTCAACGCTTGAACAATTTCTTTCTACAGAGTTAATTTTCGTAATGGTTATACTCTTACATTCCAAAAACGTGGACACGAATGAGGTACTATCCTTCGTATTGACAATTTTGCTTCTCTGAAATCGACTAAACAAACCTCAAACGATTTGGAATTGATCCAGACATTTCTTATTCAAAACCTTTGAATCGTCAGCTTTGAAAGCCTGCGACAGCTGTGTATGGATTGTTTCACATTCATCAGCCTCGATCACTCACCTTTGAAAGACCGAAGGTTGAATGAATTTGTAATAATAAGAAAAGAATCTGAAAGTTGTAAAGATATCTAATGGTTTAATAAAAATGTTAAGGAAACCTTCGCAACATTAATCAATGTGTTAGCAAACACTTTCTATACTATTTACTGTTTTAATGATTAACAATTATTAAAAAAATAAAGCAAATCAAAAGTTCTTTGTCAAATTTCTTTTTCTTTCCTTTTTTATGGTATCTTAATATTTGTCTTGATGTACAAATTTACTTTTTTTTCTTTAATTCCTGTTAAAGCTCTACATGACAAGAAATTTTAAACCAGTGAGTTAGGTAATTTTGAAAATTTGAAATGTGTCTGTTTGTCATATCATAAGCTTACTTCAAAAGTACGCAAGTTATGACTATGAAACTTTACAGTGACCTGAGTGCGGTCGGGTGTTAGTTGGATAAAAAAGTAAAATTTTCCTTTAAGACAAGTCATGAACAGATGAAGTTCAGCTGAAATCAATGAATAGTTTGAAAAAAAAAAAAGAGAGAGAGAGAGAGATAGAGAGACCTTATAAAACAGACATATTTTTTTTTTTTTTTACTGTATGATTTGTTCGGGCAACATCGTGTTACAGAATGATAACAAGTACAGTTTTGTTTTATTTTCTTTTTATATTATTATTGAGATTATTTTATTTCATTCATTTGCTTTCTTAAGACATCAAATCTGAATTGTCTGTTAACAAGCAGTTACTTATTTATTAAAAAAAAAAAAAGACAGTATTCAGAAACTGCATTTATTGCTCAGTTATCTTTGTTTAAAAAAATGGAACCAAGTTATTCAATTAATAGACCTCCGGTGCTTGGCTTCTCTGCCACCCACATTCACTACATGTGTTATAACATAGTGAATAACAGAACATAACAGAACATAAGTTATTCAATTTAATATTAACAAATAAACTTCAAATATATATTTGTTTTCATTTTATTATGATACTTGGCGATTATATATAATCACAAATACTCATAACGAACTACAAAACTTAAAGGCAATATTTCGTCCTTTTTACAGGACTTTAACGAGCCATTTTTCTTCTAAACTAAACAATAATATCACAACTCAAGAATTCACAAATTTTACAATAATAGAACGTGACACTTAATCACGCTCAAATTATTAAAGCCAAATAACAATATTAGAAGTTATTTCTTTAAATTTTAAAAAATATTAAAATTTTAAAGTCCTTTCCTGATATAATCTTCCAATTCCTGATATAATCTTCCAATGTCCTTGTGATTTTAGAAAATTCCTGATATCCCAGATTCCTGTTTTAGAAAATTCCAAATATTTTAATAAAACTTTCAAGATATAAGCCTATTCTTTAAAAAAACTCTTTTCAATAACATTTATAAGATTTTAAGTTCTTCTTTTCTCCCCTTGCTCACTCTATCCCTGCAGGCGCGGAGATAATGAACTCAAACAAATGCATACACTTTTCATAAATCCTCTTCTAATCTTGAAACCTCTATTATTGTAAAATTTGTGAATTCTTGAGTTGTGATATTATTGTTTAGTTTAGAAGAAAAATGGCTCGTTAAAGTCCTGTAAAAAGGACGAAATATTGCCTTTAAGTTTTGTAGTTCGTTATGAGCATTAGTTATTAAATGTTATTGAAAGTATTTGAGAAATTAAGTATATATAATCACAGATTAAGTAATATAGATAAGGTAACGGGTTAAAAAGGAATATTAATGAGAATTAAAAAAAAAATTGAAGAAAATAAAAATTGTAATGATGTTCCGCGAAGGGAAATAAAAAAGAAAAAAATATTATTCTAAGTTTCGGTTATGCATTCCTTTGCATTCCTTCCTCATTTTTCAAGAATGAGATAAAAGACAGATTGTGTAGGAAATTTTAAAGATATTGCTGAAAGATTATTGAAATAAATCCATAAGAGTTAGAATTCACGTTAATGTTTATCATCAGAAAAATTTTAAGATTGAGAGGAAGTAGACATTGAAAGAACAAAATTTTGTGAAAATAACAGAAAAAAAAATTGTAATAATAACTGATAGAAATTCTTTTAATAAAAAGCTTAAATTACATACAAAAAAAATCATCCGAGTAGAGAAATTTAATTTTAATTTTAATTTATTGATAAATGTATTGAGTAATAAATGAACTCATTGCCATTAAGGAGACTTGTAGAAGCCGATGGCTGTCAAAAGTAATTATATCCTTTGAGTAATAATCGTTCCAGCAGAACGAAAGTGATGCGTAATTCCAATTCTGCAGCCATTTCCACCCCTTTATATAATTAATCATCATTGGATTATAGTCCCTTAATGTTGGTGAGTGAACAACACACCAAATCCATTATCTACTTTTAAGAAAACCCTAGAGCATGTCAATGATTTAATGGGAAATAAATACATTAATGCGTTCACTTTATTTACTTTCTTTAGTCGGTGCATTTTTAAAATCTAAAACGATTACTTTATTTAAACTAACAAAAGTTTGTTGGATTTTTTTTTTCTGTTCTTTTCTTGGGACCATCTGAATAGAAGAACTCTTTCCAAACTTTGTTCTTTATTGAGTTCTCTTATGACGTTTTTGAGAAAAAGAAAGAAAGAAAGAAATACTTTTCTGAAAATCGGGATAAAAATAGAAATGAAAATCAAGTAAAATACAATAAAATAAAACTAAAAAGCAACAGTTTCGATGCTAACAAGTCATCATTTTTTTTTCAAAGTGAAAACATATACTGAAGACAAAAATAACAAATTGGAAGCTTGGTTCTGTAGTGCAAATGGGGGAGTGAAAAGGAACATGGGATTGGGTGAAATACATAGAAAAAACAGGGATGGGAGGGAAAAGAAAATAATATACGCAAACCGGTACATAAATTTAGGCAAATTATAAAATGTACTTTATAATTTATAATAATAACTATTAGTGTCTGGTTTATCTTTATTGTTGTTAAGCCTATTGTTAATAATGCTTTTATATTTCTTGATTCATATATTATCCTTACAATGTAAATTATCAGATATGTCTGCCGTGGCGTCATAGTCGACAATTAAGAAAATGATAAATTTTTCCCTTCTTCGGTTCGATTGAAGGAGATGGTAAAATTTTCACAATCCTCCTCTCGGAATGCCAATTTCCCTTTAAACGTAAATATTTCAATTTACTTTAAACCTGAAGTCTTTTTATACTTTGTTCTTAACAGATTCTTTTATCCTTTGCTGTTTGGTCTTAACTGATCGTTCGTATCGAGAAAAAAGTATTTTCCTTTGTTCAGTTAAAACATAATCTTATTCACACTCTTCCGAATCCATAGAATAAAGAATAATATGAAATCAAATCTACATCGGCCTTTTCTAACGATCAGAATACATGAGCAATATTAAGCTAGGTTTTAAAGACATCTCAGTATCTGGGCTTAAACTCAATTCTTTTGGGTTTTTTAAGTCCCGAGGTCCCATTTTCAGCTTTTATTTCCAGAAACCCAAGAAAATATGATAAAATTTATAAATGAAACTATCAATTTCATTTATCAATTTTAGTTTACATGACTAATGAGTGCCATTTTGTTTAATATCGAGAAAGAAATTTTGTTTAATACATTATTAATATACATATATAATATATATATATATATATACACACTAGTGGCCAAAATTGTGGAAACCTTTTAGAAAATCAGTGTTTTTCAAGTTTACTGACTCATAACATCCATTTTTCTTAGAATAACACCATAAGATTACACGCCATTAGAAAAACAATGTAATACATAATGCAATTCAATACAATTTATGAAGATAAAAGTACAATTTGAAATAATTATACAGTAAAACCATGATGAAACATATTTTCAAAGTGCTCACCACTTCTGTTAGTATTTCGTGGGGACCTTTTGCGGCAATTACGGCTTTACGATGGCGTTCCATGGAGTGAACCAAGTATTTTGCTCACCAGGTGTAATAATATGGAACTAAGATTGAATTACAGCTTCTGTTAATTGTATTTTATTCCTAGGTTGCTTCTGACTGACATGTTTCTTCAATATGCTCCACAAATTTTCTACAGGGTTTAAGTCAGGGCTATTACCTGGCCATTCTAGAAGTGAAAGTTATTTTTCTTAAACCATTTTTTACACACAGCAGCAACATGGCAAGGAGCTGAGTCCTGCTGAAATACAGTATATAGGTCTATTATACTAAAAAAGGTGACGTGTCGAAGGCTTTAGTTTTGGCTCAAGTATATTCGCGATGTATTTTGGCATTTAAAGTGCCATCAATTATACAAATTCTGCCTACACCTTTAGCTGTCATGCAACCCCAAATCATGACATTAACGGCATGCTTCATAGTAGGTATAGTGCACTCAGGTAATGAATCTTCTACAATTCTCTCCTCACTTATTTTATTCCATCGCTGCCAAATATGGATATTCTGGTCTCATCGCTCCAAATTACTTTATCCCATTGTTCTTTTGACCAATTCCCATGTTCTTTAGCCGATTCTAATCTCTTCATTCTTTGGTTGAGAGATAGAAGTGGCTTTTTCCTTGGAATTCTGGTATTTAAACCAAAGTCTTTGAGTCTTTATCTAATACTCCTTGCACTCACATGCAACCCACATTCTGATAATTCATTTTCAATTGAATTGTATGATTTTTCTTCTGTCAATTAAGCTCATTCTTTTATTTCTCCTGTCATCAACAGCTGTTGTCCAGCTTTACCAGGTGCGTTGTGAACGGATTGAGTCTCTTGATATCTCTTGCATAGCTTCGAAATCTCACCTTTGGTTATATTTCCAACAACTTTTTTTTAATGATTTCATCATAGGTGTATTCTTCTTCGAGCAAAGTTAGTATTTTAGTTATTATGATTATGATTAAATGGATTATGATTAAATATTGTGATTAAATGGATGTTTCATGAGTATTTGCAAGATGTGTCATTTATTTACTATTTTAGTTCTTTTTCTAGTCAAACCTTTTTAATCTATTTGTCATCTTACAACACTTAAATTTTGAACCAAAAACAAAAAAACAACAAAAACGTGCGACTAGCTTGATTACACTCTGACACTGAATATCACTGCTAATACTAACTGAAATGAGAGGCAATTCATCCTAGCACCTTATTGGTTCCTTGCTATATCATAACAGCAAGGGATTGACTTTCAGAACAATCACTCTCATTGGCTGGTTTTCACTTTAAGAAAAATCCACTTCCTTTTACTGAAGCAGTTGCGTTTGCTTTTTTTGTTATTTGGCTATGACTTTCGACAGATAACTCAATACAGTTAAGTTCATTACATTCTGCTTTAAATTACATTCTAAAGATGTAAAATATTATAATATTATTTTAAAAGCAGTTGATGTTCAGAGCCATGAAACCTCCAAAACACAAATTTTCTAAAAGGTTTCCACAATTTTGGCCACAAGCGTATATATATATATATATATATATATATATATATATTTGATACAAGAAAACAGTTGTTATTTATTTCAGTATCTTTTTATTAGCTCATTTGGGAGCTATTGTGATAGCGATCAAAAATCGGTAGCTATTGCGTTTGTCCTGTCCGTCCGTCCGTGTCTGTCCACCCCTAACAACTCCCGAACGGAAGGTCGGATCTTCGGATTTAACCATCGTATTCAGAGGTCCAAACACTAAAGGAATGGGCTATTTTCAAGGGCCAACTCCCCCACCACCACCATGTTCGAGGTATTTGGCATTGTTGTCATTAAATTTCCGCTATTAGTTAGAAATGCAACTATTTCATTTCAGTTGTTAGCTATAGCTTGATGGTTAAGATTCTGGATTCATATACTGAAGGTTGTCGGTTCAAACCAGTATATCTTACTTTTTTTCTCTCCTAATCTTTTTTTCGGAATGTCATGGATTATTTTGTTTTCTTATTTTTCTAAAGCTTTTTAATTTTTTTCTAACTTTTTTTCCATAGACGTTATTGTACTTACTTTTTATTATTATTATTTTTAAGTTTTTTATATTACTGTGGGTCGCCCTTAAATTTAGCACAAAATTGTATTCACTCGTATTTTTAAATAAGTTACTGGCATTTCTGATGACAAATTTGTTTTGCGAGATGGCTACTACTCGCTGCCAAATGTGTAAGTGATAAGAGTCCCTTTTAATTATTTTTCAAGAAGAAATAAAGGAAACTTAATGAATCATTGGTTTAATTAAGAACTTTTAATTAAAGTGATGGTTAATTAGGCGTAAGGAAACATCGTCTCGACATTATTGGAGGAATCTCGGTCTTCTCAGAAACCAGACAATGTATTAATTTCCATCAATTCCGTAGTGATTAATTTTTTTTTTTTTGCTGACTTTTTGTTTTTTCGCTGACTAAAAAACAAGACCGAATATAATTGCACATTAGCCACAAAGCATTAATTCTTCCTACAACAAGAATTTTTTTTTAAAAAAAAGCTCAAAGATTACTTTTCTTTAAAAAAAATCCCATTTATTTTAAGAGCGGAAGTAGGAAAATCAGCTAAATCTGAATAATAATTAATTAACGCATTTTTTAATTTAGTTACCTTAACACTGGTCTGCAAAAAATATTTTTTTTTCCCTTCCTTCCAAAATTTTGTCGAATTTTTAGATTAGAGGGCTCTGAATCCGAATCTAACAGCCATTTTGTTCAATCATCCACAGTTTTCGAGAGATCTGGGTTTAATAAAGAAAAATCTATTTTCCTCAGAGAAGATACCGGCAAATATATTTCCCTAAATATTTATTTATATTGCAAAAAAGTTAAATCTGACACTAACAAATCGTAATAACTGGGAGATTTATAACTTATAAAGTTTTATTTTGTTGTCTTCTTTCTCTTATATTTTATCATTGGAGGGTCTCGCTGTATGGTCCAACAGCAATCCCTCACTCAACATACTCTCGCCCCATTTTCCGTTACATCCTTCTTTCCATCAGGGATATAGCTTGATGGAACCTTTCTCTATGTTCATCCGAGACTTCTCACATCAATTGCGAACAAAATTCCGGCGTGAATGGAAGAAATGCACCTTTACCGGCATATTACATTCAAATGCTCTATGGGAAGAAAGTAATTCTTCGACGATTTTTTTCATAGTTGTCTTAGATTGCCTGAAAAGTTGTAGTACCATCATTCATTGCTTTCACTATTCATTGCTTTCACATTTTCTTCATTAATCCTAATATTAATTCATTTCAATACGCAGAGGCAGCAACAAGATTTTGTGTGTTATCCACTAATTAATATTAACTACTAATCTAAGTTTGATTTTTTCAAGAAAATAATGAATGTGACATTACACTGTAAAAATTATATAAAAAAAAGTACTAAACAGACACTATACTGCTCTCACAAAAATAGATAGAATACTGAACACAATCTTAAAAGCACTTCGTGAACGCTTTACAAATCAACACTTGCCTATACTGCAGTATTTCACTTCACATCAACTTCGCTACGGCGTCTCAACATACCTAACGAAGTTAAAAGACACTAGGTATGTAATGTAGAAGCAAACGAATCCTCATATAAAGTATATATGAGGTGTATAAGGTATACATATATATATATATATATATATATATATATATATATATATATATATATATATATATATTCTAAACGTAAAAGACCCTCCCCCGAAAATGGTGCCTGATATAAACATTCGAATGTCAGATTTGGATTCAGTATCCTTTATGGATTTACCCATTTTTCTTTTGGAGGAATGATTTTCATGCAGACCAGTGTTATTAATTACATCAAATTTATTAACTAATTATTATATAATAAGCACGAATTAGTGGTTTATTAATATAATTAGAGGATTAATATTCATTGTTACACATTGATGTAAAGTTATTGTTTTGGTTCCAATAGTTTCCTATAGGAATCTACGCTGTACAAGGCAGCGACACGATAAAGATTACGACTAATTTTAAAATTATCAACAAATGAACAAGAAGAGAGATAACAAAACAGGAAATCCAATTTCTTTCTATCTTTTCACTTCACGAATTATTTTTTCAATTTGATCGTAGTGTAATTAGAGTGTAGGACTAGTCCCTCTTATCTCTACTTAAGTGACCCGAAGAATCTGAAGAGTTGAGAAGACTTATTTTCACATCACGACCATGAAGCTTCAAGATTTATCATAGGAAAAAATAAGATTTAGCTTCAGTAATTCTGATAGGCTGAGAATGAGTAATCGATTTTAGGGATCGTTTACAAATGTCTTTGCTGAAAACAATGTCAAAATATTACTCGGCTTTCAAAGTGAAGTTGAAAAAATTTAGAGAAAGTAAAAAGAATTTCATTGATATACCGGTAACTAATCTTTTTATGTTTAAAAAAAAAGCATAAAAAAATTGATATGATTGTTATTTCCGCATTTAGCACCAAGGAAGACATTATTATCGGCTCGAAAGAACTCGGTTCTGTAAGTAAAGAATTGGGAATTCACTTACAGTAACTTTAAGCCAGACAGGGAAATATCTCTTCCTCGGCAAATCGTTTCCTGGTAAAGGTTATTTTTTTTTTACTTCGTTCTTATCAAAATGTTTAGGATTGCAGTCTTGTTTATGAGCTCGGCTTAGAATTGTGGGGGATTTTCGTAACAGTTGGCTTCACGACCAATCCACAAAGTGAGAAAGAATATTGGCTTCTGCTAGAATAGAATTTCATCTCAGTAGCAAAATAAGTTCTTATTTAATCCTTGCCACTTAATTTTGAGGATATTTTGTAATAAAGTTATTTGATTATTTATTTTTTTAATAAAAGTAAACTTTTAGAAGAAAAAAAACAACAGAAGATAAATATCTTAGGAGGTTTATGAACCATTCACTCTTATTTATTTATTTATTTATTTATTTATTTATTTATTTATTTATTTA